>JAJEJO010004635.1:39499-224842 GCA_020662805.1 Glaucomys volans
GGGGGGGACTGGGGATTGAATTCAGGGGCACTTAACCACTGAGCCACATCTCCAGTCCTTTTTATTTTTTATTTTGAGACAGGGTCTCACTAAGTTGCTGAGTCTGACCTTGAATTTGTAATCCTTCTTCCTCAGCCCCTGAGTTGCTGGGATTACAAGTGTGCATCAACATGCCTGGAGTATTTTCTATCTTTCTTGAGAGAGAATACTTCCAACACAATTCTAGATTGACAATTTTCTCTCCACCTTTGATGACACAATTCCACTATCTTTCAGCTTCATTCCTTCTGATAGAAGTCTGCTTTTAGACCATTGTCATTTTGTGGTAGATGCTTTGTCTTTTCTCCCCCAATCCTTTTTTGTGTTACTGGGAATTTAACCTAGGGGTTCTCAACCACTAAGCCACATTCAACCCTTTATATTTACTTTTTAAAAATTTTGACACAGGGTCTTTGTGAGTTGCTCAGGGTCTTGCTAAGTAGCTGAGACTGGCTTTGAACTTACAATCCTCCTGCCTCAGTCTCTCCAGCTGCTTGGATTGTAGGTATGTGCCCCTGTGCCCGGCACTTTCTTTTTTCTTTTCTGTTGCTTTAAACATCCCTGGCTTTGGTGTTTTCCAGTTTCACATGATGTACCTAGAGTATATGATTATTTTTTGAAAAATTATTCTGCCCGGCGTGCATGATAATTCCTATTCCTGTGGATTCATGTCTTTCACTAGTTTAGCATTTTCTTAGCTCTTATATCTTCACACAGTCTCTCCCCCGTTCTTTCTCTTCTCTAGTGTAGAACTCTGGGTGTGTATTAGAACTTCTCTTTCTTTCCTTCCTTTCTTTTAACTGTTCTCTATTTTCTTGTCTTTTTGTGTTGCATTCTGAGTGTTTTCTTCAGAATAATCTCCAATTCACTGATCCTTTCTTCTTTCATGTTTATTTTTCAATTTCACCTATTAGACTATTATCTTTGTATACACATATGTATATATGTATAGTTTAATGTATCCTTATGGTTTAATTAAATATAGCTTTATTTTTTATAAATTCTACTTGGTTCATTGTGAAATCTATTTGGTCTTCCCCCCCTCTTTTTTATGGTACTAGGGATTGGACCCAGGAATGCTTTACCACAGAGCTACACCCCCCACCCTTTTTATTTTGAGACAGGATATTGCTAATTGCCCAGATTGGTCTTGAACTTGAAATATTCCTGCCTCAGCTTCCCTGATAGCTTGGATTACAGGTATGTGTCACCACATCCAACTGTTTGGTCATTTTTGATAATTCCCTTTTCCTTGCTCATTTTTTCTATCATCTTTTAGATTTTTTTGACATTTCATACATATTTTTGTTGATCATTTTTTTCTGTTTTAATTGTGATAAAATGTACACAGCATGAAATATACCATATTAACTAAGTTGAAGTGTATAATTCTGTGGCATTAAACACATTCACATTGAACATAATTATTTAATAACCTATATCTGATAATCTAATATTTTATTTTTGTTTATTTATTTATTTTTTTTGGTACTGGGGATTGAACCCAGGAGCACTCCACCACTGAGCCACATCTCCAGCCCTATTTTCTATTTTATTTAGAGACAGGGTCTCACTGAGTTGCTTAGGGCCTCGATAAGTTGCTGAGGCTGGCTTTGAACCTTTGATCCTCCTGCCTCAGCCTCCCAAGTGCTGGGATTACAGGTGTGCGCCACCGTGCCCGGCATAGTCTAATATTTGAAGATAATTGAGGTTTAAATAATGTTTGGGTTTTTTCTATTAACTCTTACTTATGGTTGTTGGTTATCTATATAGGTTTGGTATTTTCTATCTCATTTTGAAACTTATATTCAATTGAACTTAACCTGTAGCAATCTTTGCAGGACTGGGTAATTTGTTCTTTGGTCTGGAGAGGATTGGCATTTTCCTGTGCCAGACATTTATTTTTTCCATTTGGGGTGTTTAGAATTATCTGGACTGGGCACAGAGGTGCACTCCTGTAATCCTAGCAGCTCAGGAGGCTGAGGCAGGAGGATCGCAAGTTTAAAGCCAGACTCAGCAACTTAGCCAGGCACTAAAAAACTTAGTAAGACCCTGTTTCAAAATAAAAAATAAAAAGGGTAGGGGATGTGACCCAGTGGTTAAGTGCCCCTGGGTTCAACCCCCAGTAACACACACACACACACACACACACACACGCACGCACAAATGAAATGAAATAAAATACATAATCTGGGCAGTAAAAATTTGAACCTGAGACTCACATGAAAGCATGTCCTTAGTTAGCAACTCCTTAGGGAAGACGATTGTTATTGTTTGGATACCCGGCGACCCCCTCAAAGCTCCTGTGTTGCTGCAGAAATATTCGGAGGTAAAATAATTAGATTGTGAGAGCTGTAACCTAATCATGCCATCCTAGTTTGAATGGAATGACTAGTGGTAACTGTAGGCAAGTGGGGCATGGCTGGAGGAGGTGGGTCAAGGGGGTGTGCCCTGAAAGGTGCATCCTCTCTTTGGCCCCTTTCTTCTCTCTCTCTCTATTTCCTTGCTGCCACGTGGGGAACAGTGTTTCCTTCCTACAAGTCCTTTTGCATGACGTTTGGCCTCACCTTGGGCCTAGAGTAATGGAGTTGTCTCTCTATGGATTGAGACATCTGAATCCATGAACCAAAACAAATTTTCCTCCTTTAAGTTGTTGTAGTCAGGTGGTGTAAAAGTTGACTGAAATGGCCATCATTGTTGTTTTTATTATTATTACTATGATTAATAATATTTTCCCCTGGAGCTGTGGTAGAGGCAAATTTTCCTTTGGCTTGCATTGCAAGGAGGTGTTCTTTTCTAGTCCATCCTTTCCCTGCAAAGTCAGCCTCTTTGAAGGTTTAAGCATTACGTAAGTCTCACGTTTATCCCTCCCGTTTGTGCAGGCTCCAAAGTCCCCATTTCCCTGAACAATCATGAAAGGTTTCTTAAAGGGTCACACAATAAATATTTTAGACTTGTGGGCCATATGGGGTCAATTGCAATATACCATTGTAGCACAAAAGCAGACATAGACCATTTGTAAATAAATGGGCATGACTGTGTATAATGAATAGGCATGGCCATGTGTCAATAAAACTTTATTTATAAAAACAGGTGGTTGGTCTGCAAGTTATTTTGACAACACTGCTCTGGAATTCTGGCATTAGCATTTGTTTCCTGAATAGTTCCAACTCTTACTTTGGGGGGTGAAGGGGGAGGAGCGTGGTTTATTTTATTTTTACTTTTTATATTTCTGGGAATTTCCTTATTATCTTGAAAGTTAATATATTCAGTTAACTCATTTAACATTTCAATTTATCCAGCATCTCAGTGTTTTGCAATGGAGGGATTTAAAAAATATGTAGTCTTCTATAGTTCTAGTAGCAAAATCCTACAATTTCCCTTTCCTCTTTAGTTGACATAGGAGCTAAACAAAAACTCATAAATTAGCTAAATAATGGTCATCTGATTTTCCTTACACATCTCCTGAGTCTTTTAACATCTTGTTACAACAATTTATAGCTTATTTTGCCTCTGAGAACTTACAGTCTCTGAGTCGCAAGATTTCCACAAGAAATGCTAACTTCTTAAGCATCTCTCTTGTTAAGTCAGGTGGGGACTGTCTGTACTCCATCCTCTGACATAACAGAAAAGAAGTCAGAGAATGGAGTATAGACAGTCCTCACCTGACTTAACAATGATTAGACTTATGATTTTTTGACTTTGTAATGGTGTGAAAGCATACCTGGGCAATTATTCAGTTTTTTCACTTTCAGTATAGTATTCAACAAATTACATGAGCTAGTTAACACCTTATGATAAAATGGGCTTTTTATTAGATGATTTTGACCATCTGTTGATAAATGTAAATCTGAACTTATTTAAGGTTGGCTCGGCTAAGCCATGCTATTTGATAGGTCAAGTGTATTAAATGCATTTTTAACTTATGACCTTTCCAACTCATGTATGATGGTTTAATTGGGATATAAACCCCATTGTAAGTCAAGAACCATCTGTAGAAAGGACTTGGGGATGTTATGTGTGAATGTGTTTTTTGGAGAGATCTTTCAGTTTTGTTTATTGAACCTCTCCTCTGTGCCATTCACTGCTCTAGGGCCCAAAAGTCAAGTGGAAAAGACTAGAAAATCCTGCTCTCTTGGACCTGGCATTTTTATAGGGAGAGACAAAAAATAAATAAAAAATAAAAATAAATAAATGCATAACACTAGGGAAATATCAGGAAGTGAGAGGAAGTTGTTTCAGATTGGATGAGGGCAGTGGGATTCAGTAAGGAGGGGACATGGAAGTCAGACTGGAATGGAGTAAAGGAACAAACCATGCAAAGATCATGGTCAGGGAGGGGAATGCTTTTGGTATTTCCAGAAGACTGAGTAAATGCTAATGTGCCTGAGATGTACTAATGGCAAAATGAGACAAAAGGAAACAAAGGAAAATGGGAATACGAGAAGCACAGGGACCAGCTCAGGAGTTCAGTGGAGAACCCTGGATGATAGTTGTGCTGCAGTCCTTGAAAACGTCTAAAACTTTCAAACAATGGACCCAAATTAGAGCAGGACATCCCAAGGTCCAATAAAGAGTGGCTAGAGTGAGAAAGGGGCTGAGACACACAGTATGTGATGGAAAACTTGGAAGATTTTCACAGGATGGATGCATGTCTTCTTTTAATCAGAAAAGAAGATATCAGTAGAGATTGTGGAGAACATAAGAATTTTGTAAGAAGCTTGCTATTCAAATATGACATAAGCCGAAATGTGGCATGGTTTAGAGCAGATGATGTAATTTAAGAAAAGAGAGTGCGTTTGATTTTGGTGCATGGAATATTCTCCTTTGGCAACAGAGGTTTAATGATACATAGTCCAGTTGCTGCACTGAGATTTTTTTTAACACCTTTTTTGAGATAACATTAACATATGAAAATTCTATATATTTAAAATGCACAACTTGATGTTTTGATACACGTATACATTTTGAAATGATCACCATGATGAAGCTAATTAACATAACCATTACCTCTAATTGTTACTCTCTGTGTGAGACAGAGAGAGAGAGGGAAAGAAAGAGAGATATGATAGACTTTTCAGTAAGAACACTCAGTGCTGTAGTGTGTAATATTTATGCAGCATCAGTAGTATTGTAGACGTGCTTTCCAAGTTTAAAGTTTTAGAGTCAACCTATATTGACAAAGCAAGAAAGGCCCACATATCATTAAGGAAAGAGGTGGATGCTACAAACCTGGGAGCTTCAGAGGTCTGCACACAACTGCCTATGGCTGGGAGAACAAAACCCTCCAGGGACAATCTTAGGTACTAGTCTGAGGGGTGAGACCTTGAGGGAGAATTTAAATTTTAAATTTTTTTGGTATGTTCTAAAAATTTTAAAACTCTCTGGATCACATTTATAACCTTGCTGAACAAGGAGTTATCTATAGTTCTTTTATTTCACTATATTTATGGAACATTCCCTACATTCCATATGCCAAGCACTGAGGAAGAGAATAAGAGAGAAATATCCCTGTCCTCATGTGGCTTATATTCCACTGGAGAAGAATGTGCTTTTCTGCAGACATCTTTAGTAATCAGGGAAATGCAAATCAAAACTACCCTGAGGTTTCATCTCACCAATCAGAATATATATAATAATGTGTTGGTGAGGTTGTGGGGAAAAAGGTACACTCATACATTGTTGGTGGAACTGCAAATTAGTGCAAACACTCTAAAAACAATGTGGAGATTCCTCAAAAAACTAGGATTGGAACCACTAGATGCCCCAGCTATCCCACTCTTTGACATCTATCCAAAAGAAGTAAAAGCAGCATACCATAGTGATGTGTGCATACCAGTGTTTATAGCAACAAAATTCGCAAGAGCCAAATTATGGAACCTAGGTGTGTGTCCCTCAAAATATGAATGGATAAAGAAAATGTATTATATATACACAATAGAATTTTACTCAGCCATAAAAAGAATGAAACTATGGCATTTGCTGGTAAATGGATGGAACTGGAGAGCATCACACTAGGCAAAATAAGTCAGACTCAGAAAGTCAAGGGTTGAAGATTTTCTATCATATGCAAAAGCTGGAAAATAAGTCAGATTCAGAAAGTCAAAGGTTGAAGGTTTTCTCTCATATGCGAAAGCTAGAGTGAAATAAGAAATTAACAAAAATGGGGGATCTAATGAAAAAATGAAGAACTATGGAATAGAGGAAGGGGATAGATGGGAAGGGTGGAGGGATGGTAAGAGGAGGAACTACAAAATGAAATTGACCAAATTTTGCTATGTGCATGTATGAATCTATCACAGTGAATTCTACTTTTATATATAATTATAATGCACGACATTAAAAAAATTAATAGGGGCTGGGGATGTAGCTCAGTTGGTAGAGTGCTTGCCTTGAAAGCACAAGGCCCTGGGTTCAATCCCCAGCACAAAAAAAAAAAAAAAAATTAATAGAATGTTTTAGAAACATAATAATTTAGAAAAAATGAATTAATAAAAGGAAAATCAATAGAGTAGAGGAAAGGGATGTGGGGGAAGGAGGGAAGGTAGAGGGGTAGTACTGAGGATTGAAATGGAGGAAAGTTTGTTCTATATACTAATGAATATGTCAAAAATGAACTCCAAAGCAATGTAAAACTAAAATGTACTAGTAAAAACATAAAATAATTTACTTTTTGAAACAATCCATAAACAAATAAAAAATTCCAAATTTAGCAAATTGCTTAATAAAATATATTTTTTAAAAAGACACAAGTTAAAGGAATGGGTATCTTTGACATCTCCACCACATTCAGCAACAAGGGGTTCTATGTCCCTGTGTACTTTGATGATTCCTGATTCTCTATCTTCAGTCAAGATCTTGTTCCACAGTGTCAATGCCACACAGAGGGATGTCTAATGAACACCACAAACCCCATCTTTCTCCAGTATCCTTCAACTCCATCAAAACACACTCCCTCCTTTTTCCATCTCCCTCTGTGTCTGCCATCCTCCCACCACTGAGGAGCGAGGAGCGATCATTGGATGTTCAGGCTTGCTGACTTTCCCTCCTGTGTGGCTGGAACTCAACTTCCTGCCTAGGATCCTACCCACCACTCCACAGTGACCATCTCCCACTTGGATTATTGCAATATGTTTTTCACTGCTTTTCAGCTAATTTTCTACACAGCAGCCAGAGCCTTGTCTCAAGCAAAAATGGTCATCTCATTCATCTGCCTAAAGACATTTAAGCATGTCCTAGACTACTTGTGCTAACAGAGGAGTAATTTATGATGAACACAAATTTGTTGGCTCACAGTTTGGAGGCTGGGAAGTCCAGGATCAAGTCTGGTGTTAGAGGGGACATTTTGCTGTATCATCTTTTGGTGAAAGGCAGGAGGTTAAGAGCACAAGAGAATGAACCTACTCCCACAGCCCTTTTTATAATGGCATTAATCTATTTATGAGGGCTCAAGGCCTAAAATCCCAGGCTCTGGGGTCCTACGTTCTTGGTTCAAAGCTTGATACTACTCTTTCCTTGGGCAAGTTCCTTAACTTCTTGGAAGCTCAGTGAGCAGCTGTGAGATGGGAATCATGCTGAGCTTCTCTTGTGGGTTCTTAGAGACTTGTGCTATGCCCTGTAGCACCTGGCACTCTGTCTCTCACCATTGGGTCTCAGCTTAATGAGGTTCTCTGTGTGGTCTCCCCACGCCCTTTGCTTTTGTAGCTCCCCTGCTCCATTTCCATGACACACACCCACTTTCATTGTCTTCCTGGTAGATTGTCTGCTAGAGCAAGAGCTCCACCAGCATGGAGACCACTCTGCAACATTCCCAGTGTGCCCTCCAGTGCTCAGCAATGGGAGGGCTCAGTAAAAAATTAGGAATGCATGAGACAGATGCAGATGTCAGTTAATCTGGCTTGACCTTGGGAAGAACATTCTGACCTTGAGGTCTCAGGGATGCTGGAATGCCTGAGCAAGACAGCTTTACCTCTGGTTATGCACCAGTCATTGTATAATTTAGAACTTTAGTAAGTGCATTCCTTCACTGATTCTTAAAAGTACTGGTTTCTCCACTATATGACCCAGCTATACCACTAAAGAATTTAGGGTAATAATGGAATGGCATTAAAATTTACCCTGAAGCCGGGCATGATGGTGCACGCCTGTAATCCCAGCATTTGGGAGGCTGAGGCAGGAGGATCACAAGTTCAAAGCCAGCTTCAGCAACTTAGCGAGGCCCTAAGCAACTCAGTGAGACCCTGTCTCTAAATAAAATACAAAATAGGGCTGGGGATGTGGCTCAGTGGTGGAGTGACCCTGGGTTCAATCCCCAGTTCCAAAAAATAAAAAAATAAAAAAATAATAAAATTTACCCTGGGTTCAATCCCCAGTTCCAAAAAATAAAAAAATAAAAAATAAAAAAATAAAAAAATAATAAAATTTACCCAGAGTGGGGCACAAGGGATACGCCTGTGATCCCAGTGGCTCAGGAGGCTGAGACAGGAGGATCACGAGTTCAACGCCAGCCTCAGCAAAAGTGAGACATTAAAGTAACTCAGTGAGACCCTGTCTCTAAAAAAAATACAAAAGAAAAAAAAAAAAGAAAGAAAATAGATCTGCGGATGTAGCTCAGAGGTCAAGTGCCCCTGAGCTCAATCTCTGGTAGCCCCCACAAAAAAAAAAAATTACCCTGAAGAATTAAAGTCATCTTACTACAGTGACACATGCATACCTATGTTTATAGTAGCACAGTTCAGAATAGCCAAACTATAGAACCAGCCTAGGTGTCCATCAACCAATGAATGGATAAAGAAAATGTACTTTATAAACACAGTGGAGTTTTATTCAGCCTTAAAGAAAAATGAAATCATGTCATTTTCGGGAAAATGGATGGAGCCATCATGTTAAGTGAAATAAGTCAAATTCAGAAGGTTAAGGGTTGTATGTTTTCTCTCATGCAGAAGCTAGAGAGGACAAAAGGAAAACAAAGGTGGGGGTGGATCTCCTAAAAATCAAAGGGAGATCAGTAGAGGAAAGGGACCAAGGAGTGGGAGGCAAGGAGGAGGTGGAAAAATGCTGGGGAGTGATATTGGCCAAATTCTATTGTTAAATTGTGTGCATGTATGAATATGTGATTATAAATGCCATCAATATGTACAACTATAATGCACCCATAATGAGAAATATGGTTTCTCAGCCATATTTCTAACTTAAACAACGTGAGGAGACATGTCTATACAGCTGAATGGTGGAACCACTTCTAAGGGAAGATCTGCAGGGAGGGTTAGGGCTGAATTTGCAGAGAGCCACGAAGTCCTTGGTAGGCAGTGTCTCTGCCTGGAAGATGTCTCCCATTAAGGAGCAGTGCTATTTATTCGCAGTGCCCCCGTGTAAGCCTGCCACACGAGCAGCCCTTCTCTTGAAGGGAGGAGCTCCCAGCTGAGACTGGTGGACCCCTCTCACAGTGTGACATGAGCTCGGGCAGTGATTTGGCTCCTTTAAGAGATTGGACAGGCTGTTGGAGTTCCGAAGCTCCCACTGCTCACAGCCAGCAGCAGAGCCCAGCTGTCTGCAGCCCCGAGGGGACTTCACTGTGTTTATAGGGATGGTCATATGGTAACCTCTTCCAGCTCACGGGCAGGCTGCACAGTTACCTCATCTGCAGTCCAATGAGCTCATCCACGTAAAATGTAGCAAGTGGGAACTGGGAGCAGAGTGGGGCCAGCTTCTCAATGGAGCCCAGGAGAAGCTGTCCTCCATGTGGGCTCAGGGAATCAGCCCTAGAGCTGTCCACTTAGTAATTATTCCCAGCCGGAGCTGACTTGGAGCCAAGTGGATGCGTTCTCCTGGGAGTGGAGCTGGGAGGCGCCTGTGCAGACATGTGTGTGCCTATACCTGGAACTTGCTTATCTCAGGTGATTCCTCTGCCCCCACCCCCAAGTTGGGTCACTGGGTAAAGGTACTGTTGTCCCAGATTCTTAGGCAGGAACCTCCAAAATGTTGCATAAACAGGATGCAAAACCCCACAAAGGGAGAGAAAAAGGCACATGGTGTTCTAACTTGAGGGCGGAAGCATCACTAGATATTTTTATTGTTTATCACTATCTTTGAATTATATTTGTTCTCCCCCTCCAAAAATATTGCATGTGATGACTAGGAATATAAAATAAATTACCTTTGCCATAGGCTGCTGGGTTTATTAGCCCCTTTCAAGCTCTTCACCATGTAAAGGACAGGTTGACCTACAGTTGTCTCCTCCTTCCAGCAGGCTCCTTCTCGCTCTCCCTCTCTCTGTAACAGGAGCTCTGCTATTTGTGCATTTAGCAACTTAACCCTTTGAGTCAATCCAGGGCTCTGTATTCTTTCTGGGATTTCTTTTGGGATGGCATTAAAATTTTTTCCAGCTTTACTGAGATACATCTGACATTTAAAAAATGTACATATTTCTCGTGTATGACACCATGTTTCAATATATGTATACATTGTGAAATCATTACCACAATCAAGCTGATTATCCTGCCCATCATTTCATATACTTATCACTGTGTGTGTGCACGTGGAAAGAACAGGTAAGATCTACTCTCTTAGCCATTTTCATGTATACAATACATTATTATTAACTATAGTTACCATGCTGTACAATAGATCTCCAGAACTTACTCATCCTGTCTCACTGAGCCTTCATCCTCTTTGACCAGGCATCTTGCATTTTAAGGCAGTTCATTCATTTTATATACATTTTGTACATTGTGTGTGTGTGTGTGTGTGTGTGTGTGTGTCTATATATAAAACAGATGAAAAAACAAGCCCAGGAAATAAAATGGAAAGAACAACACAAAAGTTAAATAGCCCTAGAGGTCAAGAATTTATTTGGATTAGCTCTGCACAGCAAAAAGACTCTTAGAGGGGAGACTGCCCATCCTAAAGAGCAAATGTTAATAAACTTACAGTCATCCCCCTGACTACACGGAGCTCAATTAGCAATACAGGACCCATTGCCCTTGTTCTTTAAAAGCAGGACAAAACCAGTTATTAGTGTGGTATCTAAGTCTTGTGGGGGCGGGAGGCAAAGTCATGGCTATAATGAGCAAAAAAGCAGGGGTCATTATTTTGATGGTGTGTTTGCTGTTGACTCCTGGTTGTGCACTTGACATATTCTTTCTTATTAGCAAGCTTCGAGTAGCAGTGGAGACTGTTCAAATAATTTTCCCAAAATCTAAGCTCTAGGATAGTCCTCCTACATGTAGATGAATACCCCTGTAAGCAAATTGCCTCCCAACCTGTCCAAAATCACCTCTGCTGCTGGCAAATGGTTTTTCAGAGGAAGGTAAGCACTGCAGAGAACCCGAGGCTGTATATTTAAACAATTACAGGCCTGTGTGTATCTCAGCCTCCTGCTGCATGGTCCCGAGCAAGATGGTGTAATATGTGCATTTTACATATCAATAGCAGAGGAGGCTGTTTCCAGATGGCTGTACCTATTTCAAAGCCACCTTTTTATTCAGAAGGAAGACTGTGTGACCTCCCTCCAAGTAAATGTGTTTTGTAAGCCCTGGGAATGAATGCTTAAAAAATGGTCCTGGGCTATATTTCATGTCCAGTCCAACGTGTTGTGTGTGCACAGCTGTTCGGGGCTGGCATGTGGTAGCATATTAAAAGGAAGATTACCATTTCCAATTTTTTCCCCTTCTGAAAGCTTGATATGCATATATGAAACTTGTGGAAAAAAAAATAGGCATAATGAGACAGGGAAGCTGGGTCTCAAGGCACTAGTCGGTGCACATCTGGAGTTTGTAGCATTCTAGAGATAGTTACTTATTCCCAGGAGCCGCAGCCGGAGTGGGAATGGTAGCCCGGTATCCATGGTGAGGTTCCCTATCTCACCGTGCCAGGTGTGCGTGTGTGTTATTTCTTGGAAAGGCTGTCCTCTGAGGGGATGGGGAGGGGAGAGGACAAGAGAGGAGAGAAGGGAAAAAACAGAAGGGAGGTAATTAGGCACCACCTTGCCCAGCAGAGCCAGCTCAGGCGTCTGAAATCGAGGATGGGTATTGGAAGGGCGCTGGTGGAGTCAGATGATGCATTCAGAGTCTTCTTGCTGCCTGCCAACTCCAGGCTTGTTTCTATGGGTACGAGGCCAGGGAAGAGAAACCCTGGGGTCAGAGAAGGCGCACAGATAACAATACCAAGCAGGACCGGCCTTGCTCTTTGCCTTTTGTGCAGTTTCATTTTAATCTTGAGCTGGCGACCTGAATTCATGCTAGTCCCTCCACACTGTCCCCTACCCCAGTTAAGAAATTGGAAGTGTTTCAAATCTTGCCTGTTATTTAGAGAAAGGCTTCATAGAATATTGTTTTCATTCCATAATTGGCTGAACTTTATATTCCCATTTAATGGACAGAGAAAGTGAGGAGCTGGGAACTGTATGGACCTGTCTTACAATAAAAGGGAAACTGCAGAACCGGGAAGTTTTCCCAGAAAAAGAATTTGTTATAAATTTCATAGATCCAGGGGATGCGTGAATTTTTTTTTTTTTTTTTTTTTTTTTTTTTTTCCTTGAGCTTCAAGATTGTGCGGTTCCAGATGCTCTCTGTAAAAAACAATGCCCCACAGGGAGGGGAAGTGTGAGGTCCGGCTTGAGGCCACCCTTATAAAGGGCTATAAACAGCAGCTGCTTCTATTGTGCGTGCCAAGTGCTGCCTATTAGGGTAGGTCTCCGAACTCCTTGTTTCTTTCTCTTCAACCAGATGTGACCAAGCGGGAGTTTGTCAATTCAGAGGTGGACCCCAGATGGTGGGAACCAGGAAGCGGAGGGGCACCGGGGGCTCCGGGGAGGCACTCGGCTCTTTCTCCGGTGCTTTGGCTTCCCGTCTCTGCGTCTCATCTGCATTCCCTCGGCTCAGTTCTCTATAGCGGAGGCTGAGTGGAAAAGGGACCCGTGTGTGTGATCTGCAAGCTCAAATGTTGAGGGTGCACGACACACTTGAGGGGAAAAGTGACAGCGGAAGAGCACTCAGAGGAGCCCCGTTTAAATACCCCCAAAGGGACAGCACGAAGGGGGTAAACGAAAGAGCCCCATGCTGCGGAGACCAGGCAGGACCTGGAAGGTGAAACCAGAAGAGGTGGGCTGGGAAAGAGACAGACTTCTCTCAGCCTCACCAGCCAAGGGCTCATCAGTTCTCGGGTTGGCAGGGCTTAGAGCATAGTCACAAGCCTCAGAATAGTGAAAATCCAGTTAATTGTGCGCATGCGTGTTTACCCGTTTACCGTTTAAGAAACTGAGTTCAGACATTCGTAAGCCCGTTTCTCTTTCCCTCTTTGGTTCTTCTCGCATGGGAGAGGACCTTGGAGACTTGAGTTGAAACAGCTGTCTGCACAAGTTGTTCCCTAACTAGAAAGCACAGAGGGGAAGGTAGGGAAGCACCATCTTTCACAGAGCCCAGGAACAGTCCCTGTATGCAAGTGACACAGCCCAGGGTAGGGGTCCTCAAAGCAACAGCCTCTGTTGCTTTGCCCTTTCGTTCTTATGGAGATGATAATAGTTGAAAGACTTACCTTCTGAAGAGCTCAACTGTATTCCTAGCGCCGTTTCTGTCACAGTGATTTCCCAATTTTCAAGGGACTTCTCCAATGCAGCTGGTAGAAGTGGATAGATGGAGTATGTGGAGAACAATTCAAAAGTACAATACAGCCAAATTAAAGATTTGAATAGGTCATGGCACATCATCTTTGTAGATGCCAGAGAAACTCTTACCTCGGTGCATATGGAAACAAAGATGTTCCAGCTGGAGTTGGAGGCAACATAGGTACTCAAAATTTGGGGAAAGGATAAAATGTGATAGGAGTTTATGGTGGAATATCGTGCAGCAGTCGAATATCATGCAACAATTGGTACAATGAAGAGCCACAGTTCTTTAGAAAGATGTTCTTTAGAATGAACATGTAAGCAGCAGAAGAACAAAATCTATAGAATGATACCTGTGTTAGTCAGCTTTACATTGCTGTAACAAATTCCAGAGATGAGTCAACTTAAAAAGAGGAAAATTTTATTTTGGCTCACAGTTTCAGAGGTTTCAGTCCATGGTTGCTGTAAGCTTATGGGGAGGCAAAATATCATGAGAGAAGCATGTGATAAGTATACTGCTCATGTCAGGTAGAGAAGCATAAGGCAAGGAGGAGCTGGGGTCCTAATATCCCCTTCAAGGCTTATCTCCAATGACCTAACTTTCTTCTACTAAGCCCTACTTCTTAAAGATTGGGACAATCAAGATACAAACTATAGCAATACCATTTTAATAATGTTAAGAAATGTATACATCTACAAACAATACTGTTTTTTTTGTATCTTTAAGGGCAAATTCCTAATACATTAGATGAGTGTCTAATGGGTGGGGAGAAAGGAAGAGGACAAGATCATGCTGATCAAGAATAAAGGGAACAAATTAAAGAAGAGAGTGACTTGAACTGACCAATTATGATAATTAATGGATCACGATGTGAAGAAACCATTAACTCAGTTTTGCACTTGAGTTTGTAAGAATAAAAGCTTCCTTTCTCTGTCTCTCATCTATCTATCTGCCTAAAAAATAGCAGGGGTTCTGTGATAAGAAGTAGTAAAGAAGTGCATAATACACATATGATATTATTAACAATCAATCATCAAAAATTCTTTAGACCTATGCTATGGATTTAGTTCTGCACTGGGTATGATGGAAGCATGCAAGAGCATATGGTATTGTTCTTGGTCTTACACAGATTAGAAATTTTATGGGAAAAAATAGCTTGCAATTCAAAACAGCTTATAATCAAGGGCCAAACTATAGAAGACATACCACATGAGCTGCATGAGATTTTAAAAAAATGGATGGTAAGGACATCAGTGGTCTGGGAAATTTTCTTGGAGAAAGATGCTCTACATTGGCCCTTACAGGAGGTGGGGGTTGGCTTGGTGGAGGGAAGAAGAGCTGAAGCCTGGAAGCGGAAGTGTTTAGGGGCAGATCGCACAGAAGATATGTGTTGAGGTGAGTGGGAGTGTAGTGCCCACTTACCCTCTGGTAGCATTCAGCTCTGGGGATTATGCTTTGTCCTCAGAGCTCTGCAGGAGGCCATTGGCATAACCCCTTTCAGGCTCTCCTGCACCCTGTTCAGCATGTGGGCACTTGAGACTGGGATTTGGAATTTGGTCACAAGAATGCATTTGCCTGCACAGTCACCCTGTCATTTTACTTGCCCTCTTAGATTGGGCTGCCTCCCAGCATCCCCTCGTTGTTCCCTCTGGGAGAAAAAGGGCAGGGGTCATGTTTTAATGCAATAGTCCTACATTGGCAATGTTGCATAGAAAATTCTCTGCATGCCCATGGATAGATCTAACATCCTGATAATTTAAAAAACCTTTTTAACAGTCAAAATCACAAGTAGTGGGAATTTAGAGAGTTGACCAACACTATCATTTCTTAAGGAAACCAGAATTCCCAGTCCCTTCCCTCTCCTTTCTCCCTACTCAGACACAGTCTCAGACACAGTCACTTGAAGCAGTGTGGATAGATTCCTTTTTTATTTACTTCTATATTTTTGCCTAATGGATGTGATATTGATGTTTTTTGGACTTTTTTGCTTTAGGCATTATCTATGGACCTCATATTGTATAAGAAGAAGGGCAGTTAGCTTTCTTCTCACTTCCTCCCTTGGCAATGAACATTTCCTATCCCCCCTCTTCCCAAGGTACTTTATAGTATAATTTCAGTTGAATCATTATTCAGAGTATATTATTCCAAACTGAGCCTTTCAGCAGCTATGATTATTTTTTCTTTTCCAAGTAACTTTTTGATCTCTTTGGATCTAGTTCCTGTATCCACCAGCAACATTAAACTCTTGAGTGCTTGAAATATGATTAATGCAATTATAAGATTAATTCTTTTTTTTTTTTTGGAACCAGGGATTGAACTCAGGGACACTCGGCCACTGAGCCACATCCCCAGCCCTATTTTATTTATGTATTTTATTTAGAGACAGGGTCTCACTGAGTAGCTAAGGGCCTCACTAAGTTGCTGAGGCTGGCTTTGAACTCATGATCTTCCTGACTCAGCCTCCCAAGTCGCTTGGATTACAGGCATGCGCCACCATGCCCGGCTCCAAGATTAATTCTTAATATTATTCAATTTTAATTCTTCTACATCTAAATTTAAAAACTGACAGTTTTTGAAAGTTTTGAGTATGTTTGGCATGACTTTGGTATGTAAATTGCTTTTCATTTGCTAATTTAATGAAAACTAAATACAACTGAAATCAAGTATTCTGAGAAATTTTAGTGTTCAAGTTGTGATGGGTGGCCAATGCAAAAAACACACTGGATCTGAAAGATTTAGTTTAAAAAGAACATAAAATATTTCTTTAATAATTTTTATGTTGATTTTATATTGAAATAATGTTTTGGGTATATTAAGTATGATGTGTTATTAACCCATTAAGTTCCATGTTTTTAATTCTGCAAATATTTCAACAAAATTGACACAGGTGCATCAAAATAGGTTGGAAATTTTAATCTGGAGCTTACACATCATTAAAGTATTATTATTAGAATTATATTCTGATTATCATATAATTATATTGCATGTAATTATATGTTATATATTAAATTTGAGTTTTTATAGGTGTTCCATATCTGGGATGATGGGACAAATAAAATGAATTTTAACTCTCTTTTTAAAATGTGATTACAAACTGTTGAAAATGACATGCTTCTATTGGATAAGGCTGCATGGTATTACGTTTATTTGTTTGGTTTTCTGTGGATTTATTGACTTCCAATTCTGTGCCAGTGCTCTGGGTCTCCTTTTGGGATGGGCAGTCCCACCAGCATTCTGTCTTCTCTGTCCTCTGATGAACTTTCATCTGGATTGGCAGCTGTCACTCTCAGATCCTGCCTTCACTAACATCCTGGGAATACTTTTCATTGTTCCACTGTGTTCAAGCCTGTTTACCGAATCTCATTTTCCCCCTTCTTGTTTAATTCCTTTGTTTAATGAAACATACTTTTCAGTACCTTCCTAAGAAAAGTGTGTGGGAGGTAATTTTTTGCAGCCTCTTACATCTGAAAATTCTATGTACACCCCTGATGTAGTTTGTCTGGGTAGGTGAGTCCTCTATGGAAATAATTTCTCAGAAATTGGAAGCCACTGTGCCATTGTCTTCTAGCTTGTTGTGTTGCTGTTGAAGCTCTAAGTTGATTTCTTATCCTTTGTATGTGATGTTTCTCTTGCCAGTCTCTGTCTCCTTTCAGAATCTTCTTTTCTTTTCACCAGTACAGCAAACTTCTATGATGACGTGTTTTGGCGTGGGCCACCTCTCCTTCAATTTTGGGAAGCTTCCTTGATTTACTTCATTTGTGATTTCCTACCCTCCAGTTTTTTCCATTTCTTCTCTTTTCATTTGCATGAAATAGTTATGGGTCTATGCCAGGTTGTCTAGTTGTCTTTTTTTTTATTTTCCACTTATGTCTTTCGCTCTTCTTTCTAAAAAGTTTCTTTAGCTTTTCTTCTAACTCTTCTGCTGAGTTATTCATTTATACTATCATATTTTTGATTTCCTCAAAGCTCTTTTTTTGACTAATTGACTCTCTTTCCTTTTTAATTGCATCCTGCTCTTGTTTTATGGGTATATGTTTTCTACATCTCCTTCTTCAAGAATGATGATGTTGTTTTTCTTTTCCTTACATATCCTCTGTTTCTTTCCAATTCCATTTCTTCTGTGTGCTTGATCTCTCTTTCACGATGAAGGATTCTCTAGATGGATAGAATTCTGGGGTTGTTTGTGTCTGTTGAGCTGCACAGGGTTGAGCTTCTGTTCTGGGTGCTGTGGGGAAATCTGGAAATGAGTTGCTCAAGGGCTTGGGATTTAGCATTCAGCATGTGTATATTCACTGGCGCCTGTTTCCTTAGGGCACCCCAGCCTGCTATTGGCTGCCTCTGCCAGTATCTATTTCTGCATTAACAAACTTCATGATTTGAGTCAATCATTTTACTTTGCTCTTGGTTTCTAGGATCAGGTTTTTGGCATGGTTGGTTGGGTGGTGTGTCTATTCACTTGACATCAGCCAGTGCAGATGGGACCAAGGGTTCATTTCTGTGTGGCTTTTTCCCTGCATGACTGGAACTCCTTGGCCTCTCCCTCTCTCTCCATCTCTCTGTCTCTGTCTCTCTGCCTCTGTCTGTCTGTCCTTTTCCATGGTGTTTTATCCTCTAGAGTCTCTGTGTGGCTTGGGCTTCTCACAGCATGGAGGTCTCAGTGTGGCCACATTTTCTACACGCTGCCATCTTCCAGTGGGCATGAAGCAGAAGTGGCCAGAGTTTGGAACTGGCACAGTTCTCTTGCCTAGTCCCTCAGATGCAAGGATATGAAAAGACAGTACAAGGGATGGAACTCAGGACCTGTACAAGCTAGGCAAGTGCTCTCCCACGGCAGGCACTTCCATCATCTTCAGGATGGAAGAGGAAGGTCACATTGCAAATGCTTATAATGCTTTGCCATTTTTGGAAAATTTAATCTGCTGCGCTGCCAGATTAAAATTGATTTGAAAGAAGTTTTGGTGAGCATGATTTTCCGTTGATGGGAATATTCATTATTGTGTTTCCTCTTTATAGCTGTTCTCTGTAATGTCCATGCAACATTGTTGAAAATTCAAATGAAAGACTGTGCTCAGCCAGGCTCCTTGGCATGCACCTGTAGCCCCAGGTACTCCAGAGGCTGAGGCAGGAGGATCACTTGAGCTCAGAAGTTTGAGGCCAGCCTAGATAATATAGACCTATTTAAAAAATAAATAAATAAACATTTTCCCTGAGTCCTCAAATCATTTTCTTTCTTTTTGTGTACTAAATTGTTTTTTGTATGTTTTGTGGTGTTTTTCCTTCAGAAGGGGATCTAAATTCATTGAGTTTGGAGATTTAGGGTGATTTTGTCAGTGATAGTGTTGGATTCTATTCTCTTAGTTCTAAAGGGTAAACTTGAAGTTCTTATTTATTGGGTGGTTTTATCTTCCTTGCTTGGGATTCATCTGGGAGAAGTTGGTTTGGAGGGTAGTTTTCCCTCAGGAGTTGACTGCTTTTCAAAATAATTCCTTACAAACCTTTGTGGGCAGGTGCTGGTAGGGGCACCTCAGGTCCCCCAAGTTCCTCCCGGGCAGCTGGCAGTTCTCTGAGTCACTGCTTTCATTTGCCACCCACCAGATATACCACAGTCCCATTCTCTTCCAGTTCAAGTCTGAGAACTTCCCAGATCTTTGGATACCATTCCACCCACTTACTTCCCATAGGGGCTTTCTTGGTTGATGTTGAATGGTGGTTGTCAGTACTTTGATCTGTGTCTTTCCATCACGATTCACACAGACTTCCTCCAAGCACCTAGCCCATTGAGACCATTTTCCCTTTAATTTACATTAATGGTATGGACTTTTCTCACCACTTAGGATCACTCTGTTAGGATCCTTTCATTGAGATTTTGGGAAGGGAGGGGCATTAAACAAGCTCATGTTGCCATCTTTTAAGTTTCATTGGTCATTTTGTTCTTGATTTGGGTCAACCAAGTTTACTAAGAAATGCTCCAAAAAATGGATTATGCTGGAAAGAGGGGGCATTTTATTTTCTATGGAAAAGCAGAGAGGAACCACCTGTAGCAGTGACTCCCAGTCCTGGTTGCAGGGGGTGTGTTGATGGGATGCTGATGTCCAGGCCACACTCCAGAAGCCATGATTTGATCGGCTGGGATGGTGCTCAGCTATCAGTTTTCATACAGACTCTCTGGGTGAATTTGGAATTGAGTGTGCTGAGAACCACGGATCCTGACCTGTGAGTGTTCTGGGAATGGGGGAAAAGGAGGAAAAGGAAATGTTAAAAGAAAAAAAGGAGACATCACAAGGAAGAGGAAAGAGCACAGGATTTACCCACTGTTCCTCAGCTCCTTAGTTGGATGTTTCTGTGACCTTATGCTACATCTCTGGGTCCTGTTTCTCTCTGTAAAATACCAACCATGATGCCTTCCTCATAGTACTGATGCAAGACGAAGTCACATGCCTGTGAAAGTCAGTGTTTGTTATTATAAAAAAAAAGCAGAAAGGAAAGAGAGAGGAGAGAGTAAGTATAGTAATAGAAGAGGAAGAAGTAACATGAAAGAAAGGAGAAACTCTCAGGATAGAGAACAGTGGTTTCCTTTTTGTTGACAACCTTGACCATGAATCTAAAACACCCCATTTTTTTTCTTAACATTAAGAAACTGCAGGGGACATTCCAGGAAAGGAAATGAGAGGGGCCTACAAGTGGGTTCCAGGAATTCAAATGCTCAGCTCTGGGGCCATCACAATTCCATCAGCCCACAGGGTGCACCCTTATGAGAGGTTATCCATATTTCATGTCCATTCTCCCAAGAGACCACCTGCAATGTAACTCAGGATTGATGGGCAGGTGGAGTAAGTCTTTGAAGAAGTTTTCTTGTTTTTTTTTTTTTTTTTTTTTTTTTTTTTTAATAAAGTTTGGGCAAAGACCTTACCCCTAACCAAAGGCAAAAGAAGTCTCTGTCATATTCCTCAACAAGACTCCAAAATGCAAGAAGTAAAATCAAGAATCAATAAATGGGATGATATCAAACTCAAAAGCTTCTCCACAGCAAAGGAAACAATCAAGAACTTGAAGAGAAAGCCTAGAGAATAGGAGAAAATCTTTGTCACCTGCACCTCAGATAGAGCATTAATCTCCAGGATATATAAAGACTCAAAAAACTTAACACCAAAAAAACACAAATAACCCAAACAATAAATGGGCAAAAGAATTGAACAGGCACTTCACATAAGAAGAAATATGAAAATATATGAAAAATGATCAGTATCTCTAGCAATTACAGAAATGCAAATTAAAACTACACTTAGATTTCATCTCACTACAGACAGAATGGCAATTATCAAGAATACAAGTAGCAATAAATGTTGGCAAGGATGTGGGGGAAAGGTATACTCATACATTGCTGGTAGGAACTGTAAATTGGGGCAACTCCTCTGGAAAGCAGTATGGAGTTTCTCCAGAAAACTTGGAATTGAACTACTCTTTGACCCAGTTATCTCACTCCTTAGCATATACCCAAAGGACTTAAAATCAGCATACTATGGTCATGTGGCCACACCGATGTTTATAGCAGCTCAATTCACAAATAGTTAAGCTATGGAACCACCCTAGGTGCCCTTCAACAGATGAATGAATAAAGAAAATGTGATATATATACACAATGGAATATTACTCAGTCATAAAGAAGAATGAAATGATGGCATTTGCTGGTAAATGGATGGAAATGGAGACTCTTATGCTAAATGAAATCAGCCAATCCCCCCAAACCAAAGGTCAAATGTTCTCTCTGATACATAGATGCTAACATACAACAAGGGGGTGGGGAGGGAAGAATAGAAGTTAACTGAATTAGAGAAAGGGGAATGAAAGGAAGGGAGGGGAGATGGGAAGAGGAAAGACAATAGAATGAGTCAGACATAACTTTCCTATGTTCACATATGAATATACAACTGGTATTAACTCCATATCATGTACAACAAAAATGGGAAGTTATCCTCCCTGTATGTATAATATGTCAAAAAACACACTACTGTCATGTTCATCTAAAAAGAAAAAATATTAAGAAGTCTCTATGATAAGGTACCCACTAACTTCTCTACCTTTTAAAGTTAATTCCATAAAAGACATATTCATTGATTTAATTAATATGTGCATAATGCTATTAGATTTTGTGGGAAAACAAGGATTTTGTATATCTTTCCCCTTGCCCTTTGTAGTGGATTGAAAAGATGTACTCTAAATGTTGTGGGTGTTTTCTCTGATGCTATCCTATGTTCTCTGTTTCTCATACACAAACTCTGGATGGCCAGTGATTAATTTAAATCCTAACCCTGACTGCTGGAGTTAGAGCAGACCCCACAGGTTCAAGGCTTAGTCCCACGAGGTTGCTCAACTTCAGATGCCAGACACAAGTCTCAGGCAACCTATGTTTTTGGTGACCAGCTATGTTAGCCAGCTTTTCATCACTGTGACCAAGGTACCTGACAAGAATAACTTAGAGGAGGGAGAGTTTATTTTGGCTCATGGTTTCAGAGGTTCAGTCCATGGGAGGTAGGCTATATAGCTCTGGGCCCACAGTCAGGCAGAATATCATGGCAACAGGTTGTGGTGGAGGAGTGCTGCTCACTCAGGGAAGCCAGGAAGCAGTGGGGTGGGTAGGGGCCTCACTGAAGGAAGATGCACACCCCCAGAGACCCACCTCCTCCAGCTATGCCGCACCTGCCTGTAGTTAGCACCAAGCTATGCATTCAAATTAGGATGGACTGATGAGGTTACAACTTCATAATCCAATCATCGCTTCCAAACATCCCTGCATTGACACAGGTGCTCTCAGGACACCTCATCTCCAGACCATGGCTCTGACATGAGGCAGGAGGTCTCACAGCCCCACCCTCACCTGCATTGGATACTTGATTAGAGCAGCTCATAGAAGTCAGGCTGGCAGTGTGCTCATGTTTACTGGTTTATTATAAAGGACACAGCTCAGGAACAGCCAGATGGAAGAGAGGCATGGGGCAGGTATAGAGCTTTCTTGCTCTTCCAAGTGCACTACCCTCCCAGCACCTGGATGCGTTCACCAACTTGGAAGCTTTGGAATCTCACTGTTCAGGAGATTTTATCGAGTTCAAACTGTAGTCGCCCTTCCCCTTTCTGGAGGGGGGTAGGTGGGGCTAAATGTCCCAATCCTCTAATCACTTAGTGTTTCTGGCAACCCTGATGTGAGGCTATCTTGGGGACCACTTATTAGCATAAACTTCAGTACGATTGGAAGAGGTTTACTGTCAATAACCCAAGACACTCCACAGGAAATTCCAGGGATTTTAAGACCTCTGAGTCAGGAACCAAAGAAAAAAGATCAAGAATCATTTTGTGTTATACCATACCTTGAAGCCTATGTAGTTGGCTCCCTCTTTTTTTTGGAAATATAGTAGTCTGCCCTTCTCTATAGTTTCATTTTCTGCAGTTTCAGTTACCCAAGGTCAAATGTGGTCCAAAGATATTCAACAGAACATTCCAGAAATAATCAATCCATAAATTTCTAATTGTGCACCATTCTGAGCAGCTTGAAGAAATCTCTCCCTCTCTTACTCCTTCCTGCCCCAGATGGGAGTCATTTGCTCAGTGTATCAGCCCTGTATGTGCTACCCCTCCGGTAGTCACCTAGCAGCTGTCTGAGTCATCAAACTGATTGTGGTTGTACTGCAGTGCTTATGTTAATAACACCTACAGCGTCGCCTAACACTGTCATTTACCTCCTTCCATCTCATAACAGGCATGGTATCATCTCACATCATGACAAGAGAAGTCCGTGCCCAAACAATAACATCATAACATGTTTTTAGAAAGAGAAGCCACACATAACTTTTATGATAGTTTATTGTTATGATTGTTTTTATTATTTATTGTTGTTAATCTCTTATTGTGTCTGATTTGTAAATTAAACTTTATTAATATGTTCATGTATACATAGTATGCACATGCATTGGGTTTGGAACCTTCTGCAGTTCCAGGCACCTACCAGGGGTCTTTGGAATGTATTCTGCATGAACAGGGGGTACCACCATAGGGTTTTGCAGGTACAATTAGGTTAAGGATCTTGAGATAAATTATCCTGGTTTTTGGGTTTGCTCTATATCCAATGATTGGTGTTCCTATAAGAGACTGGAACTGAGAGACAGAAACAAGTGGAAAAAGGCCATATGAAGATGGTAGCAGAGACTGGGGATAATCTGCCATACGACAAGCTATACCTGGAGCCACTTGAAGATGGAAGAAGCAAGGGAGGATCTGGAGCTTTCGAGGGAACACGGTTCTGTTTCTCCCTTGATTTTGGACTTAAGGTTTCCAGAACTATGAGAGAATAATTTTCATTGTTTTTAGCTACCAAATGTATGATAATTGGAAACAAATATGCCCTTCCTCGTTCTGTCTTCCTCTTTCCTTCCTCCTCCTTCAGCTTAATTATAATGTTTAAGATAGGAACTAATTATGCTGGAGCAAAGAACCCAAAGTCCCAGCAGAAGGTAAATGATATGCAAGTTAAATGACTAAACAGGACCAAAAAATGAGTACCAGAGGCCAGCAGGAAGCCAAGTGCTAAGGGAAGAATGCCTGCAATAAGTACAGAAAGGTCAGGGGCTTCTTTGTCCTCTGACCCAATTTTTCTCTTGATCAAACATCCCTCGTTGCTGTGAGCTAGCTTTGTCTCTTGCTGCCTGGACAGATGCACCTAATTCAGTGACATCATTTTTGTCCCTTGATTCTGGGCCTCCAACTAGACTGTTTGAGGTCCAAGATATTTTCCAGATCATGTTTATAGCATTTTTATACATTTCTTGCCTCCTAAAGTTATTTTTGGAGTTTATACAACTTAAGGATGGCCAACAAAAATCCCTGGGTTGTTTAATCCCTTATGAAAAACCATGAGAAAGTCAAGACCCCCATTGAAGAAATGCTGGGGGAAAATATGTTCTTTAAAAAGAAACAGGGCCTTTCCTTCTCCTGCCCCAATCCCTTTGGCAGGGGGACATGTATGGAAATCTCCATCATGTCAGTAGCTGACTTCTGAGATAAGAACAGAAACTCCAGTGACTACATAAAACAAACACACACATTATAAAAGTACTGTTGAGAGGTTACTTTTGAAAAGTCAACAAGCAAGATTTAGCAGTGAGGTATGGGAGAATTAAATCTCTAGAGTCACTACACCATAATACTCAAAATGTCCATTTTTCAACAGCAACAGAAATACAACATACACAGAGAAACAGGAAATGTGGCTCATTCACAGGTAGAAAGAGGTTCCCTGAGAAATCCTGGACATTGGAATGATTAGTTGAAAATGCTTAATCTACTGTCTTAAATATGCTCAAGGTGCTAGAAGAAACCATGGACAGAGAACTAAAAGAGATCAGTATCACAATGTATGAACAAATGGGAAAATCAACAGAGAGAGGATTACAAAACAAGTCAAGCAGAACAGCTGGAAAGTACAAAAACTGAAAAGGAAAGTTCCCTGTAGGGATTCGACAGCAGATTTGAATAGATAAAGTATATGATCAATGAACTTGAATGTGAGACAATTGTAATAATGCAGTATGAGTAACAGAAAGGAAAAAAATCAAGAAAAATGAGCAGAGCATGATGAATCTGTGGGATAGTATAAAAATATGGATATAAGCATTATAGGAATCAAAAGAAGGGGAAGAAAAAATATTTGAATAAATATTGGCTGAATACTTTCCAAATGTGAGGACATGATCGTATACATTCAGAAAGCCTAATGAACTCCAAGGGGGATAAGTCAAAGAGATCCACACAAAGACACATTATAGTCAAATTTTTGAAACTCAAAGAGAATTTTGAAAGCAATGAAAGACAAGTTACCCCTCCTCGCCAAGGCTCCACAGTAAGATTAACAACTGATCGCTCTTCAGAAACCATAGATGCCAAAGGGCAGTGACTGACACAAAGTCCTGAAAGATGAAGACATACTAAGAGTGGCGAAACCAACTTCTAAAAATGAAGGAGAAATTATAAGTAAAAGCTAAGGGAGTTCTTCACCAGGAGTCCTACTGCATAAGAAATGTCAAAGGGAGTAAGTTTTTCAGTCTCAGATGGAAAGGCAATTAGTTGAAGACATGAGGAAAAGTAAAGAGCACTGGTAAAGGCAACTAAATTTGTAAATATAAAATCCAGTATCATGGTCCTTTTGGTTTGGTTTGTAACTTCACTCTTCTTCCTGTCTGATTTGATAGACAAATGTCTAAAATGATTCTAAGTCTATATAAATGGGCATGCAATATAGGAAGGTATAATTGGTAACAATAACTACATAAAGGGGAAGGAAAGGAGTTGTGTATAAGCAGAGTGTTTATATATTATTAAAACTAGGTTGATATTATTCTTACTAGTTTGCGATACATTTAAGATACTAATTGTAATCCCCAAGATAACCACTAAGAAAATAACTTGAAAAATAAAGAAAAAGAAAGGAAAAAGGGATCAAAGTGCCATAACACCAAGCACTACCCAAAACATTCTATATTTTTTTCAGAGCGCCTTGTAATCATTTGTATTTATGGATTCTCACAAAGGGAATCAATTATATACACTAGACTTTGATAACTTAGGAAACTTTGCTGTGAGGCAGTGCATTAAGACACTTTTACAAGGCCAAGTGCAGACTTGGATTAAAGAAAGAACATAAAACAATGGAGAAATCAGTCGACTAGAAGTCAGTAAAAGTGAGTCCTAGTTGCCTGGGTTCTTCATGTTAGCAAACCATATAACATTGGACAACTGTTTTCTTATTTTTAAAGGGAAGATATTTATATTAATCAGTCTTTTGTTACTGTAATGAAATACCTGAGACAGGTTAACTTTATAGGAAAAAAAAGGTTGATTTAGTGCATAGCTTTGGAGGTTCCACAGCATGGTTCTAGCATCATCTTAGTTCATGGTGGGTGATATTACAATGTTGGGAGCATGTCTGAGAGGGAAAGATTACTTTACCAAAGAGGAAATCCAAGAGGCTGTGACCCCACATTCTTTCTGGAGGTCAGTGCCCTCATTGACCTAAGGAGCTCTTGCTAGGCTCCACCTCTTAAGGGTCCACCACCTCCCAACACTGCCACACTGGGAACAATGAACCCTTGGGGGACATACTCAGACCATACCCAAACCATCACAGTGTTGAACTAGATAATCCCAAAGGTCCCTTCCAAGTTGATGATATGCACCATGGTCACACTTTCTGAATTGATGAGCATAAATAACAGAAGACCACTTTCTACTGACTTCCAGTGCAGATGTGCACTCCCTGATTCTAATTTTAAGAGGGATGAAAATATCACATGGTTGGAAGAGATGGTGAGACATGATTTAGTGCAAGAGCAACATCTACACAATATAGATACCGTCCATCTGTGTCAAGTGTTTTGGATTTCTCTTCAGGCATCCCTCCCAGGCCCTGCTTTGAGTTCAGGTCAGGTTCAGGAGACAGTCAGCTCAAGTAAATGAATGTTTATGGAGAATCTTTTGTGTGTAAGGCAATGTTCTCAAATCTGCACACAGAAAAATTTAGAGTGAGTTCTTCCTACCTTAAAGAGTCTACATACTATATCTGTCTAGGTGAGGAAACTGGTACTTTGAAAGACCAGATTTTGTGAATGACATCATGCAAGAAGAGACCTGGCTGCTGCAGGAAGCCAAAGATCTTGCCACACTATCAGGCTATCATGGTCAACCCATGAGCCATTTTGTTGATGTACGCATGAGGCTGCTGTAGAATTATTTTTGGAAATAATTCTAGTCTTGCACACCAGACTGTAAGGATTTTGTTCTAATCAGTAGCCTGACCATCTCATATTGAGGTTAATATTTTCTTTTTCTTCTTTTTTTAATTTTAGTTATAGATGGACACGTTACCTTTATTTTATTTATTTACTTTTATGTGGTGCGAGGCAAGTGCTCTTAACCACTGAGCTACAACCCCAGCCCCACTTTTTTCTTCTTAATTGAAAGACATACTCTCTGCCCATTTTCGTGTCTGGTCAGGGGCTTATTTTCTCAATGAACACTTTGCAGAAAACACAAATGCAGCATCCTCAAAACAGGACAGCAAAAGAGAAGTGGGGCTCCTCCCCTGAGTCCTGTGAGATCTTCAGGGCCAAGCACTGCACATGTTCCAGTGGCCGGGTTTGCAGAGTGTGTGTTTTCTTCTTCCAGAGGTGAGGAAACAGGTCAGTTTCATCTCTGAGGCCTTCGTGAAAGTATAGCTGTTCAAGGCCTTGCCTTTTCTCAGACCCTTGACTCTTAACTAATTGTAGATGGTCCCCAACTTTCGACGGGTTGACTTACGATTTTTTTAAGCTTATAATGCTGTGAAAGGGATTTAGTAGAAACCACACTTCTGATTTTAAATTTTGATCTTTCCCTAGATGTGTGCAGCACGACCCTCCCCCCAATGCTGGCTGGTTACAGTGAGCCACAGCTGCCTGTCACAAAGGGAAAGAGCCAGCGCTCTGCAGTGTGGCTAAGACCTGAGGATTGGTAGATGAGGAGTATTTCACATACTTTTCATTTACCATTTTACAATTCACAAAGGGGGCATGGGATGTAACCCCAAAGTAACTTGAGGAGTACTTTATTTTAATGGTCTTTGGTATGGACATCTATTATAATTTGGTGTCTGCTTTGTCACATCCTTGAAATCATTTCATCTATTTTATAAGACTCAAGGTCAGAATTGAACAGTCAATTAGAAGTTAAGCATAGGGACTGCAGTTGGTTGAATGTGGCCCAAAGACATCAGGTTCTAATCCCTGGGACCTGTAAATATCACCTCATTTGAAAAAGAGTCTTTGCAGATATAATTAAGTTCAGGACTTGGAGAAGACATGACTGTCCTAGGAGAGGCAGAAGGAGATGACAGAGAAGAGAGAAGGTATGTGAAGAAGGTGGCAGAGATGGAGTGATAGGGCCACAAGCCAAGGGACCTGGCTGGAAGAGGCAGGGAGGGAACGAATTCTCCTCTAGAGCCCTGGGAGGAACGCCTGATGAGATTTTGATTTTGGCCCTGTGATGTTGATATTGAACTTCTGACCTCCAGAACTGTGAAAGAAGAAATTTCTGTAGTTTGAAACCATGGGAATTGTGTTATCTGTTATAGCAGCCACAAGAAACTAATACAGAGATGAAGGAGCCTGTGCTCTGTTGTTAGAGCAATCTGGTTGCTAGGCAATCTTCTCAGACGATTTTAAATTGCACAATAAGATACTTAGAATCATGCAGAAAGCCAACTATCTTGAAATATATTTGTTACAACATAAAGAAACAAAGTGGTGCAGCTTTGAGCACATGAATCGAGACAATGCACTTTCAAGCTGGGTAGGGTGTGCACACCTGTAAACACAGCTGCTTGGGAGGCTGAGGCAGGAGGATTGCAAAGTTCAAGGCCAGCCTAGGCAACTCAGAGAGACACTGTCTGAAAATAAAATAAAAAGCCCAGAAATGTAGCTCTGCATTCCAAATACAGGGAAGTTGGAGATGATTTTATTTTTGAAAGACTTGAGAGCGTTTCACAACAGGTCGCTGTGACTCTGCCTGAGCCAACACGCCAAGGGTGGAGGGGCCTGCAGGAAAGAAGGTGGAGACCACGTGCCACCTACAGAAGTCTCAGCTTCCCCTTTGTTTTGAAGTCGTTGTGAGGGTAAACAGCATTCCAAGATTCTCACAGTGACTGCAATGGAACTGTGAATATATCTGGTGTCCTCTGGTGACTAAGTTATGGAAATGGCTCTGCAGTTGTTGCCTACATTCGTAATTGGAGGAAATGCTGAATTTTAGGGCATGAACCTCAGGCACAAGACCCCGGTCTCAGTGGCAAAGGGAGAGCGGGTTGTGGCCTGGAGGGAGCCAGGTCCGCAGCGAGGCAGAGGAAGGCCAGGCCGGCAGGGTGTTTGCAAGGACGGCCGTCTGCGCAGGCGCGGGTCCTCTCGCGCACGGCCACTCTAGGAGGCAGCAAGCGGTTAAGGCAGGCATGGCAAATTGGACAGGGTGTCAGGTTGACTATGAAATATGACGGATTAACAGCCGAGGCTGGTGGTGTGACCTGCTTTCAGACACTTCATTTAGAAGTTATCATATTGCTGGATGCTTCCTATAATTTGTGATGATGCTGATTGTGATAAATCGTGAGTTTCTGGCAAACTCCTCCAGCCCGCTCCAATGACTGAACAGAGAAAATGTGTAATTCTATGGGAACATTCATGCCACGAATGAGAGCGAGGGTCTGGCCGTAACAACAGAATGCTCAGTCAGTGAACAAAGTAATTAAATCAAGCTAATTAAATCACAATAAAAATAATTTTAATTTAATTAATTTCTCTGCACTGATGGAACATTATGTGGAAACCAAGAGGCTTTCTGAACGCTAATAGAATTTAGGAGCTGGGACACCAAAGTTGTGGTCACTGGTGTGGTACGTGGGTTAATGTTGAGGGAATGAAATTAAAATACACTTACTGAGCTGCTGATATGCTGACTGAGTCACAGATGGAAAATGATTTTGGAAGCAAGATAATGGGGTCTTGCCCTTTCCCAGTTAGGTTTCAGAACTAACTGGGCCAATAAATGTCAAATTTGGCAATAATTAAAAAGGTCCTAAGTAAAGTAGATGGTACATGATTGCCTCACGGTGTTGGAATTGGAGGGAATTCTTAGGCCAAGATCTCAGTGATGAGTAGAAGTACCATACTGGGGACGCTTGCCTACTGTCAGCCCTACCCATAGCCCCTGAGGTAATCACAGCCATAAAAACATTACAACTAGAATCCTGTGAGATTCCCCAATCAAGGGCTAAGCAAATGGCAATGAATTTTTAACAGCAGCATGAAAGATTTAGATGAGCCATAGAGAAGGACTTCCTGTCTGGGATAGGTATTAATCAACTACTACTTCTTAAAAACATTAACTATGGCTAATCCCTCCCAGACCCTCAAACCTTTTATTCCAAATTAAGCAGACAGCTATATACTAGCTGAAACTCAAATAATAATTATTAAATTAAATCATTGAGGTCTCATTTAGGAATCTCTTTCCTCAGGGCTTGAATGTTAGGATGGATACTCTTCTTCCAGGGTTGTTTAGACATTGTTCAGTTTATAAGCAGGAGGAGGCTCACACAAGACGACCTCTCAAGGTCACCTCCCTGAGACTAATTTTGTCATGTAAGCAACACTGGAATTCTAAGTGTGTGTTAGCAGGCGCTTGCATAATTACCAACTGTGATTTTAGAGGAGTTCTGTGCTTTGGATCCCAATATTATTTATCATGCACGTTATTTTAATTAATATGTTGTGTGTGTGCCAACATTTGAACCAGACCTCATTATGACTAGTCGGGACACCACATTGTTTGTGCAGTGGAATTGTTTTCCGGGATGCAGCTGTTTTCCCTCCTCGGCAGCCAGCAAGGGCAGGGGAGCCAAGAGCCAGCAGTTGCAAGGCTTTTTGCAGCCATCCTCTGTCCTTGATTAACCAGCAGGAATTGTTTCTCCATCCACTAGAGGGGTGAGCGTGCCCCCAGGGAGGGCTCTGGAAGATGTATAAGGTTCCCCAGGAGAAGGAAGGCTCAGAAGGCTCGGAAGTAAAGGGTGTCCTGGTCCCTTTTCTGTTGTCTGTTGCTAAATCATGGTGCAATTCAAGATGGCGCCATGCACGTGAGCTGCGGCTACCATTCAAAACAACCAGAGGCCGGGGGTCCTGTTCTTTCTGCCAGTGCTTCCCACTCATCCTCTGGGGTTTAGAATGACATATTCCTTCAGGAAAATTTTGTCTTTCTAACTTAACCTACATGCTAGCCAGCTTGTTTGGTTGAGTCCCCGCCTGGTCTGCACCCTGTGCTCCTTATCCCCTGCACTTCCTTTCCTCTCTCCCCAAATGACCTTCCTCACCTGAGGGAAGACCTGGTTCAGATCATCCCAGAGGAACCCCTTTTCTTCTTAGGAATCTTTTTATTCTAATACCTGCTGCCCCATTAATAATGCTTCATGTTCCAGTATTTGCTAGTGAGAATTAAAACCTTCCACACACTCATGGAGAGTCATAAGGTCTAGTCTTACAGTATGATTTAAAACACTGCTTCAGGGCTGGGGCTGTAGCTCAGTGGTAGAGTACTTGCCTAGAATATGTGAGGTCCTGGGTTCAATCCCCCATACTGGGGGGTGGGGCAAAAAACTTCCAATAATACTATAACCTTCATTCACACCCAGAACCTGCCAAACAATGTGCTAAGCACTTTATCTGGATCTTTGCATTAGATTCTCCCAAGAACTTTATGAGATAGGTGTTATTTTAATTTCCTTCCTAAAGATGAGGAAACAGTGGCTTACAGGAGTTATATAACTTACCTAGGTCACAGTGAGCTAGAGGCATAGCTGCTGCTGGAATCAAGGTCCCTCTCTGTCCAAACCCTCCTCTTCACCCTCATGCTGATGCATTCTGGGTTCTGCTCATCTCCTCCCAACACAGAGCTTCCCACCAATACAAACATGTTCATCTGCACCCTTTGCCCAAGCTCTGCAATCTCTCTCAAATCCTGTTTCCCAACCTGAAAAGCTATTTTCTAAAAGAAGATTTGGGACTACCTGAGAATATTAGGGCTATCCCTCCCCACACACTAACAAAATCAATTAACTATACACCATCTATCTGTATTGGTCCAAGGATTCTATTACGGAAGGAAAACTTTTAAAGGGCATGCCTTAGAGACCTGAGGATATCTCAAACTTTGGGCTTTCAATTAGCGGCGAGTCCCCAGCCCCTGTGCATGTCAAGTGTCTGTGTGTTCAGTGACACAACTCTGTGCTTTAGGGATAACTGGGGCCATTTGCAGGCAATAGATGGCTCATGTGCCACTCTGAGAGATTCACCTTGATCGCCACTGGTCTCTCATGCTTTGATCTTTTTCTCCAAATTGACTTTGTCCACTCTCATCCCCATCCCTGTGCCGGCGCCTCCCTTTCCTGTCCTCTTGACTCTTGCAGTTGACTCCACACTATGATTGCCTTTGCCTGCTTCATCCTTCTCTGCTTAAAAAGAAGAATAACAGAAAACCCCCAAAGTGAAAATATTTACCAGTTCTGCAATGACTTGAATTAATGAAATAATGCTGCGGGGCATTTAGATTGAACCTGTGTAATTGTAGGTTGCGGTGTATAATGGTAGCTCATGCAGGGATATCATTTTGTGCTATTTTACTTTCAGGTTTTTGTTAATCCAGTGGGTTTGGTGGAATTAGAGGGCTGCTGTGAAAAAAAAGAAAAAGAAAAGCCCAGCAACCTGCTGGTGCGAGAACAGCCTTGTCAAACTAGCAGGTAGCTGAACGTTTAGCCTTTATCCAGCGCACAATGAGGGCAATCACCAGGGCCTGTAGAAAGAGTATTGAACTGTCGACACAGGACATTTTTGTTGAAAGTAGTCCTTTTGATTTCATCTTCCTGGACTAATGTAATAAAAACAGACATTATGGAACACATTCATCTCAGTTTGATAGGGACCGTCATGAATACCCAGCAACGTGTGCAGTCGTAAAGGTTATTTGACTGCTGTAAGTGACTTGGAAGATGATTGTTGATCCAGAGGTTGTGAACACCTTATTCCAGATAAGGATGGATAGCTATCCCTGGAGCAGGCCAACGTGAGGATAGTATTGCCATGCTGCTTCCACTCGGCGGATATATAACCGCTAAAAGCACCCCAAACCTCAGCCACTAGCCCAATTTCTCTAATTAACAAAGCCTCAAGTGTTTATCTTCAAGGAAGAAGAAAGGAAAACAAAGTGAAAGAACTCAAACTTATTTTTGCTGATCAGAGGGCTGTTTCTATGGAAACAGAAACAGAGTCAGGAACTAGCCATGAGAAGCCAGGGTCAGAGGCCTGGTTCATGTCAGCCTCTCCATATTCCTGAATTCCATACTCTGTGGCTCTGTGAGTTTATGACCTCAGTGGGGGCTATTTGCAAAGAAAAGAGCTTCACATAACTTGAGAATTTAGGAGTTTTGCCCCAAACAAAAAGCTCACTGACATTAGGCTAACTCTGGCCTTTGAAAGGATCCAAACTTACTAAACCTTCTCATTTCTTTCCTACTTGAAGCATTCCAAGTTTTCTGTAACATGTAAACACCATTCCCAACATTTATTGGTGTGGTTACTAGGGTGTTATTTTTCATGCACCCACTAAAGGGCACTGGAAGGAACAGCTTATTCTCCATCAATTATGTTCTGTCCTGAGTTTATAGATAACATTGTGCTGGATGTTAGAATGCATACAGGTGAGTAATTACAGATTGGATTTGAAACATAGTATATGAATGCAGTTCATCTAACTGAATGAAAAGCATGAGCCGATATTTCCTTGAGACTCAAAAGGCAGGTCTCATTCTAATAACTACTCTTGAATTCACTGTGTTTCGTACTATTCACTCACTCATGCATCTGCTCAGTAAGAAACTCTGCTAGTGAGAGCCATGGTCATTTGGGGTGTGGTGATGGTCCAGTCTGGAGAACTTGACAGTGTTCCTGCGCTTAGTTGCAAGGAGTTTATTTGTTGAAGGAAGAAAAGAAGAAATAACAGCAGAGAGTCACTGAAGAACAGGAAAAGATCCGAGATTTTCTGCGTGTGCCTGGTGATTTAAAAAAATAAATTATCTTTTAATATTTAACTTCAGAAGCTTTGTTTCCTTGTGTGTGAATATACATGAGACATCCCTATGTTCAAGGAGAATTGTAAGGGTCAAAGGTCAAATGAGATAGTGATGTCAGGCACTTAGCACAGTCCCCGTTGCATTGTTCATACTCAATAACAGTGGTCATTATTATGACAATGAACATGGAGGACAAAGACTAAAGAGGAATGATGGTGGCCAGAAATGGGGTGGGGAGAGCAATGGACCTGACAGCTGTGTGGGAGGTGGTACTAGCAGGGTCAGTGTGTGTGGATGTCAGTGGGAGGGAGAAGAGAGTCAAGAACAACTTCCAGGGGCCTGGTTGAGGGCACGGTGGTTCCTCCACTGAGATGGACATAGAAGGAGCAGCGGGAATGACCACAAAGTCGAAGATCACACAACACAGTCAGTTTTACATTGTTGGTACAGAATTCCACAGACTGGGGAATTTACTGTGAACAGGAATTTATTTGGCTGTGGTTCTGAAGGTCAGGGAGTACAAGATCCAGGGGCTGCATCTAGGAGGACCTTCCTGTCATGCCGTAACATGGCAGAAGGCATCATATGGGCAAGAGATTGGCTCTGCAGCCTCAGGCTCATTTAGAATTAGTGTTGATCGGTTCAGGACAGTGGAGCCCTCTTGACCTACACAGGCTTCACCTCCCATCACTGTTGCATTGGGGATTAAGTTTCCAACACATTCTTCTGGGGGGACTCATTCAAACAACAACAGCGAACACCAATACCCAAATCAGTCCTTGATCTCCAGAGCTTGCTTTACAAAACCAGACTGAAATCAGAACCATGCAAAGCAAGAAGGGCCTGTTTGTTGGGGGAGGGGGAATGAAGAACATCTCAGTGTGAATGGGTGGGGCTCAGAGCAACCTCAAAGACCCCTCCTCAGTGCTATGTGATGACCTGCACCTTCACTCTCAGTCTGCCTTACAGATACTGGTGGCAGGGCCTGCTTCTCTGTAGCTCCATGACCACCTGTAAGAATCAAGCCAGACGTCTCATTGCCACCCATGGCCTATGCTGCCAATGACCTTTGATCTTCTTTGCACACCAGACCCAATGGCATTACACAGAAACCTACTGCTAGAAATAAAAAAAAAAAAAAAGAAAGAAAGAAATAAAATAAAAGAGATTGGTTGGGGGAGTTATGAATCCTACTTCTTTGTGTTCTAGCCAGAGCAATAAAATTTATTCCCAATACTAATACTGCAATTTAAATTTATTGTCTTTGTGCTTTACAGTATCCATAGCAGTAAAATCTATTCCCAAGAGAATCATTACAATTTCCAACTACTTAAGAAATTATTTTTGTTTATGTTTTAAAGCCACAGCAATAAAATTTAACACCAACAATAATACTACAACTTTGTGTGCCTTTAAAACTTGCCATAAATGATAATTGTGAGAAGAATGTCTGTAAACAAGTAAATGTTTTTCCAGGAGAAAATAGCTTTTTTTTTTCTTTGTCTCAGAGTAAAACTCAGAACTTTTAACAGTGTGTTGAGAAGCACACTCCTTCCCAATTAGTCAACAAGTCCTATTGATCCTCTTTCCTCACATTTCTCAAGTTGGCTCATTCCTCTGTCCAGACAGCCTCTGAAAATACACACTGTTACTCTGGTCCAGGGAGTATCTTGGGCCTAGGTAACAACATGGCCTTCTCCTTGCGACTGTCCTACCCTGTGATCCATTCTCCACACAGCAGCTAAAAAGAACTTTCCCAAACACAAATCTTTCTAGTTTCAGGGGGAAAAAAAATCGGGGATAGACAAGAAGTTATAGAACAATACAAGAAGGTGACTAGCCACCTCCAGAATGTAAACACTGTACTGGACAAATGACCTCATTTCTCTAACAAATCAGTGGCATAAAAGATGGAAAGGGGGAAGGAAAGTAGGAGACCATGATCAAACTAGAGAGAACCAAGAACTCTGAACACAGCCATGAAGCGTCACCTGTGGGCTTTGTGTGGCTTCTGACCCCAAGGAGCTAACTGTGTAAAGACATTTTTGAGAAATCAGAGAAATGTGAGTATGGTCTGGATTTTAAATGATATTAAAGAACTACTGTTAATTTTGTTGGTGTGTGGTTTATGTTACGGAAGCAAAAAAGGCTTCATTTTTTAATTAGGGGTACATTCTTGGGCATTTATGGAGGAAATGACATGATGTCTTGCGTTTGTTGTGAAACACCCGGCTTTCTCTTTTCCCTGAGTGGATGGTGGTAGGATAGATGAGAATAAGAAATGACAAAATGCTGATCCTTGCTGAAGCTCAGGGGCTGGGAACCTGAAGGTTTGGTATATATATATATTGTTTACTTTTGTGAATGTTGGAAAAGTGGCATAATTAAAAGTAGAAACATTTAAGAGAATAGGCCAGAGGAAGTATTTTTGCTTTTCAATAGTAACTGATTTATTCAAGAAAGATTTTTTTTATTACCTACTTCAATGAAGATATTTTTGAAATAAACACCTACCTTCTGCAATATTGACTAAGACACAGCTTCTATGCCCCTGACGCTTGCCATCTAGTAGGAGGGAGGAGACTGTTTGTGAAAAGGTACATCATCTTCATCATCATCATCATCATACAAGAAGCTAGTCAACAACATATAAAACAGTCCAAAGTGAGACCCAAAATTTCAAGGTACAGAACACGATGCACGTTATGCTACTTTTTGAATGTATAAGGAGAAAATAAGAATCTGTACTCATATTTGTTTGTAGAAGCATAAAGATAGGAAGGACGTATAAGAAACTACAAGTTGGGTGCAGTAGCTCTCACCTCTAATCCCAGCAGCTCAGGAGGCTGAGGCAAGAGGATCTCAAGTCCAAGGCTAGCCCCAGCAATTTAGCAGGGCCATAAGCAACATAGTGAGACCCTGTCTCAAAATAAACAATAAAAAATAAAAAAAGACTAGGGATGTGGTTCAGTGGTTGAGTGCTCCTGGGTTCAAGTCCTGGCACACACACACGCGCACACACACACACACACACACACACACACACAAACCTATGAAAATTGTTATGATTTAGTAGGGAGCAGAACCAGGCCAGGAGGGACTTTTTACTGAATAGCTTTTATACTTTTTTAAATAAAACATGTGAATACATTCCATATGCAGAAATGTAAAATAGAAAGTGCTGGGACTAGAGGTATGGCTCAGTGGCAGGGCATCTGCAAGCATATGCAAGGCTCTGGGTTCCACCCCCAGCACCGAAAAACAGGAAGAATAAAAAGAAAAGAAGAAAAGAAAAGAAAAGAAAAGAAAAGAAAAGAAAAGAAAAGAAAAGAAAAGAAAGGAAAAGAAAGAAAGCACTTTGAGTTTTTTTTCATATGGAATCCTTATCCAGGTTTCATTATTCTCGATATATAATCTGAAGTCCTTTACATGGCTTTTCAGGACGGCCACATCTGGCTTCTGTGTTCCTCCCTCTAGAGTCTGCTACCTCTTGAGTGCTGAGTCCCACCAGGTTGTGCTCTGAAGATCTCAGCTTCACCCTGCTCCTGCCAATGCTGGACTCCAATATGCTCTTTGCTCCTCTGGCTTGTTTTCCTTCCCTATGTGACCTGACCAAGTCCCACCCATACTTCAGTTTCTGCTCAAGAGAGACCTCTTTTCCAGGCAGCCCTCCCTCATCTCCTTGAGTTCTAGAGCCCAGTCAGGTCCTTGCTTTAAGCCCTTGTGTTATAGGCTTCCAAGGAACCCTATGACTCTCTTTAGGCTGGGTGACATGTCCAACTTGTGTGTGATTGTCTGACTTCATCCTTTTTACTGGTCCATAAACTCTCTGAGAGACCAGCTGATTCTTCTTTTCCTATGCTCCATCACCTATTCCTGAGCTTCCTATTTTGTGGAGTTCAATACAGGACATATAAGTGAAGGAGCCAGAGTTACAGAAAAAGAAAGAGGGGATTGGCTCACAGGTAAGGGGTACATGGAATTCAGGGGCTGGAAGAGTTTCTGCAAGAAGTGAAAGAAGACAAAGAGAAAACCTGCTGGCTAGGGTGATCAGAAAGAATTGGCACCAATTGGTGGGTGAGTTGTGAACAAAAAGGGCTGTTGGAGGCAGATATCTTCCCCAACTCCAAGTAGGGGATGGCAAACATTTGTTCTGGAAACAGGAGAGTTGTGGGAAAAATGGATGAAGAGAAAAGGCTTTCAAAGTTGAGAAAATGTGGCATATATATATGATTGAATATTACTCAGCTTTAAAGAATGAAATTATGGCATTTGCTGGTAAATGGATGGAGTTGGGGAATATCATGCTAAGCGAAATAAGGCAAGCCCAAAAAACCAAAGGCTGAATGTGGATGCTAATTCACAATAAAAGGGGGTGGTGGCACTAGGGAAGAATAGAGTTACTTTAGATCACATAGCAGGGAGTGAAGGGAGGGGAAGGGGTACAGGGTAGGAAGGATAGTACTTATATGACTGCGTGACCAATGTGATCCTGCACCGCGTACAATCAGAAAAATGAGAAATTATACTCCATTTTTGTATGATTTATCAAAATGCATAAATGCATTCTACTCTCATGTGTAACTAATTAGAACAAATAAAAAATAAAAAATAAAGAGAAATGACTTGTGTAGGGGTTATTAGGGAGGTGTCGGTGTTTCCAGAGGTTTACCAATTCCACAAAAACCTCTATGAGAGAATTTTGTTGTGCTTTGAGGATTCAGAAAATCTGGCAATTTAAGAACTAAAGATCTTTCAGATTTAGACAAAATAAGGAGAAAAGAAAGACGTGAGTCACGAGAGCTCAGATGTGAGATGGGAAAAACCAGGAGGTGAATTTGGGAAGCATTTCAGGGTAGACAGCTGCAGTGAGGGATGGGAGGTGGTGTGGAGGGGTTCATGGAAGTTCAGGGAAGGACATCCAATGGAGGAGCTCTGGTATGGCTGGGATTCATAGCAAGTGATTTGCTTCATTGAGACATTTTTCACTGTTGGGAAAAAGGAAGGCAATAAAAAAATACATTCTTATCTCCCTCACAAGGATGGCATGAAGGGCTAAGGAAAGACTGTTTGCATCTGGAAAGTTGTGGGTTGTTTTTCTTACTTTAATTTGTTTTCTGCAGTTTCCATTACATTTGATGTAAAAGTGGTTGCAGTCAGGACTGAATGACAGGGAGTGGGAGGCTGTTAGGATAGCTTGGTCTTTAGCCCCTCACTGACTTCTGGAACTATGAAGAGATTAATAGCATTACAGTCCACACTATGCAGTCCTTTTCTGGTTGGTTTATATGCTGTATTCCCTCCTTAACTGCCGTTTCACTTTATGAAGTTTCAGTTCCTTAAGGTCAACAGCGACCCTAAAATATTAAATGGAAAATTCCAGAAATAAACAATCCTTAAGTTTTAAATTGTATGCCATTTGGAGTAGCATGATGAAATCTTGTGCCATCCTGTTCCATCCAGGTCAAGATGTGGATCATCTTTGTCCAGTGTATTCACACTCTATATGCTACCCACCCACTAGTTACTTGGTAGCCATTTTGGTTACCAAGTACACTGACACAGCATCACAGTACTTCTGTACACACAACCCTTCTTTTGCTTACTTTTGCTAAGTGCAAAAGTAGTGATGCTGGCAGTTTGGGTACGCCAAAGACATTGAAGCCATACATTGCTTCCTTTAAGTGTAAATGGGAAAGTTCTCAACTTAATAAGGAAAGAAAAAAGCTTGTATCCTGAGGTCACCTCAGGTCAATGGTAGTAACAAATCTATTTGTGAAATTGTAAAGAAAGAGAAAGAAACCAATGCTAATTTGCTGTTGTACCTGAAACTGCAAAAGTTGCAACCATAGCTTATGATAATTGCTTGGTTAAAATGGAAAAGACATTAAATTTGTGTATCCATGTACAGGAAATACAACAACAACAACAACAATAACAACAACAATACAGTATGTTTAGGATTCAGTTCTATCTGAGGTTTCAGACATCCACTGCAAGTTTTGGAACATAACCCCTGAAGACAAGGGGAAATCATGGCATTGTCAGAATGGAATGGTCTTATGCTGAAGTTCCACTATGGAATTCTGTTGCCACACCCTGTGGTCCAGAAGTGGTTTCAATCAGGGGGAAGCTTGTGGACCATGAGCCATACTGGGCTCTTGTCCTACTTTTCTTACTGACTTGTGACCTGAGCCAGTTGCTTCACTTCTGTGCCTTGGACTTTTCATCTGTAAAATGGGACAATGGAAGTCCAGAACCTATTGAAATGTGGAGAGGATTATCTGGTTTGGCACACGTGAACACCATAGGGGAGCACCTGTTCCACTCCATTGTTGGCTCCCCTGACTGCCCCAGGAGGGAAGCTCTCCTGAATGGCTGGGCAGGGTCAGCCTTAATATGGCAGCCAGCAGCACTACCTCCTACTGACCTGCCTCTCCAGTAATTTGTTGAGAGCTTCCATAGCTGGCAGGTTGAAGGGCCTGCATACTGGCAGGGATATTTCCTGTCTTTAGGGGTAGGAAATGGCATTTTCTTCCCAACATCACTGAGTCAAAGTGAAAAGATCTGTTTTCATTCCTATTCTTCTGTGTTGTAATTTTGGAATTCTAAACCAGCTACTTTCCATCGCTGAGGCTTCGTGTCCTTGCTTCAAAACTGAATTCAAGATGGGCCCTAACCAACTATGGTTCTATTTATGATTTCCCCTTCCGATGATGCAAAAGCAATATGCGTTCAGTAGAAGTCATGCTTTAAATCTGAATTTGGATCTTCTCCCAGGCTGGTGAGATGTGGTATGAGTTTCTCCAGATGCTAGCAGGGCAGTGGCGGCTCCCTGCAGCTCCTAGTCAGCTCCATGATCACAAGGGGAATCAACCCTCTATGGTGCACTGTGTGGCTAAACTGGAGTACTCAGTAGTTTAGGTGGATTAAATCCATTCTTGACATATAGTATTTTCAATTTGCAGTGGGATTATTGGGATGTAGGTCATTGTAAATCAAGGAAATATTGAATATTGGCTGTTGGAAAGATATTTTTCTTCTCATAATATTTTCTGCTTTCATAATAAATCACCTTAGTCTAGGCAACTCAAACAGTAAAAATTTAGTTTTTAACAGTTCTGGAGGTTGGAAGTCAAAAACAGTGTGTACAAGATTGGTTTCTCTGAGGCCTCTCTCCTTGATTTACAGATGGACATCTTCTCCTTATGACTTCTTATGATCTTTCCTCTGTACATATCTTTGCCCTAATCTTGTTTCATAAGGTCACAAACTATATTGGATTAAGGCCCATTCATATGACCTTCTTTAACCTAATTATCACTTTAACAGTCCTGTCTCTACATACAGTCACATTCTGAGGTACTAGGATTTAAGATTTCAACATATGAATTCAGGGTGGGATGGGGTGGGGACACCCTCTATCCCATAACAGAAGCTAAATGAGAAACTGTGTGTTAAAACTTGACATAAAGCAGGCACGTGATAAATGGTGGCTAATACATTGACACATGCCACTTTACTATATTTTGCCTGAATTGGAAATTGGGCCTTATTTTTTCTGTATCACAGTGCAATTGTCTTACATCCATGCCTGCCTCTGATGTGCTACCTCTGGCTAGGGGTGAATGAGTGGAGAGCTAAGACCTTCTTAAAAAATTTTTTTGGTGGCAATACTATTGAATAGTAAAATTGATTTGGTAAATCTGCCTAGGTCACTTATTTTTTTTAATTTTTTTTAAAATATTTTTTTAGATGTTGATAGACCTTTATTTTATTCATTTATTTATATGTGGTGCTGAGATTCAAACCCAGTGCCTCACACATGCTAGGCAAGCGCTCTACCACTGAGCCACAACCTGAGCCCCTAGGTCACTTATTATCAGGGGGTCTAGGACATTATCTCTAATTTTCCAGAATTTGTTTTTACTGGTCACATGCCATATGTCTCTGGAACACAAGGTCACACTTGTTACCTTATAAATAAAGGAAAATCTGTCCTGAGCTTGGTTGCTTATGGGATCTTTGCAAAATAACTTTTCAGTATTTCTTCAATTAAAACAAAAGCAAGCAAATAGCAGAAGTGACAACAACAGTAAAAGAAGTTGAAGACACCATTACCTTATGTACATGTATGATCACATGAATGGTGTGAATCTACATCATGCACAACCATAGAAATGAAAAGTTGCACCCCATTTGTGTACAATGAATCAAAATTCAGTCTGTAAAAAAAAAAAAAATTAAAATTTAAAAAACGAAGAAGTTGAAGAAAGAGGGAGCATAGCTCCAAAGATAAGAAAAATGCAAAGGTCCTGTTCCTAGAATCAGTCTCGGGAATTCCACCACAGGTCCAGCTCCCAGGGTTTTGGTTCAGGGCCCTCCTGCTAGTGGGCTTTTATTTTCTTTTCTCTCTTCTTGTTCCCAGGCTTCTGCATCCTACAAATGTCACCACCAGTTACATATTCCTTTGCGTGGTGCTCTCGTGGCTCTCTGTCACTCAAACTGTCCCTCTTGCTGAGGTTAATGACTGTGAGCAAGGACTTGCTGGTTGGCACCTACCCTTCTTCAGGAGCAAAGCAGACAGAGGATTCAAGCCCCGCACCATTGCCTGCAACCTCTGACTCTCCAAGTCCTCTGCATTCTGACCTTCTCTGCTCTTTTGCTTAATGACAATTATAAATGTTCAAGAGGCACACCACTGAGGCAAGAGGCCTTAGCTAATTGGGCAACATGATTAAATGGAAGTAGACTTTTTTCCTTCCCTCTAGTACACAGTTATATATATTTCAAGTGTAGAAATAATGAATTTGAGAAAAAAAAAATAAGGCTGAAACCTAATGGAGGTTTTTTAAAAAAAAAATTTCTAGATTTTTTGGGTAAAAATATTCCTGGTTGTAATTTTGGGTTTCCTTGATGGATGGATCCACTTCAGGTGGGGGATGTCAAAGGCTCAGGTGTGGGGGCAGGAGGAGGGTGGACTACAGCTGCAGTGCAGAGAGGCCAGATGGTTTGCAAGGAAGGAGCGGAAACTCAGGGAATTCTAATGATAAGCCCTCAAAGAGCTTTCAGAGAGCTGACGGACATGCTGGGAATCCTGGGAGCTGCCACAATTAGCATCCAGAAATGATTGTAGGGCATCCTTGCCTAAACTAGAGGTCTTCAGTGCAACACAGCCTCTGCAATTGGAGCATGTGGTGTGAAGAAACACACAAGCCAAGCAATTGTACATACATTTGGCATATATATGTATGCATATATATTAATCCTATGTATAAATAAATAAAATTGGTACACATTTGTTAAATATATGCTGATGAGAATAAAATCAAACAAGGAGGAGGTGGTAAGTCACAAGGTTCCCGGCCTCCCTCTCTTGCACACTTTGCCATGTTGCTGTCAGGAACAAGTTCCTGGTTGCCTATCTGGGAAGGGAATGGCTTCCTGGAGTGAAGGACAATGCCCAGGTAAGTACAGGCACAGGCAGGTACCCTCTCCACCCTTCAGGAAAACTGGACCACCAACAAAAGGTGAGGCTGCCACCATTCCTCATGTTACCATCAAACTCTCTCTTCTTTGTGCAGTGGGCGGGGGTGGGGGGGGTTACCAAGGATTGAACCCTGGAGCACTTAACCCTTGAGCCACATCCCCAGCCCTATTTTGTGTTTTATTTAGAGACAGGGTCTCACTGAGTTGCTTAGGGCCTCGCTAAGTTGCTGAGGCTGGCTTTGAACTCGGGATCCTCCTGCCTCAGCTTCCTGAGCTGCTGGGATTGCAGGTGTGTGCCACCGTGCCCTGCCAACCTCTTTCTTCTTGAGCTGTGAAGAGCCAAACACTTTATTTTAAACAACACAGGACACCTCAGGTAACCAGTGGTCATTGTCAAAAGATGTCGTAATGTTCAAGCAGAGTTCATGGTAAAGGAGGGCCTAGTCCTCTCAGGAGTCCTCCTAGTCCTCAAGGGTTTCTGGTGAGAGTGTGTGTAAGCAAGATGGTGGGAAGGCTGCAAAGAGGTTGGAAGGAAGACATCTCCCTTTTAGAAAAACAGATGCCCTGCATTGGTGATTAGCCCATTGCTTCCCATAAGAAAACAAAAAAAAAACCCCCCAAAAAACAAAACCCATGTAGTGGTCTCCTAATTGAGCACTATCTCAGGGATGACATGTCAGAGGAGACTGGGTCTGGTTCTGTTCTCTTATAACAGTTTTGGGGCTACAAATTGGCAACAAGTTGGGAAGAGGATAGGCAGAAGGAGGAGGGGGCACTGTGTCAATGCGGGGAGGGCTGGCTACTTCTTCCCATGACCAACTTCTTCCTGCCTGTCCCACTACATCTTCTGCCTTAAACTCCCTCAGTGACTTATTTGACTTGGTGACTTATTTGACTGGATTCATTGCCTCAACGTCACACCAGAACACCCATCTGTAGTTTCATAAGACACGAGTGTCTGCCTCAATGGTGACAGTCCCTGAGGTGAGGGATAAGGGTGGGGTGTTTCTTCTTCTCTATGGCTCTCCCTGTCCAGTTTGACGGATGGATTAGGGGACAAAAAGAATTCCTGTCAGGCTCAGAGCACTGTAAGAAATCTACTTACAGCTTCCCACCCCTGGCTAATTTGTGCCTTTTAGAATGACACTGTGTTTTTTGCTATTGGGGTTTGTTCCTGGTCCTGGGAGTAGGATTAGTAAATATGGTCTTCAGATCTCAGTGCACAAAGAGAAAATCCACCAAAAAAAGCAATTTATTTTTTATTTTTTGCACATTTTCCTTTGCCTTTAGTGCAGCTTTGTTGAGAGTCTCACATGGCGTTGTTTGCAGGTATAGTCACTTGTGTTGCCAGAGACTCTGCCTGTTGGGTTTTTCTATTTTCCTTTTTTTTTTTTTTCTTTTTGTCTGTATCCATTTACTCCTGGGGAGTGCCATAAAATACACTGAGGATGAGAAAATAAAACAAAACAAACATTGGTGAGCCTCTGTGTTAGTCAACTTTTTGTTGCTTTGACCAAAATACCTGACAGGAACAATGTAGAAAAGGAAAAGTTTATTTTGGCTCACGGTTCCAGAGGTTTAGTCCATGGTCAGCAGAATCCATAACTCTGGGCCCAACATGAGGTACAGCATCATGGTGGAAGGGGCAGATGAATCCTCTAGGACATTCCCCCAGTGACCACTTCCCCTAGTCACACCCCACCTGTGTACAGTCACCACTTAGTCAGTCCATTCAAACCAGGATGGACTGATTAGGTTATAGCTCTTGTTTTTCAACCATTTTCAACCATCCAAAAATTCCTGCATTAACACAGGAGCTTTGGGGGGACACCTCACATCCAAACCATAGCGGCCTCCAAGATTTTCCAGTTCCTGATGGTCTGGGAACACAGAGGATAGTTCTTCCATGAAGCAGCCAGCCAGTGTCTAAAGTAAGGTGGGAGAGGGTGGGATGGAGGTGGCGGGCCTATGAGAAAGGATGGGGGACGACTGATGACAGAATTTGAGATGAAAATCCTACTTTAGAGAAAGCTCCTGGCCAAGCCAGGGTGTTGAACTCTAAAATGGAGCAAAACTTCTCGCTGATCTATTTCCCCAGCTTAGCATGTGATGCTACTGACTGACTAGGACTACACCACACCTACGTAGGGGAGGGGAAGCAACACAGGTGATGCCAGCCCCAGCAGAGGCTTGATGAGTGACACAACAGGCAGAAATGAGACTGGAACAGCAGTGGGTAAGGAAGTGAAACAGAGGGGCAAGGAGAAAGGCCCTGTGGTCTGGAAGAAGATCTGAGTCTCACCTCTCCTCTTTATGAGCTGGAGAGCCTTGGGAGTAGAATTTACCTTCTTGGTACCTCCATTTTTACCTACTATAAAATGGAGCCAAGGATAATCCTACCTCACAAGGAGAGCTCATGAGGAGATCGGGTGACTTCATTAGAAACAGCAAACACTAACCGAATTTCCACACTAACACAGTACATGGCCAGTGGTGACCACCTAACAGATTTGGATGAAGACATTAGCAAATAGGTAAGCATAAGACAGAAAAGAGAGAAAAGAAATGAGTAATCAGAATCAATAAGAGGGAGTTAGGCAGAGAACCAAGAAAGAACCCAATAGTGAAGGCATCTGCAGAGGACTCTGACTCACACAAAATGGCAAAAAGAGTAGCACAGTCCAGTGAAGAATCCACGCTGTGAGAACCTGGAGTACCAGCTACTGCAGGATGCGTGAGAAGCAGAGAGAGAACGGTCCCCATTGGGTGGGTGAGAGAAAGTCAAATAACAGTCCGTTCAGGGAGCAGTATGTTTTGGGTCTTAAATGTCTCCTCCAAACTCATGTGTTGAAGGCTTGGACTCCAGTTGATGGTGCTGTGGGGAGGTGGTTAGGAGGTGTGGCCTAGTGGAAGTTAGGTCACTGGGGGCCTTGTCCTTGAATGGGATTTAGGGACCAGGCCTCCTCCTCTCTCTCTTTGCTTCCTGCCTTCCATGAAGTGAACAATGTTCCTCTACTTTGTGCTCCGTTTCATGATGTTCTGCCTCACCACAATCCCCAAAACAACAAGCCAAGCAACCATGGGCTGAACCCTCTGAAACCATGAGCCAAAATAAAACTTTCCTCCTTTTAAGTTGATTACCCCAGGCATTTTATCACAGCAATGAAAAGCTGACTGACATAGTGACTGAGGGAATGGTAGAATTTATAAAGACTTAGACAGGTTGAGTTGCCTTGGATGTATTAGAGTTGAGAGTAAGGAAGGAGAACTACATTTTCAGACTGAGGTGGTTCACCATATCTGACATGTACGATAGATGAGATCTTTATTCAAAATAGCAATCTAACAGAGACTTAGATTCCCAACCCCGCCCCCCCAGGTGAGACAACATTTCCTTATTTGCTCTCAATTCAGTGATTTGGTACAAATCAGAAGATAAAGCAAATGGAAAAGAAGCAGAGAAAGAGTTCCAGCTCTAATTGAAGCGAAGGCAAGTCAATCTTCTGCAATTGTGTCGTGAGAGGTAAAGGAAAGAGTTTCTCAAAGGAGGTGACAACATTGTTTTGCCCTTCAGGAAGGGAGCTGGTGAAAAGGGGATGATTGTAGTTGATTTAAGGGGTGAACATTGAGAGGCAAAAGACGACCAAGGGTGAAAGGGCTTCTCTGAGTCGTTCTTTTGTTCGTGGGCAAGATGTTGTTGCTGATGGGTTCAAGGGGAGTGGGAGGGCACCAGAGAAGTGGGAGGGATGATGGATTGCCCATGAACCTATGAAGAATGAGGCAAAGCAGCATGAAACCATTTGTTTGGGCTTTATAGATTTTCTAATAAAAACGTCAAGGTTTTTTCACACCATTTTGAAAATGTCATCAAATGCAAAACAGTTCTCCTTGTGCCAGTGACAAAGGCTGCATTTCCAATGGTAAATTCCAGCTCAAGATGCAATAACAAACTTTGTCAGGTTTGCCTTCAAGTCAAACCAGGGGTCAGGTTTGGTCCAGGACCCTTCAGGGTGATCTTTGACCCTTCACTGTAACTGACCCCTCCCAACAGAATCCAGAACTTTCCTGGCTGAGAAGTGTTTGGAGAGTGATTAAGGGTTCATGTTTGCCTACTGGGAATATCCCTAAGATCAGGGAGTCCACCCTTGAGTCATATTTGGGAAGTATAGCACAGATCTCTGAGTCACTGGCTTATTTAGGTTCTTCCTTGTGTAGCCATTACAAATATTCAGGGCTGGGAGTGTGGCTCAGTGGCAGAATGCCTGCTGAGCATGTGCAAGGCCCTGGGTTTGATCCCCAGCACAGGAAAAAAAAAATCTTTCGATGGACTTGCTTGACTCTAACCTCTCTCCCTTTACAACTTGCCTCACACACATTTTCTGAATTATCTTTATTTTAGAGCATCTCACTCATAACAGCCCAGCTTAAAAAACTTCAATGGTTCCTCTTTGCCTTTTAAAAATTTCCTTTCTGGAGCATTTTTCTTCAATCCAAGAGATTCAAAACAATATCATTTCAAAACACAATCTACATCAGGGTGATGACTAAGATATTTGATATCCTTTCTTCCTTCCAAGCCTCAAAATCCAGCATGTCTCATCAGCACGTGTCTTACAGCACATCTCAATGTGGAAGTTAAATTCTATCAGATATGCTTGATCTCTATTTAGCTTTCCTAAGATTTCCAGATTTAAGAGAAGATTCCTAAATCAAACGTACCTTACAGTTTTCCAATAACTGAATCAAATATCAACTTTTTACAGTTGACTAGTACTAGTTAAATTTGAATCAGAACCCCCATTCTTGTTACTGCAGACTGCTGTCCCACTGTAGGAATGGCCCATTCCATTTTGCCTTTTAAGTGCCAGCTCTGTTGGCTGGCTGGTTGCACCCTAATTTGTTTACTGCCTTATCTTTTGAAATTCCTTGGCATATATTCCATGCTTGGCCAAACTCAACCGGGCTCTGCCCCGCCCCCAGGGTTTGCACTTTAGCTCTCCATAGCGAATGCCTTTGCCTACGTCTGTCCTTCCATCCTTGCCTGTTGGAAACCTGCCGTTCCTTCAAGATTGGTCTCAGAAGCCACTTCTTTCATGAAATCTTTCCTGATCCCCTTAATCTGTCAACTCTGTTTTTTTCCCCCATGGTTTTGAACACATCAGTATCTTCGATCAATCTCCTTTAACGTTTATTCTAGTTCTTGTGTTCTGATCTAATTCAAAATGCTCATCTCTTTGAAGTAGAAATCCATGCTCATGCATTTTTGAGCCCCCTACACCCATCACCTGCAAGGCAATATGGATCCGAAGAGCAGCCAGAGGCAAGGCAGTGGGGGTTACCCATGGCTCCCTGCTTGTCTAGAAGACACTGGCGTCAGTGCAACAGGTTTGCTGCTGGGTGCTTCTCTGGAGCCCACCCAAGTGCTGGTAGTCTGATTAGCAACATCTAGGCAAGCATTTTGTTTTTTGCAGGAAGAAAACTTTGAGAAGCTTACTAGAGCATCTCCTAGTCACAATTTACATACAGGGTGTAGAAGGCCACTGCTAAAATAGCTGGAAGCAGCTCAACCTGTTAGTCACAAGGAGAATAGTTTAGTCGTAGATCTGTTAGTGGTCTGGGACAGAATCCTGAACATGGCTGTCTTTGAGTTTTCCATTTCTAGGAGGGGTTGTTATTTCTGGCAACCTGACCAACATCATGACTATTTTGTTTAAGCTGGAAAATAAAAGCCTTATTCATCCATCTATTCATTCATCCATCTGCCCATTTATTTATTCACTCACTCATTCATCCATTGTCCATCCATCCATCCATCCATTTATTCATTTATTCACTGAACAGATATTAAATATCTGCTATGCTCCAGGAAGTTAAAACAGTAAGAAAAACAGAGTCTCTCATCTCACTCACATGCTAGCACAAATACAGACCTCTGTATCCACAGACCCCTCAGATTTGGAGTCAATCAAACTCAGAGTGAAGTATTTAAAAAGGAAAAAAAAAATTAATGTGTACTAAACATGTACAGTTTTTTTGTTATTATTCTATATCCAATGACATATAACAATCATTTACAAAGCATTTACATTGTATTAGGTATTATAAGTAATCTAGAGTGATGTGAAGGATATGCATAGGTTATAGGCAAATACCACACACCAATTTATATAAGGGACTTGAGAATCCTCAGATTTTACATCGTCAGGGGGTCCTGAAACCAATCCCCCACAGATACTGAGGAAAAAATACATACATTTGAAAACAGGTAGTGATAAATGCTCCAAAGAAAGATAAAGATGGATGAAGAGACTGCAGGTAACAGAGTGCTGTTTGGGACAGTCATACCAGTGTAGAGAAGCCTCATTTGAAGGTGTGGCAGAGACCTGGATGAAGTGTGTGTCCCTGGGGAAGCTATGTTGTACCTGCAGATAGAAGAGTTCAGCCAGATAAATGCACCAGCTGCATGACCCTGGGCAAAATAATAAGTTCTGTGAGCATTGGTTTAAAATAAGACCAATAATGCCCACCTGGCAAGGTGCTTGTGCACATTAAAAGCAATAATGCATGCAAACTGCTCAACATATGGTAGAAAGTACCCAGGTGGCTGCTACCAATGATAGTGAATGCTCTTATATGGAGCCAGGGTGGGCAGATTGAGAGCTCATTCTTCTCTCAATCTCTCTCTCTCTCTCTCTCTCTCTCTCTCTCTCTCTCAGTGCTTGGTATTGAACCCAAGGGTGCTTATCCACTGAGCCACATCCCCAGCTCTTCTTATTTTTCATTTTAAAATAGGGTGTCACTAAGTTGCTAAGATTGGCTTTGAACTCATGATCCTCTGTTGCATAAACCTCCACGAGCTGCTGGGATTACAGGTGTGCACCATTTCACCCAGCTCATTCTACTCTTACCTAAGACTCCTATCATCCTTCAATCTCTCTTGGTCTCTTTTCAAATCTATAAATGGAGAAGCAACCTTTCTTGCACTCTTCCCCCAAAATGAAGGAGGCCAAGTGAGACAGCAACTACAAGAATACATTGAAGGGCTGGGGATATAGCTCAACAGTAGAGCTCTTGCCTAGCATGCCTTAGGTCCTAGATTTGATTCACAGCACTAAAATTAAGAAAAAAAATGCATTGAACTAGCTCTTCAGTTTTTAAAGGTGTGCATAAAATAAGAATGTGCCAGCCCTTGTCAGGTAGATTTTGGCTGCAAGGACTCCAGTACAAGTCCTGCCCTTTAAAGACCTGAAGTGTAGACCCAGGCAGAGCACATTTGCTAGCACAAGAGAAACTGGGAAGAGAGCCAGCTCCAAGGTGGAGACGCAGCTGAAGGGCAGGCTCAGAGTGACCGCCAGGAAGCAACAAAGCAGTGACACAACAGGAAGCTGGTGACAGAGTGGGGCCCTGTGAGGGCCAGGAAGAGCCTGGGGTGGTGGGGGCTGCTTGAGAGCTGGGATGACAGGATGACGCATTTTAAGACAGGAAGGGAGGTAAACCTGTGCAGACCCTGAGTGAAATTCACATTACTATTCAAGGACCAAATAAAGCTTCCCCTATCATTTTTCTTAAAAATACAACAGATAGCAACCTATTTTGTAACTCCCCACCCCCAATGTTGGGAGAGGGTTTTTCTACCTCATCCCTCTTAGCCACTTACACATCCACCTTGCCATTAGTGGAATATCATCCCCAGGCCTGCCATTACTCTGCTGATCCCAGAAGCTGGATATCGGAGCCTGCCTTATTATATAGAAAACGGCCTGATGGAGGCATCTAGCAGATGATTGACTCCCAATGACAACAGGATCTGCGTCTAAAATAATACCAGTAGATTGCAGATTGATTCATGGGACAGAGCACTGAACAACCCGAACTCCATTCTGTCTTCTGAGTTCCATCTCCAATCTCCTGACAGTTTCAAAATTGATAGAACAGCCTGAAGCCATTGAACAGAGTTATGTCGGCAATCACCTTTCTAATTCTTGCATATAGGTGCCAATATGTCAAGAGGACCCAGGCAAAAGGACAACAGGGCGGCTTTATTTAGTATGATGACAAGCAAATGCTTGAATACCAAGAAACTTTACAGCAGAAGGGAAAAGGGGTGGGGGGAGCCCCCTCATGGACGCTTGCCTTGAACTCCAGCGGCTCTGCATGGTGCAAAAAGGCGATTGCTAACAAAAAGGTTATTCAGCGGTTCTCCGAATAAACCCAAAGGTAACAAGTACGGACGGAGCAGATGTCAGGAGACTGAGCGCTACTTTGGAAAACTGCCGAGATATTTAAAAATAGCGCTTTCTTATTAACCCAAGCAAAATGCTGAAAGTCCTTTAAAATAAAACTTCCCAGATGCCACCTGCATCTGACATGGCAATAGGATGAATGCCAGTGCGTCCACTGATACTGGAAATGCTCTTAAGAAACAGCCTCGACTGATTGTTCCGGCACAAACAAATCACAAACTAATTTATGTATTCCTGCAGCTGCAGCCCGGGAGGCAGGCGGAGGAGTCGGACCAATTCACAGTTGACTAGTGCTGCCTCATTCTTCGCAGATTTTGGCATTTAACTATAATTAAGATTTATTGTTCACTAGCTTGCAGGTCAGGGCAAGCATGACAATATGGGTAACTTTTCTGTTTACTAGTAAAATGTCTGGTAGGAGGAAGTCTCAAACCTTCCAAGCAGAACTTGACAGAAATAAATAGCGCCTCTTCACTCCAGGACTAGCGCATTACCGATTTTAATCAGACGTGAGGAGTCACTTGAAGCGAGGGCAGGGACAAATCGGAAAGAGCTAGTGAACTGTGCTGTTGCGTTTGCACCAGAAGGGTACGGGCCAGAAGCCAAATCAATTATTGCTGATCTTCAGGATTTGGGGAAAGGATTGTCTGCTTGGCGTGGGAGGGAGAGGGCCCTCCATGCCGACAAAGGTCACGCAGAAACGGGGATCTGCAGCTTTTCAGGGCCCCTTCTTGCCACCCGGAGGAGAACCATTCTTCATTTCTCCCCACTCTCAAGGATGCCCTTGGATCAAGTCAGATGGTCCGAGGAGGAGGGAGGCGGGGTTCAGCAGTCAGCGGTCACTCACCTGCTTTTACCGTCTGTCTGCTGAGGTCCTGTGCGAGTGACCCACAGCACAGTGGGTGTGAATGCACAAACGGTGGTAAGCAGACAGCTGAAGAAAGGCATCTCATTCCCACTGGTTTCTTAGAAGGCAGAAATGCTAAAGCCTAATGTGCTTCCATTTAATAGCATCTATAATGTTTTGTGTATTCTTGCTGGACCTCCATGGGGTGTTTTTTAGGTACCTATATAAAATAGAAAAATATCACTGGCATGGACCAAAGATTTGGAACCTAAGCTTATTCAGTTTCTCTTGCTCCCTACTAATGAAGGGAGGGAAAAATTCTTTGCTTTTTTGAAGAGCGGCTGTCTACAGAACACAATTTTACATGATAATGTAAAAATGCCTTTGTATCTCACCTTATACTCTAACAGATTCAAAATTGAGGTTTTGAAAAATCCATGCAACACTTAAGGAAAAATTAAGGATAAAATAACAGAAAATTACGCAATTCCTGCATTGCCCTGTTTCATGTTGCCTGTTAGTATTTGAGCTACCAGGTCATGGAAATTGAAGAGGGTTGGTTCTGCTGAGATTTAGTATTCCTGAGTTGCCTCAATTCAAGCACATTTGTTTTCCTCTTAATCAGAAAAATAGGAGAGTCTAAGAAGTAGAAGGACATTTTTGTTTTGACATTAGGAGAAGGCTATAAAATCAAGCATTATCCCCAGTGTTGAAAAGGGAATGAAGTTCATGTTAATGGTGGACAGAGACAAGATCAGAGAAAGGAATTTAAAGAAAACTCCCATTTTTTTTTTTTAAACAACTGAAGGTATTTTTTAGTCCTAGATGCCAGATTTCTAACCTTGTAGGATCCATTTCAATGATGTGTTTTTGAATCACAAGGGGGAAAATGTGAGGGTAGATTCTAAAATTCAGATTTGACTGCTAGCAGTATTTTTAACCATTTGGGGAAAAAAGCAAATTCCCCAATTTATTGTTCAGATCTTTCCAGTTTACATGAGAATTACCTTATCCCATGGAAACTTGAAACAGGTGGAGAAAGGTTCAAGTAAATCTTGCAGAGAGCAAATTTGACCCCATATGCAAAAACTGGATTACTGCGCCATGGAACTTTGAACTTGGTGATGTTCTGCAAGGTCATTTCCAGTGAACATAAACAGTCACCACTCAGCTCTCCCGCACTGCTGATACAAGCAAAACATTTATAAATACGAGCCTCTGCCATCGTGGCCGCAGATGCATAGAAAAGGACATGCAGGACACTGCAGCCATTTAGTGAACAGGACATTGTTGAGCCTGCTGCCCTTAGGTGCACACAGGGTAGGAGGAAGGAGGGAGCTGCCCACGCTCAGAACAGGTGGGAAGCCGGAGGAAAATCACTTTGCTCTCAGCTGGGGAGGGCTTTGTGGAGGAAGCAGGATTTCAGGAGCTGCTGGAATGATCGCAGGAGACAGCTTGACAGGATGGGATGGGGCAGGATTCCAAGCACAGGGACTCCTGCCCAGGAACCAAGGAAATCTTGAAGGAGGGAATTTATGCTTAGTTGAAAGGGCAGTGGGAAATATTCCAAGGCTGGAAAAGGAGGAACGGGCCAGATATTAGCAGGGCAACTTGGATGCATAGAATGCAGGAGTTCCTCATGCACTCAAATGCAGTCATTATTTTCCAGTCATTGCAGAATATATCATTACTTCATTGTATGTCTTTAAAGAGTAATATGGGGTTGGAAATGTAGCTCAGAGGTAGAGTGTGTGTGGAGCATGTGTGAGGCCCTGGGTTCAATCCCTAGTACAAAAATAAAAAAAGTCAGATGGCATCACACTGGTCGCCATACTCACACCCCTAATACAGTATTCAAAAATGAGAGATGCTTTATCACACTGCTTGGAATAGATGTAAAATGGATCAAAACACAGGGCAAAAAACACCATTGTTTGAAAAAAAATTTAATGTGATTTTAGATTAGAGAAGAGAGGACCTTGGAGCAATGATTATTTCCTGAAACAGTTAAGAATTGGGAATTTACTTTTAAAAGGAGTGTAAATAACAGTTTTCCCTTCTCCATTTCCTTCTTCTTCTCCTACTTAGTGTTGTGAATGCAACCCAGAGTCTTGGACATGCTAGGCAAGTACTCTGCCACTGAGGTCCATCCCCAGCCCTAAGTAACAGTTTTTTATCTTCAAAGAAGAAATGTAGAGACATCAGAGATTGCAGGTAATTTTGACTGTAGTGAGATATATTCCTACTAACGATTTGTGAGAGACTCTTTCCCCAAATCCTTCTCTATTAGCTTTGTGTTACTGTAACAAAACAACTGAGATAATTACTTGTGACAAGAAAAAAGGTGTATTTTGTCTCATAGTTCTGAGGTTCCACTCTGAACTCATATGTTCCATGGCGTTGGAACTCTAGCAGGGGTAGCATGCCATGGCAGCGGTGGGTGATGGGGCAAAATGGCTCACATCACAAACCAGGGAGCAAAAAAAAAAAAGGACCAATTAGGGTCCCACAGTCTGATTAGGAGGCATGCCCTCAATTCTCAACGACCTAGGAGCCTCCCACTAGGTGCCACTGCTAGAACTCTACAGCACCTCCTTATAGCACCATGCTGGGGACCAAACCTTTAGCACTGGAACTTTGGAAGACACTTTTCCCAGCAATATTTACTTCTCAGGAATAGAAGTTATAAAACTTATGATGTTGTAGGGCCATAACTGTTACCTTGCTGTACGTTGACCTTCTCAAATTGTGATGGGAAACATTTATCTATATCTGAATTTCTATCTACATCTGAATCAATATCTGTACCTAATCTGTCTCAGCCATTTGCAACTCTTCTGTGAATTCTCTGTTCAAACTCCTCACCCATTCTTCTCTTGCACTCTTTGTATTTTTTATTTTGTGGACATTCTTCTTATATTAGGGATATATATCTCAGTGCCAGGGAGTAGACATTCTATTGCAAACTTTCTAGTATTCAGTAGAACTGATTTTCCTTAATTTCCAAGTTGACAGTTTAAAAAAAGTATTTTGGAACTGGGGATGTACCTCAGGAGTGTAGCACTTGCTTAGCAAATAGGTTCTATCCCTAGCACCAACCAACCAACCAACCAACCAACCAACCAACAAAACCCCCAAAATAACAAACAAAAACAAAAAAATCAAAACCAAAAAACCCAACCATGCTCCCCATATTTTGATATTTTTAAAAATTGTATTTGCTTACTAATGAGGTTGAACATTAGTAATGGATACTTCTTTTGTTAATATCTCCTTGCTCACTTTTGGGAAATGCTAATAGGTTTTAGGTTTTTGTTGGTTTATAGGACATGAATCCAGGGTTCATTACTTGTTATAAATATTTTGTCATATCAATTTTAGGCACTTCAGGTATCCATGAGCTCTCAGTGAGCTTTGCTGCTTGGTTTTGCAGGGCAACTTCTGATGCTGTGGACAGCTCTCTGAGATTCACTGTCATTGTTCACTATCTTGGCCCCTGTTCCTTGTGCCATGGTACCAAGTTAGGCGATGAGGTAGGTCTGGTGGAAACTTCTCTAATGCATCCCTACACTTTATGCATCCGGAGCCCAGCACACATCAGGTGGCACCACACACTTGATGGGTACAAATTCTGTCTGAATTCCCCCATATTTGTTACATGATTTTCCTTATGCACCTGTCCTTGAGTGCTAGACTCAGCACTTTTCCCTGGAGAGGTTGTTCACATGGTTTTCCTTTCTAATTTACAGTTTTAGTTTGCACAAATATCCTTTATATTTGATACTCTTATCACCCAGTTTCATACCCACACAGGGATTTAGCTCTGGTGGGGTAGCCATTGTTGAAGGTGCACATGCCTTCCAGCGAGGGGAGCAGGTGTTGGGGCTGATGCAGCAGACAGGACATAGGTCAGACCACCAGAGATTGGGTACAGCCCACACAAAGAGTCAGGGCCTAGAATGTCACAGGACACTTGTTGTTAACAGATGGCTCCAGAAGGGCAAAGGGATCCCAGTCTCCCTCTTCTTGCACTCATTCCCTCCCTTCTCTCTTCCTTCACCCAGGTGTGCATTCCCCCAGTACCTTTCCCTCTACCTTTTTCCATCTCTTCTTCCCCCACTTCTTTCCTAAATGTTATGACTCTCCCTGTCTCCCTCCCTTTCCTCCAATTCTTATTAGAGAGTAGGCATCTTACAGACCTTTGGTTTTATTTTTATCATTCTGACAATCCTGCAGCATAAACATATGTATTTCCATTTTTCAATGGAAAATGGGAATGTTAGCAAATGAGACCTATTAAGGAAATCTAGCCAGGGAGTGATGAAGTTGGCTTTGGAGACAGATCTTCTGACTGAAGAGTCTGCATCTGTGGGCACCATGTTGTACCACCATTTAGTCTTTAAAAGATGCAATCTCAGGGGCATGCATGTGGGTGGGTGGGGTGGGTGTCCCGTGTAGCATTGCATGAGCATTCCTCCACCTTTATCCGTGACCAGACTTGGTGCTGTCCTCCCTCTTCCTCTCTCCATCTGTGCCAGCTGTGCCCCACCTACAGTACTCCATCATCACCTGTCTCCATTCTGCTCCTTTGTTTTTCATTCATTACATTGTAGGTTTGCTGCTTCCTCCCACATCTAGGGAGGTATTATTATTTTGCAAACAAAACATGTCCTGCTCACCCTGGAAGATGGGTTGTCTGCAGAGATTTCCTGCAGACTGCTGTGCTCATCGGCTCAGGATTCTTGTAAACTGCAGTCACAGAGGGTGGCACTTCCTGCCAGAGGGAACCTTGTCCTCTCCCTGACCTCTGTCTTATTATCCCTTGTTGTCCATCCTGGAATCCCTCTCCCATTTGCACAGAGGCCCTCATACTATCAACATCAGGATATCCCAGGCAGGGAAAGAACCATGTCACTTGGAGGTGGCAGGGGACAAATAGACATTGCACAGTGGTACATGTTCCTGCCTCTGTCCTCGCTGGCCGTTCAGATGACCCACATCTCGATCCTCCCCCAGAACCACTGAAGGCAAAGACCTGCATGTTCCTGAGCTCTAACACAATCAATTATGTCACTAATAAATAAAGCCTGAGAGACATGGGGTTCCTTCCCAGCCCCTTAGAACCTTCTTTGATGACATGATTCTGATCCCCCGGCAGTTGCTGAGAAAGTATTTCAGGAGCTCCACCTTAGACAATGCTGGCGGCTGTTCCCCCCTCCCCAGCTCCTAGTTACATTTTGCCTTCAGCTTGGGAGTCTCTGCTTCTCTCTCTTAAGCTCTTTCTCTCTCATTCTTTCTGGGTTTTACAAAGGGACAGGGACAGGGAAGCAAATTCAAACCCTGCTTTTTGAGTGGGGCGAAGCTTTTCACATGAAGAAATAAAAGAACAGACATTAATAGCTTGGAAAACAATGGTAATATTTAATTAACCTTTGGAAATGGCTGATCTGCACATCTGCACGTGTCAGCTCCTCTTCAGAACAGAGGCACTGTGTGTGCCGATGCCAAAATCAACACGCTGGTCTGTGCTTTTCCTCCATGGGGATTTCACAGGGGGAAAAAGTAAGAATATATCCCCCTTCCCTCCCCCTCTCCCAAATCAGTTGTTTTACTTTTAAAAATTCATGTGATCCAGCTGCCCCCGTCGGGGTTGGACATGGCCTGTTGTGCTGCACATCTGAGGGCCCCAAGTTGAAGCCTGGCTCCTTTCCCTGTCATTGTAGCAGACAGGCCGCGGGCCTCCTGGGGGACTGAGGGTCAGTTCTGATGACAGCAAAAATCAGCTCGATGCACTTGGAGCTCTCCCAACAGGCACATATCCACAGGACAAAGGGAATTAGACTCATCTGCAAGTGTCAACGCTCTGCCTTTTTTAGAGATTTTTTTTTTTCTTGTAAAGGTGGTTTGCTCTCTTAGTTTGAGGAGTCATGTCATCCAGGGAGCATGGAGGTTGGCTCATTAAAATATCACCTGGTTAAAGTAAATCAATGTTGATGGAATTGTTTAAGGTATTCCCCCTCGTGGAGCTGGTGTGTCATGCTGATCAACTTGTTACTCCCATCACCAGCTAAATGGAAACCCCTCCTTCCTGCTCTGTACCCATACCTACTTTAATGAGCATGTCTCACATGTAATCAGAAACCTCAGTTGATGGGTGGAGATTGATGAATACATTTCACTTCCTTTTATCAATAGCCATAGCTGAAAGAATAAGGGAGGGTAATATTTTGCTTTTTGCAACTTCCAGGAATTAAAGGGCCAGTTGATAAGTACCTTTAAGCTCTATGTACTTGTCAATCAAGAAACAGAGCACCTTTTGAAATGTTAAAAGAAACTGTTATGACTTGAGATAAGTCTTTCATTGTTGTTTTTATGTGCTTTACATGATCAAAGAAAAAGGTTGGAGGTTTCTATGAAGCATGTACCAAAACCATAAAGCTTTGGGTAAAATTGAGGGTATATGAAGACTTAGTGAGGGTGGAATGAAACACAGTTGATCCAATGAACTTGATTACAAGGATGACTTTCCCCTGATGGGAAGGACATACCACAGTGGAGCACAATGTTTGCAGAATGATCATCTCTCTGTTTTTCTAGCAAGATTAATAGATATGGAGATCAAGAAATGAGACTGAATGGATGAGTTCCTTTCTAACATGACCGTTGGGCGTGCCTCTCTGGAAAAAGCAGCCTAGCTGTGTGGGCCTGGCCATCAGTGACTTGACTCACATGGAGAGGACAAGAAAGCCAAAGACCCAATGAACCACAAGGGTCATAAGTATCAGATCTACCAGTGGCAATTGCTGGGTTGATAGCTAGGGTCTTTTTGGTCCCTAAAAGCATGAAAGTAAGGTTTTCTGGATGTAAAAGAAAATTGGTGGTTTGGTTAGGAGCCTATACTTAGAGACCACTTACTACACTCCAGGGTTACACTAGGTACTTTATATGCTTCATCACACTAAATCCTCATGATAGACCTAGGAGGTATTTACTAGTGTGAGCCCTCCTTTATAGGTGAGGAATCTGAGGCACAGAGAGGATAACTTATCTAAGGTCACATAGGATATACTGTTTCTGAGTAATAATTGAAGAGCTGAGTGACAAAGGAAGACATCAGTTATATGTGATGGTTTGCATTTTTAAAGTGTATTTTCTCTGTTTCACCTTGTTTAATTTTTGTTAATAGGGCTCAGCTGCCCAACCTGACTCCTGGTGTATAGTAGCGTTCAACTCCCCTCATCCCAAGCCCCTCATCAGCCTGGGGACACAGGAATCTTTCCTCCATGAAGTGGAAACAGGATAGATCTGAGACTTGGAAAGGCACTTCCATTCTGAACACATTCAGGGATAAAAGTGAGGCAAATTAAAACACAGGAGTAATGGAGAGGAGGAACTGACACGCATGTATGAGACTCTTTTCCTTTACTTCATCTTCTTCAAAAAGGGATGGTTAGCATCAGGAGAGAATTAGAAAAGAAGACTGAATGGCAAACCAAAGGAGATACTTATTGGTAGAAAAATGCTAACGCCTCCAACCTGGTCACCTATCCTGGGCCTGTGTGACTCAGAGCTCCAGCTGATAGCTAGACTGATAGCCTGAGTGTGGGACATCAGCATCAGGGTCCTGAGAGCATTGAATTGCAGAGCTGGGAAGACTTCAATGCAGGAACTGGTTGAAGTCCCTACTAACTGGCCTGGGCATGATTAAACCATCCAGAATTAATAAAACATGGCAAGCTGGGCAATTTCTCATTAAGGAAACAGCATATGGATGCAATATTCTGGGGTCCTGCAATCCAAAGCATCTTAGAGATGGGCCTGTTTTAATTTTTTTCTGCTGCTGCAACAGAATACCCAAGACTGGATAGCAGAAGGTTTGAGAGGCCGGGAAGTCCAAAAGCTTGGCAGTGGCACTTGGTGAGGGCTTTGGTGCTGTTATCCTGTGGTGGAAGGCAGAAGGGCAAGGGCATGTGCAAGATAGAGCATGGGGACTGATCTTATCCTTGTGTTATAGGTCATTGTCGCTCTAGCTAACCACTCCTAGGATAAAAGCATTAGTACTTTCAGAAGAGCATAGCTCTTACAACGTCATCACATCGTGTATGTCCCCCCTCCACCCACCACCAATACCATTACAATGGCAAGTAGGTTTAACATGAGTTTTGGGGTGGACATTCAAACCAAAGTAGGATCATAACAGAAAGAGGCTTAAATCATCTCCTGAGGTTCGTCTTGGGCCAGGGAACAGCCTCTTCACCAAGGGCTCCCTCTGAGGTTGAAACTAAAAGCTACCCAAAGGGAATGGGAATAACAGTGTCATTGATGGCTATGGATGGTGGGAATAACCACCGAAGACAAGGGACTTCTTCAGTGTCCCATGTATTCATACCTATCTAATCCCTGAGTTGCTAAACTTCCACTTTAAGTGATCAGTTTTGTTGAAAAACCTAAGGAGGTAGGGAAAGAAAACTGCATGTGCACACTTAGGAGTGGAAGCTGTGTAAATGGGCATGTGTGCATTTTTTTTTCCAGTGCTAGGATCGAACCCAGGGCCTGATGCATGCCAGGCAAGCACTCTGCCACTGAACCACATCCCCAGCCCTCCCTGTGCATTTTTGCATGCAAGTGATGAGACGCTGAGGGTCTGAGCAGTTTTGTGAGATTCCCCAGAATATGGAAGCCTTGTGGTGCATATGGGAGAACTGACAAGTATACCAGAAGGTGAGAGGAAATGGCTGGAAGCAACACTAATGCCACTCCATCTGGAAAGAGGGGTGCTGTTTGGTACGTCTGGAAAGCATTATTTCTGCAAATAGCTCAACCTCTATCAACTTTCAGGCAGGGATCCCGATCTGCTGCCAAAATGAGATCTCCCTGATGGCAGTGTGGTGAGGGACACTGAGCAAATGAACAAAGCAGGAAATCTGGAGAGATGGCAGCCGTTAAGGTACCACACAGCAAGCACCTGCCTCTCTCCAAAAAGACAGCCGGGGCTTCACATCACATTAGGCTGGGGCTGCGCTGGGGAGGGATGAACCTGGTGGGGTTTGGAGCTCGGCAGCCATATCCAACAATTTCTCACAATTTTTGTTCTCACAAAACAATTTTTGGGCTCAGAAAAGCCCCCAATATAGTTAGCCAAATGGCTTTCCTGCATTGATTTTTATACCCATGGGTATTATGAAGGAAATTAAATCCATGTGTTTCTGATTCAGTTGCCATTAGCACATGAAAACGCTGTTTTGTGAGAGTTATGGTATGCCGTGGGTGCCTTCGCACAGTGCTGCTAAATGCCATAAAACCGTCTAGCCAGACACGGAGGTGCAAGAAGCCGGGTGCATTCTGCTGTATGCCATTTCCCTGCCTGTCCAGAAGGCAACATGTTTTTGTCATTTGCATCCTTTCTGAATGTAGCACAACATGTTTTCTCGTGCCTGTTAATCATCTATCATTTCCAATTTGAATGAAGCCATATTAGTGTGGATGATGAGAAATTGCCCTTAACCACTAAGAGCTGGACAGGATTCATATTAAAGCAGCCCTAAAGGCTGGGACTCATCTCCAGGTCCAGAAGCAAAGAGCCCAGTGGAAATGCATCCCCAGGAAGGGCTCTGCAGGCTTGGATCTGCAAAACCCAGAAGTGGGGAAGCATGTGTTGGCAGTAAGAAATGGCAGGGGAGCCTTGGTCTGGGAGCAGGATTGGGGAGCGGGGGGGCGTGTGGGGCTCATTGGATACTTGCCACTTGCTATTTCTCAACTTCCTCCTTCTTGATCATCTGGTCAAATGCCTTTTAGGTCCCCCTTTAGGTCTGCTATTCTATGAATGGCCCTTAGTGGGGTGCAGTGGTGCATGCCTATAATCCCAACAACTTTGGAGGCTAAGGCAGGAGGATCACAAATTTGAGGCCAGTCCTAGCAACTTAGTGAGGCCTTAAGCAACTTAATGAGACCCTGTCTCAAAATCAAAAATAAAACATGAAAATGACAAAAAGGACTGAGGATGTGGCTTAGTGGTAAATTGCACCCTGGGTTCCAGTACTCAAAACAAAGCAAAGCAAAACGAAACGAAACGAAAAACTGGCCTTTCTTTGTCCTTAGTTATCACCTTAATTTCATGATTGTGTGCACAGATGGGCCCTGCCTTATGAGAGGTCCACCTTTTGACTTTACAATAGTGTAAAAGCTATACACATTCAGTAGAAATTGAACTTGGAATTTTGAATTTTGGTTTTTGAATTTTGGCCTACTGCCTGCGATGTAAGCCCATCGTAAGTCAAGGCCCTTCTGTACTAAGTCCTTACTGTGTTGAAGGTTTTTGCGTAACGTTGAGGACACAGACATTTTCCCTTTGGAGGAAAGATGCAAGAAAAAGGGGAGGGGACTTATTTATTGAGTATTGGTTGAGGCCAGAACAGTACTAAGGCCTTTATCTTCCAATTGCATGTCACCTTCCCAAGAACTTTCTAAACTAGACATTATTACCTCAATTTTACGAATGGAATTTTACTAAAAGCCGGAAAGATTGGGTAATTTGCCCAAGGTCACAGAATTTGTAAGTGAAGGAATTGGGGTATGGAGTTTCTTTTCTCCAACCCCAAAGCTCATGTTATTTTCTGTCTTCCTTACTGTCTTGTATAATTTGGTGTGATGAGTATTAACTTTACATGCATGATATATAATATTTTATACCTGGAATCACAGTAAGGGGGAGACTAATTTTGCTTTGTGGACACAGATTTTGTGAAGAAAATAACATTTGTTTTGGGTTTTGAAGGACAAACAGGAGTTGATCCAGTGGAGATGGAAAATGGGTTACAGATAGTAGAGAGAATGGTGTGTGCAAAGATACAGAGTAAAAAAGGAGAGAAAAGTATTTTATGAACTGAAAACATACTCTTTTTAAAAAATGTTTTTAGTTGTAGATGGATATGATACCTTTATTTTATTCATTTATTTTTATGTGGTGCTGAGGATCGAACCCAGTGCCTCACATATACAAGGCAAGTGCTCCACCACTGAGTCACAGCCCCAGCCTCTGAAGATCTACTCTTTACCTCATTCGACAACACTGACTGATGTATAAATGGCTGAAAAATTTGAGATTATGTTTCTCCTATGGAAGTAATTATATCTTAATTGTGTGTTTTCTGAACCCCAAGTCTGGTCTCATCCTTCCATCTACTGGGCTGCACAGGATCATCTTTGAGAACAGGTGGCATCTTTAGGAGTGGTTTGATTGATTTTGACTTTGGTCAACCTTGACCAACTCAGTGGAAAAGGTGTTCCCTCAATTTTTCTCCAGTCACATTATCATCTGAGATATTTTTCTCTTTACATGCAATTGGGAAAATCAGTTTGAGCACAGCTGGTGGCAATTTTGCTCTGAATTCAGAGGTTGTGGAGCAAACGGGAAATTTCATGCTGCAGTCATGGCGGCGGCCAACTGAGCTTTAGTAACTTACATGGTGTGTCCACAACCTGCTTCCCGTGAAATTGCCTGTAAGTGTGGACAACCTGGGAAGTCACAGCTGAGGTACTTCTCTAGAAGGCTCTCTGGATTTCATGAGGAGGCTTGCTCTAGCCTTAATACAACTGCCCTCTTCTATGCCTTGGACTAGCCAACATTGTCCTGTACCCTCTTCTGAAAGTCAACTGGATTTCTTATACCCAATTATGGGCAGTTTGTCAAGAGTGGTGGAATCCCATCATAAGTGTTCCAGAAACCTTTTGATTCCTGGACAGGGGTTTGCTGTGCTTCTGACTGAAGAAACTTGCCTACTTCAGTCTAGAATTTAATCTGAGGCATGAGTACCTTTGATGACAAGTCCATACTTCTAATAAAATTTAAATAAATCCTTCTGGAGCTGGTGATAGCCAATAACACTCCATTCAGGCTTAGTGGAACAACCTTTAGTTCAGAATCTTTCCCTAAACTTCATCATTAGCCAAATGAAGAGGTCTGACTCAATGATCACTAAGGACCTATCAGCTCTAGAATTTTTCTGATTTATTTTAGCTCTGCTGGAAGTTGAGACCAGCTGTTTACTCTCATTTAATCAGATAATCTTACTCTCTCATTATCATTCGAAAGACCATTATAAGGGTTCATATGGTTCCTATTCTTGCTTTCTCCCTTAGCTCCATTAAACAAATCCCAATTTATTTGGCCTTTCTCAGAATGCCATTTTCCCCAGACATAGCATCATGTATATGGACATGAAACTTTGGGACCCTCTCCAAAGTCTTACATCACATTCTAATTTCATCATCTAAACAGAGTCCCAGCAGAAGCTTAATTGCAGTGGGGTTATGTGGTTGGGCATGGATATAGTTAAATACTGTCTTTCCAAGTCTTACTTCCATGAGAATGAAACCATTTCAGGGAGCCTGCAGCCCATCATCTTCTTTGGTTGGTGCCTTTTTGAGTATAGGCAACATTAACTGTGTTATCAACATGGTGGCCAACAATTAATGTCCTGGACACATTCCCCTCTTGGCTTGTGCAGAGAGAGGCCAGTCAGGTGGCCTGGAGACACTGTTGGCAGGAACCATTGCTCCCTCTATTTGGGAATGAAGGACCATAAATGGTGGCTGCCTTCCAATCTGCCAATAAATAAGTAAATATAAAGAGTGTTGACACTGGTGTCCTGGCCAAAAACCAGTCTGCTTCTAACTTCATGTTGGGGGAGATGAAAGAGAGAAGGGTTATTGAATAGGTTTTTGAGAAGTTATCTCAGTTCTACTTGGAATCTCTCTCCTTTTTGGAAACCTTTCAATTGTCTTTCTGGCCCCTGTTGGAGAGTGAAACAATTCTGTTAAACATGAGATTGTGTTAGTTTATTCATAATAATTATCAGCAATAGGCTGAAATGGAGCCATTTCTAAGGACAAACTGTTGTCAATAGATACTTCAGTTGTAGTTTGGAAAAATGGCTTAGCCTCTGAAGAAGGGTGCATTTAGCCTACCACCAACTCCAAAGCAATTTAAGGTGCTGGACAGGCACATGCCTGTTTAGGAATACACAACCCTGGGGCTTGATTTTCCTCAGTTCACAGATTAATGAGGTGTTTCACCCCTGCCTCCTGAGTTACAGAATTTTGTGCACAGACTGAGTTTGAAGTTAGACAAAATGGTGGCCATCTTTATAAGTAAAGAAGGCAGTGTGGAGAAATAGCTCAGTTACTTTTGTATGCCTACTGATTGTCATGGCCCGTCACATCAGAGGCACTTCATAAGTGGAATGAATGAATTTGGAGATGCTTGGCTTCTTTGCTGTGAGCCACAATCTCTGACTCTTTCCATATTTTGAATTACTCTACTTTTAAGATGTCTTATATTAAAATTTGACTCATATGCTTTTCTTGCTACCACTTCTCATCCAGCTTTCTTTTCCTTAATACCTTACTGCCAGCATCACGTGGGGCTCCCCACAAAGACTGTTTTAGTCCATGCTGCACATACTGTTTTCCTCTCCTGGAGCCCATGCCTAAAGATTCTATGCACTTGCCCCTCCCCCATCCAAAATCATCACTATTTTCGGTTCCTTTCCCTCTTTTCTTGAAAAAGTTCAAGATCCTCCAATGGGAACAACTGAGAAAATCTGAGAAACTAAGGAGAGAGAATCAAAGGAGTGAAGAGCATGATTATTTCTCTTTTCTTGAGACCCATGGGGATGGTTGGTTCCCTGCGAAGAGTCACCAGCACACTTCAGTTTTCCACTATTGTTTTGACAGCTGAAGTCCAAAAGAATTAATAACCTTTGAGTCAATATCTTCTATAGTTTGGTTACTGCTTTTATTCAGAGTGTGATGCATTACCTATTGAGGCGTGATACAAGGCCATATTCACATATATCCACACTTACTGGATATTACTGGGTTTTGACTAGTTTAGATATCACTACACATTCTCATGGCATCAGAACAATCTGAGTTTCTACTAATAGTTTATGATGAGACTTTCAAGTAATTGAGGAGATTCTGAGTTCCAAGAAAGCCTTATCTCCTCAGGACTCTGGTTCCCAAGAATTGTGGATTAGTGGTGTGGAAGTTTCAATGGACAGCCTTCCATTTAGGGGCTAGTGTGGTTTAATGGGCAGCTCATGCCACATAGATCCTGATCGTTTGTGTCTGCAAAGAGATGCAGTCACGTGATTGCCTTTTCCTGGGGTTCTTAATAAACTTTTGTTTTTTATATCTTTAATTGTGTGAAAACACCCAGAGGCTTAGTGGCAAAGGAAGACAGTTGTAAAAATTGAATAAATAAATAAATTTTAAAAAAATTCCACGTTACTGATGTCTGACTTCCTCTATTCATGTTATTGCTACTCTTGTTGCTTTTTGGTTTTTGTTTTGCTTCTTGACTGTTGTTGTTTTCCAGGAAAGCTGTCATTTATCGTGAGAACAAGAGCAGCCATGTGTTGATTTTTCTGGATTCTTTTTGGATACTATCCCAGTGCTAATGAAGGCCCTTCCAAAGTGCTAACGAGCTGGTGCCAAAATCAGTTATGCTGAACACAATAGAGGAGAGTGGTACACAGAAAGCATGTATACCCCTCCATGTATACACACGCACCGATATATTTGAATTAATGTGTGTGTACAACTCCCTCTGTGCAAAGATACACACCCATTCATGCAAACACGAAGTGTGGGTGCAGGGGACACACTGAGGAGAATGTGAGGGCTACATTTTCACAAAAGGATTTTTAAAAAATATATATTTTAGATGTTGATGAATGTTTATTTTATTCATTTATTTATATGTGGTGCTGAGGTTCGAGCCCAGTGCCTCACACATGCTAGGCAAGTGCTCTACCACTGAGCCACAACCCCAGCCCCTACAAAAGGATTTTTTACATCTGCTTACAGAAAATTTTCTTTGATGGAAGTTTTTAGATTTTTTTCAGTTCGCTCATTTTTCATTTGGGAAGCTAATGGAAATATACATTCATCAACTTAAAAAATGTAAGGGGCATATAAATATGGTCACAGATCTTATTTCTTTTATTAAGAGATGAGGAGTCTACTACAAGAAGCACCTGGAAAGTGCTTAGCTTAGGCTTGGCTGCTGGCTAATTTTAATAAAGTCTTTAACATTGATCTTTGAGTACTTTGGAGGTAGTTTATTAGGTGAAAGGAGGATATTTAGTAGCTGGGGCATTCTCTGCCCTCAATAGATTGTCCCTGCCTTTCTCCCAGTGTGTAATTATTCTCTCCTCAATTTGTTTACACAGCTTGGAGATGGGGACAGAGTTCTCTGGCGACCATGCAACTGACGGCAATCACCCTAAAGAGAAGCATTTAGAAGCTATAAAACCTAAGTGCCCTGCCATGCACCATTACATCGCACAGTTATTCAAATTTAGTAAATTAAATTAAATAATCTCAAATAACTTGATTTCGGGGCTTTAAAAATTCATCTCTATGGTGCCCAGTAGTCAATTTCCTTTATTATTATTGTTCATCAAGTAGAATTTATGTTTTTTATGAATCAAAATCGTCGCCTGCCTCGCGGTCCGCCGCCGCTCAGGGCTCCCTCGGCCTAGTCAGTAGCTTGGTGCGCCATCTACCGGCCGCCTCTGGTACCGCGTCCGGGAGCCCTCACATCAGCCTCTGGCTCCGGAGTTGGGGGAGCCGATTCGAACGCCAGGGTGGCCACAATGCCCTTTCTACAAAAATCATAGATGGGACGATGCTGTCAGTTACTGTGCTAACTACTCCCCTGGGCTTTGCGAGTGTGAGTTCGCTTGATGTCGCGGAGACAGCCCAGAGAGACTGGCGGCGGAGCCTGGAGGAGTGTTTTTGGTGCCCCCTGCAAAGCCAACACCTTGGGTTCTGAGGCTTCTTTATCAAAGCCCAATGTTTGCCCCACATATCTGGAAAGCCAAACCGTCCCTTCCTTGCCCAAACCCTTCCTCTGCTTATCTACTGTTCAAAGGGGACATTTGATGTTTAGAGTGGCTGCTAGTGCTAAAAGATCCCCCAGATAAAGACAGTGAGGAATTTTGTCATGTTTTCAATTTTTAAAAAATAATTCATTTTGGGGGAAATCTTTTTAACATTTCTGAAATGGAGTCAAAATCAGGGTGGTAATGGCAATGGCAAGTCCTGCATTGTTTTAGAGGCTGTTTTAAATTTACATTGAGTTTAATTATAGTTTAACAAATGAACAGCCATCAGACAATGGTAATCTTGGTCCTTTTCAAGCAACATTAAAATATTCCTTAATTCAAATTTCTCTGCTGCCTTTGCTCAATCTATTTTGCTTCCATAAAGTCACATAAATGTGCCACTTATGTTTTCCCATATTTTGAAGAACATAATAATCCAAGCATCCCCAAAAGGCATCCAGGAAGTTCCTTTTCTCCTCTAGGCTTTTAAGCAGAGGGAGCAGAGTGCATATGTGTGGGACTGAGTGCCTTCCAGTTTATCAGCCATCTTCCTCCCTCCCCCTAGTCAAATGTTTCAACATAGCAACAGATGGTGTTTGGGGCTTTGGGTGAGTTTAAGATGATCTATTTTGTGCTTTCTCAGGAGAACTGAGACCATAAGTCTATTCTGTCATTAATAAGTACAAACCTTCTTTTAAAAATTATGCTTCACACAGTCTCCTGGTTCAAATTTTTTTAATGCCTTTTTCTCATCTACAAAAGGAAGTCTCCGTCTTTCTCCTTAAAAGGAAATTGCTTCTCCCACCTTGTATCTCCACACCCATAGTTCCTAAGCATTTTTGCTGTATGTTTGTGCAAGTTCCCTTATATGTGTTAGGTTGTAAATCTCCAGAGATCTCATGATCATTTTGTGAGATCAAGTCAAAACTAAAGTAACAACAAAATAAAACATAGCATTTCATTCAAGAAAGCAGATTATATCTCAGTGGTGGAATGTTCCCCTAGCATGTGCAAGGCCCTGGGTTTGATCCTCAACATTACAGTGGAGTAAAAGGAAAAAAGATTGAATGGTGCTAGGGGCTCTCATTACCGACATTACATTTAGTGAAGAAAATTCCATTCTCAAAGGGCTATCTGAGAGTTTTCTTCTTTGCTACTCAGTGATGTGAAGAAAAACCAGTCTCTTCTTGTAGGTTGTTAAAGTTCAAGGTGGAGCCATCCTTCTTTTACCTGTTAACTGAAGGCCAGTTCTTCTAAGATCCTGGCCTTGTAGTTTATGTCATTTAGTGCTATTAGCACCACCATTAGGGTAGCTTTCATTAAAGATTTGCCACGGTGTGAATGGTCCTTCATTGAATTGGGTCCAGGTTCTACAAAGCTTCACCAACCAGCCACTGTGTTGATCCAGGTGCTACAGCCTGCATTTACCCACTTCTTGCTAATCTACCTCAGTACCATGGCCTTCTGGTGCCAGTCTACCCCAGAAACCCCCTTTTTTTTTCTTTCCTCCTCCTTCTCCTCCTCCTCTTCCTCCTCCTTTTTCTTCTCTTTACAGAGTTTAAAAGAGATGACAAAGAGACAGGAGCTAACTAGCTACCCCAGTCTTGGTACTTACTCTGTTTTTTCATTAATAGAGAAAACCAAAAAAACTAGCTTTGTGACTTTATGCTTTCTGAAACCAAAACACAACTGGACAGTGTCATAGACTGAGTGGTGTCCCTTCCTGATTCATCTGTTGAAGTCCTAACTCTTACTACCTCAGAATGAGATCTTATTTGGAGACAGAGTCTTTGTAGAGATTTAAGTTAAAATGTGACTTTTAGGGTAAACCCTACCCTTTTGAGAAGAGAAAATGTGCACACAGACATGTGCATAGAAAAGACAATATAAAGACACACGGAGAAGGTGGCCATCTACAAGCCAAGGAGAGAGACATGAACGGTCCTTTCCTCACAGTTCTTAGAAGGAACCAACTCTGACACCTTGACTTTGGACTTGCAGCCTCTGGGACTGTGAGACAGTACGTTCCTGTTGTGTGAGCCACCCAGACTGTGGTCCTTTCTTTATAGCAGCTCTTGCAAACTTATACAGATGGTGAGAAAATTTATTCAGTCACATGTATATTTTAGTATTTCAAAATAATGTCTATTATTCCAAAGTTCCTGGGACTCACCTTCCCAGGTAGGGAAATTTAATATGCTTTGGGGAAGACTTCAATAGCACACTAGAGGCCTTAGTGGTCTCTGGTCTGGCCCTGCCTAACTCATGTTCTGAATCCTCTGTAGACCATAACCTAGCACTGGAGTCTACTACGGCCACATGCAAACCATAGCTATTAATGGGAACAAATGTCTTCTATTTAGGTTCATGTATCTGGACACAAGAAACACTTTCCTGCCAAAGAATGAAATACTTCAAGACCATAGTGCTTTATGGCTCCCTCTTGCAAATCCTGAACATGATTTTGTACAGGGTTATACCATATGCACCTGCAAACTTTAATATCAGAAGTTTTGATGCCACGTCTGTGCCACCAGATGGAAGGCTCTGGTGAATGCTATTTGCTTGTGCACTTGAAAGGTGAGGCCTTATCAATAAATGGTCTTTCAGGGCTTTTCTGATTAGTCTTTTCATCACTACAGTTGTTTCCCCCAGGAATGCTTGGTCAATGCTAATTCTTTGCTAGATGCCCTGGACATTGGGTTGATTCCGTATGGTGTGTGTTGTAACCTCACAGAAGCTAAACTAGCTTGATATCTGGAGAACACAATAAGCTCGGCAATGATGGATTTAGTTTCGTAGACAAGAATAGACACAGCTACAACATTTAGCTGGGTTTGTTTTCATTCTAGGTCAATAAGTACACATTTCAAAACTAAATCAAATCATTGAAAAAGAGTGTAGTTATTTTTATTTTCTTTAGTGTGGATAAAATTCAAAATGAATCTCAGAAAGGCAGTAGAGAAGCTGAGCAAAGAAATACCTTATTATCGAAGTTCCATAGAAGTTTTGAAAAATCAGGTATTGTTACCAAGAACCTGAGAGATTACTAATGGATACAGGTCATGGTGCCAGACTTAAAATAAACCTTTAGTAGTAAACAAATTGTCTTCCATTTTTATACAATAGCCATCATATTGTGCCTGTTCCAACAGGGCAAAGAATGTATGAAGAAAATGAGCATGATGCATCATATATACTATTCTGTCACACCCCAAGAGTGAGGGGAACAATATCTTATGGGGGCTCATATTGTCTTCCTGATTAAAAACCAAGAAGAATGGGAATTAATAAGGATTTGTATTTTATAATAAACTATCACCGCACCATGTTAGGTTATGTTTTACATACACACATACACACACACACACCCCACCACCACCACCATGGGATAGAACAGAATTCAGTAGATATGAGACATTTGCTGTGCATATATGATTACATGACCTGTGTAACTCTACAACATGTACAGCCAGATGAATGAGAAGTTATACTCCATTTATGTATGGTGTCGAAATGCATTTTACTGTCATGTGTAACTAATTAGAATAAATAAAAATAAAAATATATCAAAGAAAAGGACATTTGCTCTTGGGATTTGGGGAATAAATACTGAAGAGCTAATCAAATGTCAGAAATAGGAGCAGAATTGATAAAATGAATAAAATGAGTTGTCTAACTCAAAATGATATTTGTATATCACCTTTGCTTTGGGTTTGTGTCTCAAGACCCTACATAAATTAAGTTCATAGTTTGACCCTTTAAAAAATCACTCTCTTTTGCTGTGGAGGTCTTTAAGTTCAAGTTGAAGAAGTGTTGGTACTATAATAATTTACCATTTCCAGTTTCTTTCTAAATATCTTTCTCTAGGATTGGTGTGTTTAGTCTCTCCCCATTCCATCTGTACCTGAGAACTGATGGGCTGTGTATTTTCAATATCCAGTACCTGGTTAGAATAGTATGACAAATAATCTGCATTGTTTTTCATTTTTCACTTGTCTTCAGGACATTTGGGGCGATATGCCAAATATACGTCTATGAAATAACATGCCTTAAAATATCATTCCTCTCAGGGTAATCTCATTCCAATGTTCACATTTAAAAATATGATTTTGTTTACTGGTGAATCAACTGTTCTGGGATAATGTGTGTTAAGAAATCAAGAGAATATTTTCATAGCTTAATAGAAAAGATCCTGATGTTTTTCTTCTCTTGATGCTCCTTGAGGTGAATGTGGTGCAAAAATATATGTTTCATTGCTACTGAAGCCACTCAGAAATCTTTCCATGTAAGGATGGGCTAACAGCTGCAAACACAAGGTGACATCTTTAAAGATAAGGACACTGAGGTATTGATTGGACAAATCTATTTGGCAAGGCAACTCTGATGTATAGATAGGAGAAGGGGGTGTCAGGAGAAACCTGTGAATGTGCTAAAAGCAAGTGCCTTGCACAGTTCATAAATAATAATAATTATAATAAAGACTCTGCCCGTGGTTTAAGGCACCGAGTAATATGAATTGATTGTTAACATTTTACTTTAAAGATGGATTAAATTAATGCTGAATCATACAGTAATTCTTATGAAAGTACTGTGCATATGACATTGAAATTAATACCAAATGAATTCATTACAAGTGAGATAATTACAATGAATACCCAATAAATTAGTAGCGACAGGACATTTTAGAGTTCTAAGCATTAAAATACAATGTTGAAGGCCGCAAATGCCATGGCTACTGTCAAAGGGTTGGGTCACCTCAAGCTCAATTCCACAGGTTCCTCAACCTTTCAAGGCGAGTATCTCCACGGCTGGGTTCAAGAATGGCCATCTTGCTGGCGCTGGACCAGATATGCTGAAAGATCACTCAGCTATTTTTGCAGGAGTCTCCTTAAGCAGACCCTTAACAAAGAAGTGCTGAGCAGCCAAGCAAACCATAACAGCTTGGCCAATGTGGAACTTGTAAAGATTCTAGAACTGAGGTTCTATTTGGAGTGTGAGCAAATGCTTGGATTGATCTTCCTTCTTCTTTATCCCTGCTACCTAGGAAGCTTTCTGTGGTCTGTATGGGGCGTAGTAAAACTCTTATTTTGCATAGGTTCCTGCTGGAATGCAAAAGGGTAGAGGAACTTCCCCCAGAGCCCCTGTCTGGACATCCCCAGCCCAGAGTTCTCATTTCCTCGTTGTCTGACTAGGAAACAATAAACATGATAACTAACATTTATTAAGAACTTACACAAACTCAAACGTTGTGCTAAATGCTCTGTGTGTATCTTGATACATCCCTCTGAGTTAGAGATCTTATCTGTTTTACAAACAGACGACATGCAAGTTGAGTAAGGTACTCAAGACATACAGCAAGTCAGAGGAGGGTTAGGAACTCTAACCTGTGTTCATTTTTCCCCAACATTTGGCTCTGAACACCCAGACTGTCAAGCAGCTGTGAGGTTCCACCGGGCGTTGGTGAGACATGGTGCCCTGTGAGTGACTGGGTTCCAGAGGCCCCAGCAGCTATACCAGGAAACTGGATCATCTGTGGGAAGAGCAGAGGAGGCTGGCAGAGAGCGTGGCATGAGTGGAAATGAAAGGTACGACTTTCAGGCTGAGGGTTTGAGACTAGGGATGCCTCCCTGTCTGATCTCCTGTCAGCAGGGGCATGGTAGAGCCACAGCTGAGGGGGGCCTGCAACAGGCAACCCTGGTATCAGACTGTTTTCTGTTTCAGAAATATTTTTCAATTGTTAGGTCACAAAATTTTGGGGGTTTCTTTGCTCCATTAACTCCTATAGGGTTCAAAACAGGAATATAGGAATGCAGGTTTAGGGAGATTTGAATTCTAATTTGGCTCAGTCAGTGTGATTTTATAACTCCTTACAAAGCAGGAAAATCATATTAGGGTCAGTGACAGTTTCCTGGGAGGAAAGGGTCCTTCTATACCTGGACCCTGAGTCAAAGAGTTCAGAAGGTGTAATTGCATCTAAGGTGTCCCTGCAGAAATTCCAGATGTCACTGGAATTTTCCTGAGGCCCTGGCCCAGCCTGGCCTCTGGCCTCTCCCATGAGCTGACAATGGCCCTGGGGCTGCAGATCAACTGCGTACACCTGGGCCAAGCAGTGCTGGGCTGACCATGTGACCCTCACACGTCTGTTTCCACCTAGACCAAGCACACAGCAGTGACAGGACCACAGTTTTAACATCCCTTCTTCAGAAATAATTTCAGTACTATTGAAGAAATATTTCTCTCCAAAATACTTAGATCTCTCTCTGGGAGAAGGGAAGCAGAAGGCAAGGGGAGGGAATTCTGAATTTACTGTCTTTATCCAAAAGTGTTTGAGAAAAAGAGTGATCATGAATTGGCAAGATTTAGTTTTCCATCTGTGGGGTTAGGGGTGGGGGTGCAGAGAGATAATTAAGCTTGGCTATGGAGAAATGAAGGCATCTTTGCACATATGAATGCACTTTGTACTTTACTCTTATACTTTACAAATGTAGTGGCTAGTTAATGCTGGGGAAAGTCCTGGGCTCTTCCAGGCTTCCAGAAAAATCATGACAAAGTTCTATTAAGACAGGATCTGCCCAGCAATGCATTTTTGTGCTGAGAAGGTGGCTATCATACAAGCAGGGTATTCATTCATTCATCTAACAGGTATTTATTGAGCACATACACAGGCATCAGGCTTTCCAGGGTGCTCAGAAGCCCTTTGCCTAACAGGATGACTCTTTTACCAAGTGAAAGTCCTTAATTGCCTTAGCCATACTGTTTAAGGATTTTGCTGAGACTAGCTCCTGGGCAGGAAAAATGCAAAGCACTGAAAGGGTGCAGATTTTGGGGGTATGGTCACTTGGTACCAAGTCTCAGCTGAGCTTGTAACTACGTGAGTTATGAATGCTCTTCAGGCTTTAGCTTCCTTGTTCGTAAAATGAAATTACAGATTGAATAACCCAATCCAAAAATCCAAAACCTGAAATATTCCAAAATCTGAAACATTTCTTTTTTCAGTGCTGGGAATTGAATCCAGGACCTTGCACATGCTAGGCAAGCACCCTACCACTAAGTTACACCCATAGTCCTTTATATCTAATTTTGAGGCAGGGTCTCAGCCTGGACTTGAACTTGTGATTCTCCTACCTCAGCCTCCTAAGTCAGTAGGATCATAGGTGTGTGCTACCATGCACAGCTAAAATTGGAAACATTTTGATCATTGATATGACAGCATAAGTAGAAAACTACACATCATAAAACTTTGTCTCATGTGCACAATTATTAAAAATATTTTATAAAATTACCTTCAGACTATGTGCAGAAGGTATATAAGAAACAAATGAACTTTCTTGTTTAGAGTTGAGGGTCATCCCCAAGATATCTCCTGAAGTATATGCAAATATTTAAAAAAATCCAAAATTCAAACTATTTCTGGTCCCGAGCATTTAGGATGAGGATGACTCAACCTGTAATAATAATACCCACTTTGTTGCAAGGTTATTATGAGGATTAAGTGAGATCATTTATTTAAGATTCAGAATATAGTTGTTGATCCAAGTCTATAAAGTTATGAGCAACTGAATAAATTGAAGTTATTATAATTGATAGAAATTATAATTATCATAAAATCATAATTATTATAATTGATAGAAATTAAGAATTTCAGTGACTTCAAGGAAAGAAAGATTTTGCAAGAACAGAATGGGATAGGATGCCAGGACTGGGTGCTTGGGCAATCAGGCCTTAGCCTGGAGATGAAGGGCTTATGGAGAGTGGGTTGGAGGCAGGAGGGTCTTAGGAAAGGAGCCTTTGTGCCCTTGGCCTGTCCTTCTGGTCACTGAGAAGCCCATACTGCAGTCTCTCATTTGCCAAATGCTTCTCATGGGCTGATTGTGGCTACCTTCCCATCCCATCCAGGGACTAGCCCACCTCCTTTCTCCCACCTCCAGTCCTATTTGTCCTCACATCCAGTCTCATCCAGAGCAAAATGCTCACCCAGCCACTTCTGGAAGTGCCACTGTGCCACTGTGGGAGTGAAAAGCAGCAGAATAATTCATAATGCCCCAATTTTTCTCTGTGCCTTTGAAGAAAGTCATCATTTTATTCCTTTGAGTTTCACATTGTTATTTACTCATTATTCTCTGTTTGGAGTAGTGAATGAACAGAACTACACAGCAGAGAAAATAAGCTAAACAAATTGCAAAGTTCCTGGCCATTGAGGAACTTGAAATCTAGCAACATGAGTGGCATAAATGATTCAATACAGAATGGAGACAAGGTGATTAGTGGCTTTTACTGATGAAATCCTTTATAACACAGGTGGGGTTTCAGGAGGAGCAAACTGCAGTCCAAGCAAGAAAATACCAATTGGTATAGATTTTAGATGAAAGGAGAAAACAGAGGGAAAGTTTCAAAACTAAGATTTTAGGATACAGAAGATAGAGGATTGAAAGTTTTCTGGATCTAGGTAGAAGGATTCAAGGAAAAAATAAGATAAATCATAGGACAATGTAGTAGTAGAAATTTTGGTTTTCAGAAAAACAAATATGATCTGTGCGTCAATTCAGAAAGATTGTATGTTAGGCGAACAGGTGGGGCGACCAAGACAGAAATAGCCAGCCCAGAAAGCAGCTCTGGGCCTGGGAAGTGTGTGTTGTTCAAAGATGACAGAACTCTACCCTTGATAAGAACTGCTTCCATCCCAAGGGGAGAGGCTGGAATGTGGAATCAGTCAGGGCCCTGGGGTGACAGAGGCAGGAGAGCGTCTGGGGGTGTAAGAACACACCCCTGCCTCCATGGTTTTCATCATTTGAAAGCCTATTACTATTCTTCTTTCTCAGACCCACGTCAGCGAGAAACTGAAGACCAGACTTTGTCACAAGTGTCTTCCTCACTAGCAGCTACCTTTCCTTTGATGGCATCTACACATTAACATCTTTTTTCTGGAGCCACCCCTCCTTGCTCTCTGTGGATAGTGTGTATGATGCAGACCAGCCCTGAAATGGTGCTGGTCAAAAGGCCAGAGACCATCAACAGAGACACTGATTACCAGTTAGGCCTTGGGGGATTCAGGGAACATGGTAGGCCTCTAGAAAGAGGACAAAGAAAAGCAGGACATCAAAGGAAGGAAGCCAGAGGACTGCTTCTCTCTGTGTGTGACATATCTCTTCCATTTAAACATCCAGCATATGAGATTCAGGAAGGGAGACAACAGGGAAAGGGCGGAGAACAGGTGCCAGGCTATTTATTTTTTCTTCTAGTGCCTTCCAGTTTTCAAGCCTCTTCTTAAGTAAAATTGCTGTGTACTTGGTCAAAATGGGTCCCCATGGGAAAATCCAACAGAATGTATTCCTAAGGTATTGTGTTAATATACTATCCAAATTTCTCCAAATTTAAGAATTTAAAACAACAGCCCCTTGTTAGTTTCTGCAAATGTGAGGGTCTGAGCTCCAGCCAGACATGGTTCTGGCCTGGTGTCACTTCTTTTCTTGGTACAGCAGGACTGACTGCTTGTTCTTCTCCAGAGGATGGCAGAAGTGCAGCCACACACCCTTTGCTTGTTTGACAACTCCTGGCACGTAGAGTAAGTCACAGGGCTGGGTCCAGCAAACAACCACTGTCTTAGAGGCTCAGCGAAGGCCATACGAACAAGGAGCAGTCCTTTGCCTGCTCATCTGATGCTGTCAGCTCTGTTGAATCTGCTCCATTATCCACAAGTTCAAGGGGAAACTTCAGAGCCAGGGTCTCATAAGGTTTTACCCTAGGCTCACAGTTCAGAGGTCAGCAATTCCTTACCAGAGACCCTGGAGCTGGAAATGGCCTTTCTATCCTTGGACTACCCAAGAGCCATCAACTAACAAATTGCAGAGTTCTCCAATCTTATTGACTGATTGATTATAAACTAACTAATTATGATCATGTATGTTTATAGGATACAGTGTGATGCTATGATATGGCAATATGAAATGATTAAATTAAGTGGTTTAGCCAGCTAATATACATGCCTATTGCCTGGAATACTTATCCTGTCTTTGTGGTAAACAACATTTGAAATTTATTAGCAATTTTGAAATATGCAATGCATTGTTCTTTTTTTTAAAATTTTTACAGACTGCATTTTGATTCATTGTAGACAAATGGGATACAACTTTTCATTTCTATGGTTGTGCATGATGTAGATTCATACCATTCATGTGATCATACATGCACATAGGGTAATGACGTCTGTCTCATTGCACTGTTTTTCATACTCCCCCTCCTTCCTCTCATTTCCCTCTACATAACCTAAAGTTCCTCCATTGTTCTCTCAGCACCACCCCCCAACCTGATTATGTATCATCATCCACTTATCAGGGAAAACATTCAGTCTTTGGTTTTTGGAATTGGCTATGCAATGCATTGTTTTTTAACTACAGCCACCATGCTGTGCAATAGATCTCAAGAAACTTATTTCTTCTATTTAGTTGAAACTTTGTACCACGTGACCAACAACTCCTCATTCTCCCCCTCCCCCACCTCCCAGTTCACACCACACCTCCCCCACCATTCTGCTCCCTGCTTTTATGAGCAGGATTGCTTTAGGTTCCACCTACAAGAGGAATTGTGCAGAAGTTTTTCCAATTCTCTAGGGATCTCTCCCTCTCATGTCATTGGGTGAACTTCAGCATATTGTGAAATCAGGCATTATTTTCAGCAAAACTTTGAGTGAGACTTTATTTGTAATTTCTCTTCGTGAAAGTTGTATTCAGTGGTTCCTGGGGAAAACCAATATAGTAACTGCAAAAAGGAAGCAGATGACTTGAAATTAAAAAAAAAAAAGAGAGAGAAACATAGGGGATGGGAAAAAACCAGGACATGCTGGATTCAAGTACAGTAAGCATACAACTTTCCCTGTACTTTTATATGCTTTGAATAGTACAGATAGTCTACTTTCTCCAATTAATATTTGGACCTAATCCCTTAAATTTAGCAGTGATTCATCTGACTAAGGGTCTGGAGGTTTAAGGAAAGCTTATTATTTGGAAGTATGTATTGTTTAAAACTTAGCTTACCCTTTATTTTCAGATTTTTCAGAGATCCTAAAATTTATTTGTGTAAGATTGAAAATAGAGATGCAAATTGCATCAAGCAAAAGTAAAACCTGTTGGTCCTTAGTTTTTTCTTTGGATGAGATCGGTACCTCTCAGTTTCCTCCTTTGATGGGGAAGGGGAGGGTCTGAAACTCATTTACTAAAGTTGCACCATTCCTAAGAGCTCAAAAATCATAGTGTCTCCATCATTTCCTTCCATTGTTTGCATTTTCCAGTCTGATCATCTATGTTTTTGTTTCTTCTTTAGAAAGTCAGCTGGTAAAATAAAGGCAAGACATCAAAATAGTGACTTTAAGATTTTGTAGCCTCAGAGGCCAGGAGAGAGGTTGCCAGCGCTTTGAATCTGATCCTGAAGAATAAGTATGTAATGGCCCCAGGCTCTTGTGGCCAGTCCTCTGGTGACTGACCTGTCTCACCATTACAGAGAACTGGTCTGTATTGTCAGGGGATGGCCAGAATTCAGAGAGGGGAAAAAGGAAGGTCTGTTTAGTGTAATCTAAAAACCAGTGCAAAGCTGCACTGGTGTGCACACTGGGTGTCTGCCCAGAAGAACACAAATGCCATTTCTCTCAGGCACAGGAAGCCTCCCTTAGACTTGTTTAAAGAAGGGAGACCAGGCAGACACCTTAACAATGGTGATAAATTACACCTCAAAAGGAGCAGAGTGCTAGTAAACCCCAGTATTTCCCTGCTTTCCTTGAATCCTTTCCTTTTTCTCTTTAAATTATTCCAAGTAATTATCCTTACATACAAACTGATTTGCCTTGACATCAATAATAAAACATATTTATCTGAATAAATTCCAATTCAGTCAGATTTTTGGGTACATGCAAAGCCTTTCCTTCTTTATTTCCTTCTTCTTCCTCTTTTTTTTTATTTAAAAAATATTTTTTTTTCATTGCTGCGGATTGAACCCAGGGTCTCAGGCATGCTAAGCAAGTGTTCTACCACTAAACTATATCCCCAACCCTTTCAAAATTTAATTTTGAGACAAGGGTCTCACTAAGTTGCTCAGGCTGGCCTTGAATTTGCAATCCTCCTGTCTCAGCCTCCTGAGCAAATGGGATTGTAGATGTGTACCACTGCACCAGGCTCTGATGTGGCTTCTATGGGTAAGTTGCTGTCATCTGTATATGACTTTCATGAATTTTTTGTGCATAGTTCTTTCTCCACAATTTCCCTCCTCATTTTCCACATTGCCCCCTCTGCCTTCATAACTGTCTACACCACATTGACATTCTGGGTCTGCACATGTGGTGTTGAACTTTTGTATTGATGATGTTGGTGGTCTCATCACTGTGATTATACTTTCTGTGGTTCCTTCAGAGACAGTGAACTACAGCAAAGGAGAATGGAAGAGTTGATTTTGTCCCTGACCTACCAAGGAAGGGGAAAGAATAACCAGAGGAAATGAGGTCTGTTGGAACTCCAAAATGGGAATTTGAGAACAATGCATCCTTCTGGAAACTGTGGAGTGTTAAGGGAAGTTGTCCTCTGTGACAGGAAGAGTGAGTGAGGCAGTGTGTGTGTGTGTGTGTGTGTGTGTGAACCTCTGACCAGGCTCTAATGGCAGCTGCAGGGGGACAGCACCCTGGGAAACAAGTGCAGGCTCCACCTGGGGAGACTCAGATGTGGACTAGAGGAAGACACAGAAGCCTAATGGAGTGAAAATGTGTGCATCAAAAGAGGCCAAATTGTCGCCTATAACTTGATTTAAATTGTAAGAATCTGAATTTGAAGGTCCCTTCCCTTCCTTTCCCTCAGAAAACCAGTAGCGCTTACTGGTTAAGACCATGGCATCTGGTTTGAACCTTGTGCTGCCTCATTCTTGCTGTGCACTCTTAATCAAGGCACTGATCCTTCTCTGCCTCAATTATCTTTCTGCACTGCATGGACAATAATCAGAGCTATCTTGTAAATGCTTGTCATTAAGAATAAAATTATGATTTTTTTAATCTTTGGGAATAAAACATCTTTCAGAATACACTTGTGTGATATGATTTAAAATTATACCTTATTCAAGATTCTTTATCCGTCCATCCAGTGAGTATTTATTTCTAAATATCCACCCTGCATAGGGCATGGGACTCCATGTTAGGCTTTCAGATTAGAGAAGAGAAAATGTGCAAACTCCCCTGAATCACAGGTAGAATGCAAAACTTTCATTTAGTATGTGGCCAATATTTTTAGTATTTATATGTCAATATTTATATAAAACATGCCCCATGCTACCATGACACATGGAACATGCATTTGTAGGCTAATGAACACTTGATATTTTAAAATTTATTTTGAAACTTTGCTTTTAAAAAGCATGGTAAAATACACACACGACTTAGAATTCACCGTCTTAAACATTTTTAAGTGCATGGCTCAATGTTATTAATTACACTTCACTGTGGTATACATCACCCCGTCCATTCCAGAGCTCTTTCCACCATCCCAAACCCGAGCTCGATACCCACTGAACAATTCTTCATTCCTCCCCCACCCCAAACCCTGATAACCACCATTTGCTTTTTGTCTCTGAATTTGACCACTGTAGGTAAAAATTTGTAATGTAATTAATTAATTACAATTGTAATTGTAATTAAAACAGTAATTCCTCATATAAGTGGAATTACATAGTATTTGTCCTTTTGCGTCTGGCTTGTTCATTTCTTCACTTAGCATTGCATTTTCAAGGTTGGTCCATGTTGTAATTTGAATCATGATTCCATTTCTTTTGAAGGCTGAATACTATACTATTGAAAGGCCATGTTTTGTGTGTTCATTCAACCCCCACTGGACTCTTGGGTCGTTTCTACCTTTGGTTGTTGTGAATAATGTTATTGTGAATGTAAGTATATCAGCATGTAATATTTTGATAATAATGTAATCTCAAAAAGTGAAGGAAAAAAGCATTGCATAATGGTAAGATACAGGTAACAAAATTTCATTTTGTCTTTCTTTTTGTGGTGCTGAGGATAAAACCCAGGGTCTCATGTAACACTTTGTACAACCCCTGCCTCTTCAGTTTTATGAAGAGGACCCATTTACTACTGAAACAAGCATTCCCTGTCTTCTGAGTGCCAGGTGTTGGGTGTCCAGGGAGAAGCCACAGTTTTCACAGAGTTTCAGTCACCTGGGGAGGCAGATATTAAACTGTGAGCACACCAATTAGCATATGTAGTTATTCATTGCAATCAGAGCTGCCAAGGTGAAGAGGAGGATGTGGTGGAAGCATTGATTGGGGGACATTGCTCTGGCAGGGTGGTCAGTGAGGAGCTTTCTGATTAGGAGACACTTATGCTGAGGCTTTAGGATGAGAAGAAACCAGGCCAGTGCAGAGCGGAAGGGAAGAACCTTCTGGGTGAGGACACAGCCCAGGCAAGCTCTGGGTAAAACTCCTGGAGTGGTTTTCTAAAGCTCCCTTTGCCTATCAGTTGTGACTATGCTTCTCATCACAGAGTGTGACTTGAGTTCCTACACTCCAGCATCTCAGAGCTTTGGTTTATGAATCAAGCATGAAATTGCCTACTATGGAAATGATTTGCGACTTTGCAAGTGCAGCATCTTAGGATGGATAGAAGCATGAATATCCTTCTTCCCCAGGCTGCACTGACCCACCCCTATTTTAGGCTCTGGGACCCTAAGGAGTCCATAACCAGGATTCTTGCTGGTTCCTCCCATGTGGGAGGCAGAGATAAGCAGAGTGAAGCTCTCAGAACCTTTTCAGAAGGAAGGTGTTCTTTTAATATGAAGCATGACTCATATAGAGCCCTTCCTGAGTGAAAAGTGCCCTGAAAACTTATAAGTTTCCTCCTTTCCCTTTTATATATATATATATATATATATATATATATATGTATATATATATAAATACGTATATATATATATATATATATATTTTTTTTTTTAACCTGGAGTAGAATAAGTCCCAAATCAGGAAATTTTTTTGTTGTGAGTGGATTGCTAAGGAAGAAATCCTGGGTATCTAGGTGGCCTCCTAAATAGCAGACCAAAACAGTGGCATTTGGGAACACAAAATGACTGACATTTGTGGTCTTGAAAATCCTTCCTCAGGCAGCAATGGCAAGCATCTCAGAGGTGGGACTCTTGTGTAGCGACCAGATCCTGAAGGCTCTGACCTCATCAATGGACTAATCATTGATTGGTTCATGGTTGAATGGACTATTGGGAGGTGGTGGAAACTGTAGGAAGTGGGGCTGAGTTGGGTCACTGGGGGCTGCCCTGAACGTGGGTATCTTGTTCCTCTCTCTCTCTCTGCTTTCCGGTTGCCATGAGAGGAGCAGTTTGGTTCCCCCACATGCTCCCCACCATGACGTTCTGCCTCCCTCTCCACAAGCCGATAGTGACATGGTCACATGACTATGGGCTGACACCTCTGAAAATCATAAACCAAAATAAATCTTTCCTCCTTTAAGTCTGTTCTCAGATATTTGGTCACGGTGATGAGAATCTAACGAACACACATTGTTCATGCACAGCTGGGCGGCACTCATCTCCGCGCCAACACCATTTCCTCAAACCCACTTTATGCTGGGATAGGTGTGAGTGGAGAGGGGAGCAGGTCTTTTGTTGTGTGCAAGGCCTCAGCTCTCACAACGCCTGTCTCTGCTAGATCCCTGAGACAAGGTCACGGTCACAGCAGGTCTAAATGGCTCTTTGTTGTTGTTCTTGCTAATGTTTAAATGTTCCCCACATTAATTTTCAGTGATATAACTCCTCAGGCTATGGAAACATTTATAACTATAATTTATAATTATATTCATCTCAGATATCCAAGGAATTGACTTCTGTTTTAGTCATTCAATTTTATTTTCAAATTATGCTAGCTCAGGGCCTACTTTGCCCCTTAATCTGGCCTGTTTGGCTTGTTTGTTTGTTAGCAGAATTTTACATATGTTTCATGTGGTCTTTTCCAAGTTGTTGTTCTTTTTCTTTTTCTTTTTTTTTTTTTAACCTTAACCTACATTAGGAAATACATTTTACTTTATCTGAAGTAACAAAATGAATATTTATTCAAACTATAAGATATGCAGTCTGGCATCTATCTAATTTTATATCTTTAATTATGGTCTATTTTATTTCTAAAAATACGAGTTCAAATCTACTAAAGGGTTGTCATGATTTACAAATGGGTTGAGACCTTCAGGTGTACAGTCAGGCCATGGAGACTCCTGTGGCCCATTCCTGTTCAGTGTGTGCAGGCTCCTTCAGGACAATGAGGTGTTTTTTCTCTTAGGATTCAGTACATGGCATGTGTTCCCATAGACAAATGTTCAAATAGATGATAGAATCTCTTGAGTTTGAATTCCCTGGCACTCCCAGGTTGGCTTGAATCACAAGGGGGAAAAAATTTAGAGAGGCACTCTCCGCAAATTAAGAGTTCTGGAGAATTTGACTTACCCTGGTCAAAATGATCACCAGCTTGAATCCAACATCCCCCTTTTTCTTGCTGTTGATTGTTGTATTCATGTGGTATAAACAGCTTTAGGGAGGCAATTTGAGCCCTGGCTACCTCGCCATCCACAAAATGAGGAAACATCTCTCTTCAGGTTGTGAGGATTAAATCAAAGAATGTAAGTAAAGCACTTAGAATGTTTAGTAATATATTTGCTCAATATTAACCATTATTTGTGTTATCATTTTTGTCTTCAAATCTGTTAGCTGCTGAAAGTCCACAATATTCTCCGTCTTTACATTCTGGTATTTTAGCCCATGGTGTTAAGAGAAGGTGATCCAGAAAAGGTCGTTGTGATTTCTTCAGACTGCCATAAGGCAGTGCCACAAACTACACACCTTATGACCAATAGAAATTTATTCTCAAAGTTCTGGAGCCTGGGAAGTCCAAGACCAAGGTGGACTTTGTGTCTGGTGAGGACTTGCTCTCTGGTTTATAGATAGCATCTTTTCATGTGTCCTCATGTGATCGAAGGGGCTCTTTGTGGCCTTTTTTATAAGGTACTAATCTCATTCAGGAAGGCTCTGCTTTTATGATTTAATCACCATCCAAAGGCCCCCATTTCCTGATACCATCATCTCAAGGGTTAGGATCTTAAAATTTGAACTTTGAAGGAACACAAACTGTCAGACTATACCTAGGTAGGAGAAAAAATTTCCAGGAGTTTAGGGACTTTATTTTTCTACCCCTATTTTCTTCCTTCATATCTATAGTGCCATCTTGGGCTACATTATAAATCTGGAATTAGAAGGGAACAACAGTCCAAATCTTGAGCCTGTTGTCAGACACAGAACCCACTGGTTGAAGGCCAGCTCCCAATAAGGAAGGATTCTGTGACACTGAGGCAAGTGTATGCACTAGAGATTCCCCAGTTTTTTCTTAAAGGAACTTATGGTCATGTAGTTGAATAACCAACCTCTTAAGAATATCTTATTCTAGTTACTTTAGATTAGGTAGAGAGGAGTGAAAGGAGGGGAAGGGGTATGGATGGTAAGAAGGGTAGTAGAGTGAAACAGGCATTAATACCTCATGTATATATATGACTGCATGACCAATGTGATCCTACAATATGTACAATCATAAAAATGAGAAATTATACCCCATTTATGCATGATTTATCAAAATGCATGAATGCATTCTACTGTTATGTATAACTAATTAGAACTAATAATAATAATAATAATAATAATAATAATAATAATAATAAAGAATAGCTTATTCTAAAGCTGTTGGTTACAAGTTTGAATTCATGTGGATTCCTGGGGACCCAAAGTACCATTATCTTGTCCCAATTACAGAAGGACTTCATAGGGCAAGTAATAAATGGAGTCATGGCCTTGGACAATCTCATGGTGGGTATTTTTGGTTCACAGATCAACAAGTGGTCGTCCCTGAATGCCTGAATATATAATCAATAAGAACATACTTAGCTTGGCAGAATCTTCCTATTGGTTTCTTGACCTGTGGAATGAGTTGTTATAGTAGGAAGAGTCAAGTGGAAGCCCCTGAGACTGCCTTCCACTATCAGGGTAGGACATCAAAAGCAGTATGGTATCTGGAACAAGTGAGGTAACACTAAATGACTTATATGAAGAGAAGGAAGAGCCTTCCTTTTAATGGGTAGTCTAATCCTTCCAAACCAGATGAATCATGGACAAGACAATGGTCTATTGAAAGCTTAACCAAGTAATGGCTCCCATTACAGCTGCTTTATCAGAGGTGCCATCTTTATTAAAGCAGGTCATCTCAGCCCTAGATATGGGGCATGTAGATATTGATCTGGTGAGTGCATTGTTTTCTGTCAGGAAGGAGGAACAAAAGCAGTTGTCATTCATCTAGGACAGACAATAGCATATAGTCACAATCTACTCATGGAGATATGTCAATTCTCCTGCACTCTGTCCTAAGATATTCTGAAAGAACCTAGATTGCCCCGACATTCTGCAGAACATTGATCCATTAGGTCAAGTACTCTGGATGCCTTTGTAAGACAAATGCCCCAGAGAGTGGGACATAAACTCATCAAAGACTCAAGGTCCTGCCACATTGGAGAAGGCTATAAATATTCTGTCGTCTGGGGCATGCCAGGCTAGTCCCTCCAAAAGAAGGAAAAAGTACCTTGTTCTCAGGAAAGTGCAAAGTCAGGAACAAGTAGATACTTTGCATTCACTACTGTACACAGGGAAGCATTTTTGGGTTTTGAAAGTAATATACTCTGCACTTGAGAATATTTATCTCACTCATTTATCAAGGGAAAAGGAAGCCTACTAGTTTTGAATTGGCTCCACAGCTAAAAAAGTCCTTGTAGTACAAACATCCTTGCTGTTTGGACTATGTGATCCTGCAGATGCCATGGTCCTAGAGTATCTGAGTACATGGGATGCTGGATAGTGGCTCAGAAAGTCTCAAAGAAGAGTGAGAGCACAGACTCTGGGGTTCTGGAGCAAGGTCATGACATTTGTATCAAAGTGCTACACACCATTTCAAAAACACCCCTTGGCATGCTATTGAGCACTCAGAGAGACAGAACATCCAAAGATGGCATATAAATTGTCCACATACCAAACTGTCTGTCATGAGCTGGGTATTATTAGCCCCAACAAGATAAAGGTCAGGAAGGCCCAGAAACACTCCATTGTAAGATGGAAATGATGCATCCTGGATTGGGCTTGAGCTGGTCCAGAGGCCACATATAAGTTACATAAACAGGTGACCCAGTCCTCCATGCCACCTGCTACTTGCACCAATGTCTTTCCCTCAACTCACACCTATTGCCACATAGGAGAGGGAAGAGAAAAACTGAGCTTGGCTCACATATGAATTATCTAGCTATATTGATGCAAGATAGGAATCAACACTCCTGCCTCTCTTGTGACTCTGAAAAACATCAGGGAAGGGAATCCTTCAATGGATATAGCTTCATACTACCATTTCACCTGGCTGCCTGCTTTGTAGAGAAAGAGAACTGGCTCAAGGTGGGAGCATACATGGGCTCTGGGGAAGGAACAAAAAGGGGCATAGAAGGAGTGGGGACAAAAAATGCTGGGAAGAAGTATGTGGATGGACTTATGGGAGACTTATGGGAGAGGTTCTGAAGGGTGAAAATCTTTGGGTTGTGTATGAATGCACACCATAAGCCATTGTAACAGAAGTACAACCAACCAGATTGGAGGAGCTGACCTGTGAATGTGAGCCATTCTTGTCATCCCAGTACATGAGCAAAGAGTACATGGATGGAGCAGCCATGAGGGCAGAGATGGAGGCTAAGCATCAGCCCGGTGGCATGGGCTTCCTGTCACCAAGGCTGATTAGCTCCTGCTGCTAAACATCAGATCTATCAGTTCAACAGGCTGAACTCCTTGAGCAGATCAGCATGGCTTCTATGGCAAACCTGTCCCTTCCTGGTTAGAGGAGATATTCCTGCTCACTGACACTGACACATATTCTGTATAATTACTTGTCTTTCCTGCTCACAGGACCTTGGCCATCACACTATGTAAGGACTCAGGGCATCGGATTTACTGACATGGGATCACACTTAACATGTCTTTAGACTAAAGACTCATTTTAGGGCAATGATCATGCAGCAGGGAGAACATGGCCATAGGATCCCTGGTTTTACCCTGCTCTGTGTAATTCAGACACTATTTGCCTGATAGAATAGTGGAAAAGTTCCCTAAAGAGGCAGCTGACTCACCAGGGTGAAGGTGGCACAATGTGAATGAGAGACTACCTCAGGATTTAGGAGACTTTTTCTTAAACTCATGCCATTACATGGCTATATCTCTAAGAGGTAGAAAACCTGACTCTAAGCAAGGCATGGTGGCATGTGCCTGTAATTCCAGATAGCTGGGAAGCTGAAGCAGGAGGATAGCAAATTACAGGCCATTCTCAGCAACTTAGCAAGACCTGGTTTCAAAATAAAAAGCGCTGGGAATGTAGCTCAGTGCTTATCTAGCATGTGCAAGGCATTGGGTTCAATCCCTAATACTAAAATAAATCAAAACCAAAACAAAAAAGTGACTTTGTTCATTGTTTCTATCATCACAGCTGACTAAAGAAATTTATTTTTCATTCACACAATTTTAGATATCCTGGTTCTAGAGGTGGCTGCTTTTCCCAAAGAATACAGTTGGGATCTGTTAGTCAGATTTCTGTCACTCTAACAAAATACCTGAGATGGTATATTCATAAAGAGAAAGGGTTTTATCTTGGCTCACAGTTTTGGAGGGTCCAGTCCCTCACTGGTTGGCTCATTGCTTTTTGGTCTGGAATGAGGCAGCACATCATGGCAGGGCTTACGGCAGCGACAGATAGCTCACTTCATGGTCAAGAAGCAAAAGAGAAAGAGAAGGAGCTGGGGTCCCACCATTGCCCTCGAGGGTGTGCTTCCAAGGACCTACGGGATTTGCACTAGACCCCACCTCTTAAAGGTTGACCACTTCCCAATAGCACCACCCTGGGGATCAAGTCCATAACAATTGGGTCTTAGGGGACATTCAAGAACCACACCCTAGCAGAGTCACGGTATATGTGGCTGCCCCTCAGTTACTCTGGTTTCCTTATGCCAATACACAACCAGGAACAGAAATTTTTACTAGGAAGAACAAATGGTCCTGGTCATCAGGAGTGTGTTGCCTCTGCTGCTCCACATGGGGGACAATCGGGCCCATGTTTGGCATTTTTGTGAGCCTTTCTTAGTATTCTCTGGCTCAGTTTCAATTGCAGCTGGAAAAGTTCAGTAAACATGGCCTGATTAGAGAATGTTAAAATGGCTCAAATCCTGCATACAGGTAATCTAGAATGGCTGGTTGCCATGGTTTGACTGTTTCCCCAAAATTCATATGTTGAAAACTCAATCCCCAAATTCATATGTTAATGGTGTCTGGAGGTGGGACTTTGGGGATATAATTAGGATTAGATGAGGTCACGAGTGGGGCCTCCGTGATGGCTTATAAAGTCACTTATTTGGATTTTAAAAAAATTCAAATCAGCACTCTGGCTCTGTCTCAACCCGGTGCCCTTTGCTATGTTATAATGCAGTAAGAAGGCCCTGACCCGATGCCAGTACCATGTTCTTATACTTCCCAGCCTCTAGAACTGTGAGCTAAATTAAGGTCTATTTTTTATAAATTACCTGGCTTCAGGTATTTTGTTATAGCAACAGAAAAAGGACCAAGATAGTGATAGTACAGAACCATGATGCTTATCAGTGATTGCCTTGGAAGCAGCTAGAGCAGTGGGGGCTAAAGTGCATCCTGCTGGCAATTCTTTTGTGAGTTCTCTTAGGAATTGTAACACTGGGTCCTGGGGAAGACTTGTATGTCTGGAGTGAACTCAAATGTGAGGAGCAAGTGAAAATGAACAGTTCCAGGGGTGAACCTTAGTAGGTGCTGCTCTTATCTTCATGGCTGGGCTGACTGCCCCAGCTACTTGTGTTTAGCAGCTGAATAGCGATTAATTTTCTTTTTCTCCAAGTAAATCTCATTCAGCTGATGGAAACAGCTTGGCCCAGAAAATTCACACTGTCCCTCTGGGTTGGGAAGCCCACAAGCTTTGACTTGACCAGTGTGGAGCTGTAACAGGTAGGTATTCTTGCATCAAGTGGTGGTAGTGGTGGTGTTGGGGGAGTCATGGGGACTCTGCAGTTCTGTTTGTGTTTCAGGGTGCCCACACTCCCATCATGGATCAGGTCAAGGCTAGACTTCCCTGAGAGAGCAGCCTGGCTCAGTTCTCTCCTGTCCTTTGCCATCTTCCTGCTTTCCTCCCTCTTTGGTTCTTTCTGTAAGGCACTTCCTCAATACATGCTGTGTACCTGACTCTCCAACTGAGGCTCTGGTCTTCCCTCTCCTTTGTAATCTGGCCTGGGGAGCAAGTGTTCTTTAATTATTCCATGAACAAAAATACATACCCTGGTAAAAGGAACCACCAGATGACAAAATCATGAGAACTGAAGTATTCCCTAGAGGATAAAATTTACTCAGGAGTACCTCTTATTTTACATTTTCTTATTGACACAGAAAAGTACATCAAAATGTACAGCTGGTTGAATTTTCACAGGGATTTTGAAGGAGGGGAAGCTAAAGTGTTCATGTGGTACATACCCTTTTACAACTTGCCCCAGAAATAATCACAGCACATCCACTGCCATCTCAGAGGCCAGAGCTTGTCATATGGTCCACCTATGAAAGGAGGGGAGAATTGGACATGGGTGACACTAGAAGTCCCTACTAGAAGTCCCAATAAACACAAATCAGGCCAAATGATTTGTTTCCCCACTGAGCTGTCTTGCGTATGTCAATTTCTCTCCTTTTCCTAGTTTTGGTGGCTAGCTTAAACCATCCCAACTGGATATACAGAAGAGGAGAGACTTTGCATTGTATGCATTTGTTCCAAAGATAAATTCTGAAAAACTTGATCCAATTTAGTCTAAATTTAGTAGACCATTAACTGATACTAACATCACCTTAATTATAGTTTGATGTTCAATTTGGAACAAAATGGTCACTAATAAACTTTCTGGTGGGAATATCTTTGCAATTTTAACAGATTGAATTGAAATTTTGCACATAGATAGAAGCTATAAGGACATATGATTACACCAAGAGAGGCGTACAATTTAGAAAACCACTGATGATATGAGGGAAAATGTAAAAATAATTACAGATCCTTTGATATTGATGCACGCTCTGGTAATGACTGCCATTACTGGCTTTGGGGCCACATTCCATAATGAGTCCTTTTTTTGGGACTTATGGGTTGCACAGGAGTGCCCGTGATACTGGGTTTCTATTAATGAGCATGTAGTTCTAAGCCGTAACAATGGCAATCCTGTATTATTCTGTGAACAAAATTCTGCTGAATTCACAGACAGGTGACATTGTGTGGGCACTAATGTATATGGAGCGCTCTGTTGTAATAAGGGTGCCATTATCCTGAGCACAATGATGCTGAATGTGCTCTGGACTTATCAGGAGGTACCGGGAGCTAAGACTGAACTTAACTCTTTGGGGTCTGATTTAAGCAGCTTCATACAACATTATCAGTGATTTCCAACCTCAAAAATTCCCATTGTTGTCTTTTAACTTTTACTTTCTTTTTTTTTTTCACTATGTTCTTTTTGCTTTTCCTGCTCTTTGAATACATTTATAATGACTCCTTTTGCATCCACATTCTTCTTTATGTGGAAGTGCATATTTTATCCATTTATCTGAGGGATTTTGACCTCTCTTTTCATTTTCCAGAGTCCTGTCCCCCTGCACCCCTGTCCTATCCCCTGCCTACTAGGGCTCTATGTGGCAGTAACATTTCTCTCCAATGATGCCTTCTCTGAACGATAGGGGCTGTTCCGGGCTGAAAAGGAACATTAAGCATCATTAATGACTGTACTTGGATTCAGTGTGCTGGTCTAACAGAGGTCCATGCAGGGCAGGAGAAAAGTCCTGGTTATTCTTTTCCCAGACAGGGACACCTATCTGTATGCAAATGTGTTGGGCTGTGTCCATGCACAGGGGAGACAGACCTGTACACATGCAGTGTCCTTAGAGCAATTTCCCACTCCTTCATCTGCCTATGGATGATCCACTTCTGGAATTTTCTGGGGGAGGGCAGCAGTCCTTGGTCCATTTGGCCTTTGCCTCATTCTTGGTTTTCTCCCTTGCCTTTGGCAATCATCTGTGGACTGCAGCCCAGCAATGGCAAGGACAGAACCAGGGAGGAGAGGCCACCACATCCCTGGGAAGCTATTTCTGTCTACTGAAAAGGCCATTTAAGCAAAACACTTAATTACCTTTCTTCCTCTATGCAGCCCCTGGGAAGGTACAAACCCGTCAGATAATGAGCTTAGAGAGAGTGAGCAGCTTGGGAGGGCAGGGATTTTCATCCGTCTGAGGAATGACCTCACCTGATCCCATCAGGAAATGGGGAGCAGAGAGAAAAGCATGAGGGTGAAGTAAACAGGCTCCTCTACAGCATGGCTTCATTATTTTCCCTGGTGCATGGCAGATTCTCCAAGCTTTATAGGGTTTTTAGATTACAGGAAGAGCACCAGGCCTGCCTGCAATTAGACAGTCTTCCAGGATGGAGGCCACTTTCCACAGTGTGGTGGTGTGTGAGGAACTCTGAACCAAGCTTCTCCCCGGCATGGCCACTGGCAGGTGGAAGGTTTGGGCAACATAACCCTCTGGGACCCAGACTTACGATGAAGTCCCTGAACTTGAAGGCCACTAAGTTACCCTTAAGTTCTGTAATTCTAGAAAAACTATTTTGGGTGTGGGAGTTGGGTATCATTGAAGCAGGGGACCTGGCCCAGGCTGGGGTGGGTGGTGTGGCTCTGTATTCCCCTCCTGTCTCTCAGGGGTGTGGGCAGGATAGAAAGCCTCCTTGGTTGCCAGAACCAGCAACTGGGTCCAGACTGTCAAGGTGCAGTCTGTCAAGTGAGAGCTAAAAGGGCAGAGGCTGCAGGGTGAGAAAAGGTGCTGGCCTGTCGTGGAGCCTGGAGTCTTCAAAGAGCTCATGCCAGTGCTGGCTAGAAGGGGTGACAGATTCCTGCCTCAGTGGTTGAGCTCACTGGGCATTGTTCTCTGGCTCCAATTCATTTTGACCTCAGTGTGTTTCATGCTTTCTGTTGCCTTGTTTGCCCTTCTCAGATCTGGCATCTGCCCTGTGCTAACCCAGCAGATGGCCGTGACCATGTAGCTTCTGCCCACTACAGCTGCCAGGTCATCCTTACCCAAGGGCTCTGCCCAGTCACCTCCCACTGGGCCCCACCCCATGACTGGAATGTGATCTCCTGCCCACGTTTGCCTGCCGTCCAGTCCTCCCTCCTGGCCTCACCTTTGCTGGTTGGATGTTGCCATCTGGCCTCAGCCTGGTGACCCTGTGCTGCCTCCTGGTTCTGCACGGGGGACTGCCGATGAGGAGGACAGAAAGTCATATGAGTGAAGAGAAGTGAAGGCCACCACAGTGCAGTGGGGGTCAGATTAGGGGACTGAAAAAACCACTGTATTGCACTCATCCACCAAATCATTAAGGGCTTATCGCCAGGTGCTGGAGTTACAGCACCTACTGCAGACAAAAGCCACCTTCCTTTGTGAAGTCCAGTGCTGAGGAAACAAGAGCTGAACTAAATAAGCAAACAAAATAAAAATTAAATAAATAAATAATGGCATTTAAACTAAACGAACAAGCATAGTAAAACTAACACGTGTAAAGCAGAGTAGTGAGTTAGAAAGTACCAGTCAGGATGGAGTTTGCAGTCTTAGCAAGGTCAGAAAAGTTCTTGTGGAGAAAGGATATTTGATTGACACAGGAAAGAGAGATAACAACAGTAAATGAAAAGGCCCTGAGGCATGACTGTGCTTGGTGAGTGTGGAGATGGCAGGAAACCTGGTGTGACTGGAGCCAGGGTGGGGATCAGGGTAGTAGATGGCAGCAGAGAGGGAACAGGAGGGACGGTGCGATGACAGTGTAGGGCTTTGCAGACTTTTATAAGAGTTGTCCTGAGTGAGGTGAAGGTCACTCAGGGTTTTGACAAGAGGAAGGCATTATTTAATTGGGCTCACTTGACTGCTGAGATGAAAGAACACTAAAAGAGGACCAGGGCACAGATGGGTGCCCAGTGAGGGGGCAGTTGTGATCTTGTTCCAGATTGGCAATGAGGGGGTGAGCAAAAATCCCACTCCAGTGGTAGAATGACATGATTTGCAAATGACCTGGATGTGGCATAGAAAAGAGAGTGGAGCCAAACGTTCTTTGGCAGTTTTAGCCACAGCAATTGCAAGAAAGAAGGTGTGATTAATAATAATAAGAAGGAGGCAGAGAAGTGGTTTGGGGTGAGGGTGGTCAAGATCCCAGTGCTGGAGGTCTGTGTGAGATGCCCGTAGGTCATCCAAATGGAGGGGTAGAGCCTGGGGATCATGAGAGGACAGTCTTCGAGATAAAAACTTGGGTGTCCTCAGCAAATAGATTGCATTTAAGGTCACAAGACAAAATGAGATTGCAGATGGAAGAAGTGGAGAGAAGAGAGGGAGAGAGAGAGAGAAAGAGGGGAGAGAGAGAGAGAGAGAGAGAGAAATGTCTGAGCTCTGAGCTGTCCTGTGTGAGGAGGACAGGGAGATAAGGAAGACCAGAAAAATCTGGGAAAGAAAGGTCCAAATAAAACAAGAATCAATGTGGTCTGGTGGAAGGTACATGAGTATTTCAAGGAGTTAGGAGCGGTTATCCAAACCAACTAAGGAAAGGACTGAAAAATGACAACTGGGTAGAGCAGAGTGGAGGCTACTGTTGAAATCTGTTTTCTTTTTTTTATTATTATTTTTATTTTCACAGACTTCATTTTGATTCATTGTACACATATGGGGTACAAATGTTCATTTCTATGGTTGTGCATGATGTACATTCATATCATTATTATTAATCATACATGTACATAGGGTAATGATGCCTGTCTCATTCCACCATTTTTCATTTCTACTTGGAAAACCCATTCAATGTGGCTTATTGGGTCTTCTTAGCTGCCATGGTGAGTTTGTGGCCCAGGCCTGGCCAATGCCAGGGATAGGGTTCTCTTCCCCTGGTCACATTAAGTTGGATTACTGTTTGGTTCAGCGTGTGGCTGACATGACCAGTGAGAGCTCTGGACATTTTGTCCTGGAGCTCCTAAGAAAGACTGGCTCAATTCTCTGGAGTCACCATGTATCAGGATTCAAGTCTTGGCTTCTAGCAGACATCCTGCCTGTCCAGTAGATTCACTTTTAAGAGAGGAAGAGAGAAAGAACCCTGACGACAGCATTAGAGCCCCTTCTGGATCTGGCTTTCCCTAAGACCAGTTGCTCCCATGAACTTCCACATTTCATTTCCTGGCCAATAAATCCTTTATTTCAAGTGAGTTTGAACTAGGCTTTCATCTCTTGCATCCAAAATGTACTAACTCATGGAAGGAGAGTTCTCTGAACCCTGCTTCTTAGTAGTGGGAGGCTGTTACCCAATAGTGGGAGTGCAGACCTCTGCATGAAACTTACTAAGCAACTTCTGGATTCAGGACTATTCTTAGCTGCCTGGTGTTGCCTGGGGAAGGCTGGCCTGGGCACGACCAAACAGGGTCACCTCCCTCCCTCCTCCTGAAGCAGCCTCTGACGCAGGCCTGAAATCTGGGGCAGGTAGGGTTGCAACCAGAGAAGTTGGGTGAAGGCATTGAATTTCACCCATGACCCAAGTGGTAGCCTCCAGGCCACCAGGGCTCAGTACTGGGAGTTCCCCAGGAGATTATGAAAACCAAGTGGGGACCCGTTGTAGGCTCAGAGGAGGATGGGATCAGCATGTGGGGAATGCAGACCAAGTAATGGGAGACCAGGGCAGGGGAAGCAGTTGCTAAAACAAACTGACTAATTCTGCTGGGTGAGGTTTCTTTGGCTTGAGTGTTATTAAAGGGCCAGCCACACACAAACTCTAGTGTCTTAAAGACCCTGGGTCACAGAACCACTCATGCTGCTTTTTAGCTCTGAAGAACCAACATGCCACCTCTTATGGGTATCTATTCGGTGTGTTAAAAGGGAAAGCAATTCATTTTTACTGTTCTTCCGAGTTTCCATGCAGATAGGTTGCTCAGCCTGTCTCATCTGTCTTTCATCCCTGGGCAAATAAATGCCTGAGTCAGCCCTGGGAAGAGCTCTGAGCTGCTCATCCTGCTCCTGACAGATATATCATGCTCCAGTGATCATCCCTGGATACCTACATCACGTAAACCAGTCAAGACCTCAGAGCCCTCAGTGTCTGTGCACCAAAGCTCTTGGTATAAATCCCTCCTGTCTGAAACCCTTATTTCATTGCTTGCTTCTATTTCTGGGTTTCTTTGTTCTTGGAGAAGACACACCTTTCCCACTGGCCTCTTCATCATCTACCCCAGGCTGCAACTTCTTTCATTCATGTCCTTTACTCCCACCATGGAATCAAACAATACCAGTTCAATACACCTCATTAAATATAGCACCACATATTTGGAATTTGTAATATTTGACAGCAGCTAAAATGAAAATTTACTCACTGCTCGGATAATTATTACTAGACTAATCACATCTGTAAGAAGGGTAAAATTAAAGCATCTAAGAAAAAAAGGCTATTTTAACCATCCTCAAGCAATTTAAATGTCACATTTTCAAACCCAAGCAATTGAAGCCAGGTCCACATTAATTTTCTGTTTTCACAGAAACAGGTCTTTGAGGATTTCTGGCAGGCTGTGGTTGTTTAGCCTACTTTTTATTTACTGACATAAAACTTCATAAATACCCTATCTTTCACCATTTTCATTAATTTACTATGGTCTTCTCCACAGTCAGTCTGACAAGGAATGTTTTACTTCATCACTCTGCCTTTCAATGGGGTATAAACTCTTGGTGTCACAATTGAATTCGGCTTTCTAAATCATTTAACATGTTTTCTAAACTCCACATTTCCTGTGCATGGGACACAAATTGCAAGAGAAAAGTCCTGCAATTCAGACTCAGAAGTTCAGAAGTAGGTAAGACTTTCTTTCTAAGAAGAGTGGTTTTCATTCTGTGGCTCTTGTGCTTTGGGGCTCACATCTTCATGTCTGTAAGGTGAGCAGAACTAAGCCTCTTGTATATGGGTCAAGGAAGTGCTTAGCTGTCATAGCAGAAGACTCTGCTGTTTATCAGCTTTGCATACTCAAAGAATAGAGCTTGCTCATAGAGCACTCCACGGCTGGTCATTCTAGTTGAGCAACTCTCCTCCATGATGCTATTCAGGAACCTGGGTTCCTTCCGCCCTATGGCTCTCTACCAGATTTCAAAAATATCTTCAACAGGGTCTCAGAAGTCTCTTATTTCAGCCAGCTGGAGAATTGCACGTGGTTTTATGATCCTGACCTGAGATTGATGTGTCACTTTTTCTTGTTTTCTGCTGGACCATGGCCTTATCTCCCTGCAAGGGAGGTTAAAAAATGTGCAGTTCAATCATGTGCCAGAGTTTGAGCAAACATGTCATGTTCCTGCCTTATATAGACCCAGTCAAGAGGCTTTTGACTCTGGCAGTGACCATGTTCTTACTCCAAAAATATTATGAAATACTTGGTGGGTCTCTCCTGAGAGATGCATCAAATTCTGTTATTAATTTTCTTTATTAGCTACTAAAAAATGCAAGTCTACAGTCAAAAGAAGTCAATTTGTCCCTATTGTCTTGTAAACTTGGCACCAAAATATGGTAGTGACCCCATACAGCAGGAACAGGATCTCTCTATCTTTGTCTCTGTTTCTGTTTCTCCAGGCCCTGGCTATCATTTATCACCAAGAATCCCTCTCATAATTCATAACATTGAACCTCACACAGTCCAACACACCTCTGCTCACTGGAGTCAACTCCTCACCCTTGGGAAGATGTGAAAACCAATCTCAAACCCACCATGTTGAAGATGAGAGGTGTCAGTAACTTATTTAACTGTCATGGGCTTATAATATACTGTAAATTATTCTCCTTGACTCTGTTCTCTGTGAAAATGGAGTTTATAATTCCCATTGTGCAGGGCGATGTGAGGATTACATTAGACATAGAAGGAGAAATCACCCACTCCAGCATAGTGCCTGACATCAACCAGGTCACTGACCTGGGCTTCCTCTCCATCTTTCGTCTTTCTTGGTGCTGGGAAAGGTAAGCCAGGGATGGGGGCCTTTGTCAGATGGCCATGTGCCTGCTTGGCAGAACTAGGGAACCACATCTCCTCCCCCACCCCACAGAATCCTCCAAGATCCAACTGCAGCGATAGTTCATTCCATTCAGGCAGAAATCAGAGAGTGCGAGGGTGAGGAGGGAGTAGGAGCCAGACAAAGGGGCAATTACCCCCACATGACTGCCTACCAAGAATTCTGGCAGCAGAAAACATTTTTCTGCAGTTTGGTTTTGCTAGTGCTGCTCCAAGAACGCAAGAGGTAAAGCCTTCAGTGCACTGGACAGCCTGGATCCCGTTGTTACAATTTAATTCAACTTTGATAACCTCTGGCACTTTCTGTGCTCCGTATTGCCTCTGCAATATTTCCTTGATGTATCAGCAATCTTTCCAGTTAGCACAGTTTCCACTGACCAAGCCAGGTTAACGCCAGCATGCTGCACACAAACACACAGAGTCAGGGACACACACACATGAGCACACATCTTGCCTCTAAATGAAGGGGGGTGGATACACTGTGCTTCTCGGGCCATGCCTCAGCACATGTCAGAGGAAGATGAGAATCACTTCCCCCAGTTTTCTCAAACTTAGTTTATGAGAATCCATTATAATCCGTAAATCTTCTCATTCTTACATAGGCTTATTTTGTACTTAGTTCAGTATCCACTTTGAGCCAGCCAGAAGAGACAAAAAAGAACCCTTTGCATTTGTAGTACCACACGACCATGTACCAACAAGGATGATATTGGAATAAATCAGCAAAAGCCTGGGCTGTTTCCGTAGTAATCCCAAAGATCAACAGAAGAAATGGCTTGAAGTGGATGGATAAAATTCTTAGAGTAATCCTGCCCAAGCCCTCTAGAATTCCTTTATGATGCCTTTATATATTTTAGCCTTTCACCTGGGAAGGTTCCAACGTGCCACCCAAACAAATGTGCTGAGTATTGCTGGGGAGCCCTGCAGCTGCAAGATGGCTTAGGCTTGAAAACTCTTTTGAATGGCTGCTGGGGGAAAAAGTCCTATTGGTTTTGCTCAAAAAGCTGGGGAGATATTTTAAACAATTATCAATGGGATGCAGATATAATTTTTTTTTTTTTTTTTTTACTCTGCTGAAAATGTCAGAGAAAGCAAAATGACCCAGGGAGCCAGGTCTGGGCCAGGTTAGCACTGATCTAGCTAGAAACTTGTTCAGTGGTTGGAATTGCACAGGGGCACTATGCCAGGAGAGCTTAAGAGTGGTCTGGCAGACAGGACTGAGGCTGGCGAGCAAGGTCATTGGCAGTTGGCACTCTGGCTTGGTAATGAGTACAGGACTTTAATGGGATTGTGCAGGGTGGGAGGTGCTCACCATAAGGGATCAAGACCAGAGATGGAAACATGTCTGGTGTTTGAGAAGCTCATGAGCCAGAAGCTGGGGTAGGAACTACAGATCATTCTCTTAAGTCTTATTTATCCCTAGGAACCTTCTTTCCACAATTTCCCTTTCTCTGGTTCAGAATCTCTCAGAACATGATAGCTGTATTAGTCCATTTTCTGTTGCTATGACAAAATATTTGAGGCTGGGAATTTTATAAAGTAAAGAGGCTTATTTAGCTCACAGTTTTGCAGTCTTATAGCCCAAGATAAGACCGTCTTTCCAGTCTCTGGTGAGGATCCTCTTGACTGGGTCACAACATGGCAGAAAGACAAGGGAAACAGCAGCAGGTACAAGGAGCCAAGCGCATGGGGTGGCCTTACTTTATGACAACACCCTCTCTCTAGAACAAATGAATCCTGCAAGACCAACATTGATCTCTTTCAAAGGCAATGTCCTAAAGGACCTGTTCAAGGCCCCGCCTCTTAAAGTTTTCACCCATTGAGCCTTCGACACTCAGGACTAAGTGAACCCTTGGGGGACAGACCACCTTCAAGCCAACACAATATACAAAATAAGCTATAAGTGGAGGATGTTTCTGATTAACCACCAAGTTCTGTTCTCCCCATTATCCACAAAAGTCAAGGGCATTTCTTTTTGAAATTTAGGTAGAACTGATTGATAGTCAATAAACTGCACATTTAAAAAGTGCATAATTTACTAATTTTGACATGTGTATATACCCATGATATCACCATAACACTCAAGGTAGTGAATCTATCCCTCACTCTAACCTTGTGGTCCTTCTGGATCCACTCTGTCTCTGACTCTCCATGCCTCATCCCCTCTTCTCTAGGCAAACTTGTGTCCGCTCTCTGTTATATCAGTTTGCATTTGCTAGAATCTGATGCAAGTGTTATTATATAGTGCATACTATTTTTATTTTTGGGTCTGGCTTCTTTGGCTCAGTGTAATTATTTTGAGATTCCTCCATGCTCTTTGTATGTTTCAAGAGTTCATTCCTTTTTAGAGATGAGTAGTATTTAATCCTATCAGCATCATAGAGTTTGTTTATCCATTTGCCTCTTGATGGACATTTGTTTTCTAAGTTTTGAATGTTATTTGTAAGACTACAGTGAGCATTCTTACATAAGTCCTTTATTTGGACACATGTTTTCTTTTTTGTTAGATAAATATTTGGAGGTAGAAAGCCTGGGTCATAGAGTAGTTATACATGTAAGCTTTTAAGAAACGGAACAGTTTTTCATTTGGTTGTACAATTTTAGATTCCTAAAGAGCAGGGCATGACAGTTCTAGTTCCTCTATATCTTCACCAACAATTGATATTGTTGGTCTTTGTAGCCCTTGTAAAAGATGTGCTGTGGTGTGTTCAATTTTCTTAATGTCTAATGATGTGGAGTGTCTTTTCACATGTTTATGCTGCCTTTCTTTTCTTTCTTTTTTAATTTGCAGTATTGGGAATTGAATGCAGGGATGCTTTGCCACTGAGTTCTATCCCCAACCCTTTTTATTTAGAGAGTCTTGCTAAATTGCCCTAGTTGGACTTGAACTTGCAATTCTCCTGCCTCAGTCTCCAGAGTAGCTGGGATTAGAGATTTGCACCACCACACCCCAGTGTCTATCTTTCTTGGTTTAAATTCAAACCTTTTGTTCATTGTTTTTGAGAGTTGGGTTTTCCTATTATTGAGTGTTGAAAGTTCTTTATATATTTGAGATACACGTACTGCACCATGTAATTGATCTACAAGGAGGACTAAAACTTAAACCTGTTCTTGAGCAACTGATGGTCCAATGAAAATCTTTGGATTTAGATTTATATATAACTGGTCTGATATGGAGCCAACTGTTCAGCAATTTAGTGACAAGGTTTTGCCGAGCTTAGAGAAACCTGGAGAAATGCAGAAATTTGATTTTAAATGGATGTATATTTTTCTTTTGATATTCTAGAGACAATCACATTAATAAAAACTAAATTCAACTCCTCATCCTGTCAAATGTCAAAGATCTTAATGTCTAGTTACTTACAGCTCCATATTCAATGTATCTCCACACAGATTAAGAGATATTGTGCTGTTTTCATTTACAATAGGCCCCCTATATTCACAAGAGATATATTTCAAAATCCCCATGGGATGTTTGAAATTGTGGATAACACTGAACTCTACCTATACTATGTTTTTTTCCCCATATTTACCCTCCTAGGATGAAGTTTAATTTATAAATTAGTTACAATAAGGGATGAATTACTGTAACTAATGATAAAATTGAATAATTATAACAATATGCTATAAAAAATAACCAGCATAGCTAGTCTTGCACTTTGGGGCCATTATTAAGTAAACTAAAGGTTACTTAAGTACAAACTCTGTGCAACCATGATAGTCTATCTGAAAACCAAGACAGTTACCAGGTGATTTATGGCAGGCAGTAAGTATATACAGGGTAGACACACTGGACAAATGAGTGACTCATGTCCCAGGCAGGAGGTAGCAGGACAGTGCTAGACATCATCATGCTCTTCAGAAAAGGGTGTGATTTAAATTTATGAGTTGTTTGTTGCTGGAATTTTCTGTTAATATTTTTAGACTGCTGTTGACTGTGTGTAAATGAAACTATGGAAAGTGAATGGAATAAGGGTGATCAATGTATTTGATTTCTGAGAGTAGATTCTACTAACCTTAATATAATTTAGCTAATCCCAAGAATCTAATCCAGGTTTAGAGACAAGGAAACAAATTCTGAGAGAGAAATTTTTTTGTCTAAGGCCTTGGAGCCAGTTAGGGATGGAAGCAAGCTGTGAAGCCAGGCCAATGTCTGAGCTCCAGGCTTGCAAACCCTGCCACCTCCTTTGGAATATTGGGAGTATTGCTTGGGGCTTTTTCTTTTCTTAGATGCGATAACCTCAAATACCCTGCTTTGGTTTCTACAACCTCCTCTTCCCCAGGAATAGTTTCTATTACTCAGAAGGACTTAAGAAACTCCCTTCATTTTTACCTTCAAGCTTCAGCATGCTTGACTTTTGTATTCAATCCAGAAGCTGCCCTGGATTTCATGGAACAAAAATCCAGCCTTATTCTGAAAATAAAATGACAGTTGGTGACTGGAAAACAAAACTCCCAGCTCCTGATGTGAGCACAATGTGAAATCAGGGTTCTTGTTTGGATGCTTCCGATATCAGTTCAACACCTAAGGGCTTTCAGACATATCAAACCAGGAGAATAGGAAAGAGACTCTTTTGCTTGCTGTTCCAGATCAGATAACGTTGCCTGATTAGTTCCTCCACCATGAATTCACACCGCATGTGCCCACATGCCAGCCTTCTGCTAAACAGCCGTCAGCGATATTGCTTCCTGTACAATCATTCATATTTTGCCTCATGCCTCCCCTTTTCCACCTCTGTTTCCGGCTCTTTCCCCCTGTAGCAGCACAAATGCTTGCAAAGAAAATGTGTCAACAGGTGAAATTTATAGAAGTCTCCTGGCCCACACAAAAATGGGAACCACAGGCATCCCTCGAGGAGAGATTTCCTTACCCAGACCCAAAGCCTCTTGAATGTGCCCCAATTCATTCACATGCAAATTCTCTAGGGAAACCAGTTATCTTTTTTATGAAATCAGAGTGTGGAGCCTCTCTTTGGAAAGGGTAGCTTTGATGAATGCCAGTTGGGATTATTTAGTTGCAGTTACAGAAAAACCCAACCCAAACTGGCTTAGGCCTAAAAGGAATTGATTGACTTGCAGAAGCTGAAAAGTCCTAGGCCTAACTCTATTTGGAACTTCAGCATGTCAGTGGCACCTGGTCATTTTAATCTTTATTTCTGCTTTCCATTATGTTGATTTCTGCTTGAATCTTATAGGCATCAAAAAGATCTATGTGAACTCATTCATTACCTTATGTTTTAGACCAGAGTATCCTCTTTTCAGAACATGTAGTGAAAAATGTCCTTGCATCATTGGCTTTGACTGGGTCATGTACAATCCATGAACATCAATGGACAGGGAAATGACACATACTGATGGCTTAGGCCTGAGTTACAAGCTCCATCCCTGGGGTGGGGTATGGACACAGCTTTAATGGAACAGCATGGAAATTGGGTACAGTTATCAGGACACTGCTGATGTTCACTGAAGTGAGTTTTATCTTATAAGGAATGATGTGCATGTGTCACATAATTTTTTTTCACTGCCAGATATTTTCCATGAGTGTCCACTCCTGTAAAGAATTTGCACCCAAAGTCAGCCTGAATTTGAAAAAAAGAATACTTACTGATTTAGTCTTCTGGAGCAAAGGTAGCTTGCCAATATTTTTGTGTAAATTCATCAGTACAGAAAACTCATTGCAGAACTTCTCCAAAGTCTACAAGAGGACCACACTATATTCTGAACAGGAAGATCCTCTATTGCTTTGTATTAAAACCAAAATTACAATAAGCCTTTCTCGTATGTTTCATTGAATTTTTGCTTTTGTTTTTATTTTCCAAGAGGACTATGCTTTTCAGTTACAAAGACCTCTGAAGCAGGATCTGGCTGGTTCTGGAGGGAGTGGAAGAGAAACTTGAAACTTTGGACATCCGTAAAAGTATTTCAACTGTGTTAAGGTACACAGGCCCAAAGAAGCTCCCATCTTGCTCCTTCTTCCAGGCGTTGCTCTTTTCCATATGTCTTTCTAAATAAATGTCTGAGATTAAGTTATTCATTCTTGCAAACTCTTGACCTTAAATGTTTAGCCCTTCAATGACTGAACAATTGTTACTAGTTATGCACTTCCTTTCTCCAAACATTTTATTGTTTATTGTGTATCAGCCTCTCTGCTAAGCATTTCACATGCATGATTTCATTTATTCCTCATAACTGGTCGATGACACAGAGACTATTATTATTCCCATTGTATGAAAGATGAAACTTATACCTAAAAAAATTTAAATATCTTGCTCAAGGTCACTTAGCTAGAGCCAGAGATTTTAAGCATGTACATAAATAAGACAAAGGCAATGGTCCCCCTGGTATAATACAGGAAGACAGACCTATAAATAGGGTATTAAATGTTATATTGTCTGTGATGATCATCTATATAGGGGAATGTGGGGGAAGCAAGAGAGAGAGAGAGAGAGAAACAGAGAGAGCATTTTCCTGGTGGAGATGGGGGATGAAATGGGTGTTGGTAAAAGTTCTCTAGAGGAGGCTTAGCCAAGGTGCAAGAGCAGGTGTTATCCAGCTGGAGGGTGGGAGCTCAGAGTAGCATCCCATATCTGGGCTTGCCCAAGTAAAAGCAATGCATAGTGGGAACATCCCAAGCTGTTTGCTTAGGCTGGAGCATAGGAATCCAGAGCAACAGACAAGGGATAACACATTCAGTGTCCAGTCTATGAAAAGCCTGGCTATGGTGAGAGGAATTTGATCAGGAGAAAATGGGAGCCATCAAAGAGTTTTAAGAAGAAAGGTGACATTTATTCATACCATCATACCCAGTATTTAATTTTCAAGCTTTAACATTTTTGGAATTCTTAATTGCATATTTATACATACATATATTAATATAACATAAAATTTGCATTTTAACCATTTAAAGTGTATAATTAACAATAGTCACAATGTTGTACTACCATCTCCACTATCCATTTCCAGAAAGTTTTTTTTATCATCTCAAATAGAAACTATCTGTTAAACACTAACTCCCCATTCTTCCATTACCCAGTCCCAGGTAATCTCTATTTGCTTTCAGTCTTTATGAATTTGACTACCCATTACCTCATGTAAGGGGAATCATACACATTTATTCTTTTGCATCTGGCTGATTTTACTTAGTGCAATGTCTTTGAGGTTCCTCCACGTTGTAATGTCTTAGAATTTCTTGCCTTTCAAGGGCTGAATAATACTCCACTGTATGGATACACTACATTTTGCCCATCTATCCATCTGTTGATGAAAATTTGGGTTGTTTTCATCTTTTGGTTGCTGTGAACAATGCTACCATAAGTACTGGTGTACAAGTGTCTGCTTGGACCCCTGCCTTCAATTCTTTGGGGGTATATACTGAGGAATGAAATTGTTGGATCATGTTGCTATTTTATGTTTTATTTTTGAGAACTGCCAAGCTGTTCTCTATAGAGCCTGCGCCATTTCATATTCCCACCAATATTATATGAAGATTCAGTTTCTCCACATTTCCATCAAGTCTTTTTCATTCTAGCCATCCTAGTGCTGTGAGTAGTATTTTACTCTGGTTTCAATTTGTAGTTGCCTAATAACCAGTGCTGTTGAACTTTTTAAAATATGTTTCTTAGTAGGATTTTAAATAATTTTTTTGAGAAGTGTCTATTCAAAGTACTTTGCCCATATTTGAATTAGGATGTTTGTTTGTTGTATTTTGTTGCTGAGTTGTAGGTATAACTATTAATTTTTATGATGAATACATCCCAGGTATTAGATTGATCAGATTGAATTGCACTTTAGAAAAACTGCTCTAGCTGTCTTTGAGGAAGGTAAAAATAGAGTTTTTTTGTTGTAACTCAGATAATAGATTTGGGTTTGAATGAATCAGAAGCAGTAGGGACTGAGACCATGTATTTTTAGTTCTGTATATGAATAGAGACATGACTAAATCACTGATTTTATTTTATGTCTTCTTTTATTTCTCTCTCTTGAACCAAGAAAATTGAGATGTTTTGTTTTTGTCTTATTTTAACTGGGGTAAGTTTCATTTTTCAAATGCAAGAAGCACCAGGCAAACTTTCTGAGCAAGGTAAGAAAGTATTGCAAAGATACAAGTATAGAAAATAAGTTCTTTGAAGTGAATGACACTGTGGAAAAGACTAATTAGATCAGCGTTTTTTTTTTTTTTTTTTTTTTTTGATGCAAAATTTGTGGATTGTGGGCTTGGAAAGCTTCTTTGTTGGTAAAATTGGAGATGACCTAGATGTTCATCAATATAGACAATTAATTAATAGATTACGGAGGACCAGGTCATTATGTAGTATGCAGTAACATGGAACACTCTTCAAAATGCGTTGTTAAGTAAAAAAGCAAGACCTAGAACATGGCATGCATTATGATCACACTTAGGATAAAGTCTCAGTTTGCTCAGGTTGCTACAATAAAATACCTGATGCTGGGAAATTCAAAAACATATATATCAAATTTGCTGCTCACAGATATGAAAACTGTGAAGTCCAAGATCAAGACTCTCACAAGACATCATTGCCCCTGCCAAATTATGGGAATGTTCCATTATTACCATAGATATCCATCTGTAGTTTTTCAGTAAAGGTAAGGCTGGTGCCTCCTGTCACTGCTTATGACCATCCCAAGGCATCAGTGTGGTCCTCCTGCACACATTGAGCACCTGCTATGTGCATGGTTCTGACTGAGGTGCCATGAAGAGAGAGGAGCAAGACAATAAAATCCACCTTTCAGAGAAATATGTGATGTAGTGAGGGAGGACAGGACACATTGATGTGACATGGTTGGGATGAAATCAGTCCTCCTCACCCACTGCCCTGTGTCGCTTGCATGTCCTCAATGCTCTATGGACAGTCCTTTAGAGCACTAATCATATTGTAGTTTTACATGAGTGTGAATGTCTTCTCCTGCTGGGCACACGGTTGCCCTTTGGCTTCCAGTGGGTTCAGACAGGATCACACTCTACCCTTCAGTGCTGCTTAGCTGGTTTAGATTTCACTATTTAAGATTTCACTACTCCTTTAAAGATGCATTCTTAATTCCTGCCTCCCTCATGCCCTGTGGACAACCTCACCTCATGACTCACTAAGAAACCTGAAGTCATCAGTGACTTCTGGAAACTTCCCACTCTCTGCAACAATTTACCTACACCCACGCCAGGCATCCAGCTGGCAGAGACAAAATGGCCTCCTTCCAGCTACAACAAGCCTCTTCCAGGGTCTGCCTCCTTCCGCCCTAAGCTTCTCCCTCCAACTCCTCCCCCACCCTCCAGGCTCTCGGGAGTTTCCCTAATTTTTTAGCTCCATTTCTACAGATTTCCTTCCTCCACCTGCCTATGAAGAGTTGCCACCACTGTGGCTTTTTTGGGTTTCAGAAATAGTCTGCTAACTCAGAAAAGTGATATTGTCACCTCTACTTTTCTTTTCCTTCCTTTTCTCTTCCTTCCCCTCTTCAATTTCTTCCTTCTTTTTGGGAGTACATCTCTTGCATATTTGAGTAATGGTCAATGCTAGCAAATTTCCTAGGTGCAGGCCATAGCAGATGGGACAGAGCAGTGTGGAGACAGCTCAACTTGGTGGCCAGGCTGTGTCTTCCTCTGCTGCCTAGCCTTCTTGCCTGGTTCACTGTCATGTTCCTGCCCTCTCTCCTCTCCCACATGGTGTGCAACTCATGTCAGGGTCAACACTTGCTCAATCCTTTTCTGCTCTTTTGGTTGTGTGGCTCCTACTGCCCTTTAAATTCTCCACGTGCTTCCCTGGTTTTCCTCCTAGAACTGGAGCGATCCTCTCCTCTATCCTTGGTTGCTCTTTATTCTTGGGTGGTGTGTCCCCTGGGTTTTGATCTTGTCTCCCACTTAGTTTCTCTGGGTGATTTGACCTCCTTGCCTATTTTTCTTCCATTGCTTATTATAAACATTAACCGATACACACCTTAACATTGGTGGGTTAGTTACTTGAATAGAGTTACTTTAGATTAGGTAGAGGTGAGTGAAGGGAGGGGAGGTGGTCTGGGGGTAGGAAGGATAGTTATTACCCTGTGTACCTATATAACTATACAACCGGTGGGATTCTACATCATATATAACCAGAAGAATGAGAAATTATATACTCTATTATATATGATTATCAAAGTACATTCTACTGTCATGTATAACTTACTAAAACAAATTTTTAAAAAATTAATTAAAAAAATGTGACTGGCCACCCCAAAAAGAAGAGATAAACCAGAAAGACGCATTTAAATCTGGGACAAATTACAGTAACACAAACTTGATCTTGAGTATTAAAGTTTAGCACACAGATTTAAACACAGCTAAGGGCTCCATTCATTGTTTCCTATTTATAGTAGCAAAGGGGTTTTGATGGAGGTGTTCATGCAATAAATAAAATCACTCTTCCCAGCTCGAACCTCCACATAAAATAAAACCACTGCACACCATAAGTATATGTTTGCTGGTGAACAAACCATTTTCCAAATAGAATTGCCTGGCCTTGGCCTCTTGGTCTAATCTCTCAAGTCTCTAGGAAAATTTAACTCAGTGAGATGGAATAATAAAGTTCAAGTGAAATGATAAGCCTTCCCTCCATTGAAGGCTCTACTGTGTTTGAGCTATCATTCATTCATAATAAAATATTCCAAATGGTTTTAACACTTCTTCATAGTTGAGTTCCTTTCACTGAATTTTACATTTATGATATTTCTGATATTAAAGAATGGGAGTGGTTGTATGACATTGGGTTTCATCTTCGAAGTGAAAGTTTCTTACTACATCCCTTGAAAATTTCAGTCTATTTACTATTTAAATGGCTATCAATTTTGGGAAAAATCAAGTAAGTAATCACTACTTCTAAATCTTGTCAAGAAAAATTTTAAATAATATTAGACCAATTACTTAATACTGCTTGTGTTTATCATAATTTCTGCACCTGGAAAAATGACCATATTCGATAGTGTAAATGGAACAAATTTCAGGTTTGTATAAATCACTAGCTTTCATGTTTCTTTCTGTTGATTTTTTTCTGATAGTGCCTAAAACCATGACTATATTTTATATTTGGGGGTGGGGTGAGGTGGAGGGGTAGGCTTTGCTTTCTTTTTTCCATATGTTTTATTATGGTGCATTATAGTTGTATATAATGATGGGATTTGTTGTTGTATATTAGTATATGCACACAATATAACTATAATTTGGCCAATATCATTCCTAGTATTTCCCCTTTCCCTCCCCTATTGTCTCTTCTTAGTCCCTTTCCTCTACTCCACTGATCTCCTTTGATTTTCATGAGCCACTCCCCCATCCCCTGCCTTTCTTTTCCTTTTATTCTCTCTAGCCTCCACGTATGAGAGAAGACATACAACCCTTGACCTTCTGAGTTTGGCTTATTTCACTTAACATAATGTTCTCAAGTTCCATCCATTTTCCTGCAAATGACATAATTTCATTTTTCTTTATGGCTAAATAAAAACTCCATTGTGTATGTATAGCATGTTTTTTAAAAAATCTGTTTATCTATTGCTGGACGCCGAGGCTGGCTCCATAGTTTGGCTATTGTGCATTGTGCTGCGATAAAGGTGGCTCTGCAGGGACCACTGTGGTAATATGACTTCAGTTCTTTAGGGTAAATACTGAGGAGTGGTATTTACAGCAAAGATTCTCTCCCACTCTATAGGCTCTCTCTTCACATTCCCAATTCTTTCCTTTGCTGTGCAGACGCTTTTTAATTTGATGCCGTCCATTTGTTAACTCTTGGCATTATTTCCTAGCTTTATGGGTCCTATTGAGAAAGGCATTGCCTGTGCCTATATGCTGGAGTGCTGACCTTCTGTTTTCTTCTAGGAGTTGCACAGTTTCTGGTCTAACTCCTAGGTCTTTGATCCATTTTGAGCTGATTTTTGTGCCAGGAGAGGGACAAGGGTCTGGTCTCATTCTTCTACATATGGATAACTAGTTTTTCCAGCACCATTTGTTAAAAAAAGCTGCATGACTACATTTTAAACACACTCATCATAAAGTCGTGTTTGTTAGAAAACCAACAAAGCCACAGTTGAGACTCTGCATTCAAAAGTGGTTGATATCCTTCATCGAGTCTATTTGCTCTCTTGCTCCTTCCCCATTCACATATCTGCTTATTGCCCCTTACAGAGTATCTGCTGGGTGCTACACACTGCATGAATGGCCCTGAGGAGATAGATATTACTTGGCATAGAGTGCCCTTCATGAACCAATAGAGGACTTGACATAAAAATTATGAATAAAAATGAATATGCAGTTGGGCACAGTGTTGTGCACCTGTAATCCCAGCTATGTGGGAGGCTGAGGCAGGAGGATTCAGTTTCAAGGTCAGTCTGGGCACCTTAGCAAGACCCTGTCTCAAAATGAAAAATAAAATGTGCTGGGGATGTGGCTCAGTGGTAGTGTGCCCCTGGGTTCACGTCCTTAGTAACAGACACACACACACACACACACACACACACACACACACTATACAAATCATTTCTCTCTTCTCCACTAGAATGTGAGGACTGTGAGGCAGAGAATTCAGCCTGTGTCTTACTTGTGTGGTAAGAGTAAGCTCTTTGGCCTGAACTTGATCTGGATTTGAACCTGGACTCTTACACTTATTGGCATTATTACCAACTTGCTTAGCTTGTTTTATCTGTTTTTTTTTTTTTTTCTTTTCATCTTTAAAGTGATGCTGCTGGGGTGGGGGGCAGATAATAGTAGCTACCTTGCAAGTTATTTGAAAACAAAGTTGCACATAAAGTGCATAAAGTCATTTAACAGATGTTAGAAGGATAAATATTGTGGGGATTCAATAACAGGAAAAAAATGACAGCCAGTTTGGTTTAACAGCAAGGTTCCTAGAGGGATGATCTGATCTTAGAGAATCTAGGGAGTGGGCACACTTTTGAAATAGAGCAACCCCCCGCCACCTGCGTGCCCCTTCAGATGGTTTTCTATTTCTTTTGCCTCTTGTTCAAGTGAATACACATAGTTTCTATGTAATATTTTCTTACATTGCTTCAAAGGGTAGCACATGGTCAATGACCCAGGTTGTAGCTAAAGACCGTTCAACAGTCTTCAGGCCTGAGAAATGGGAGGTACCATGGTTTGCTCCAGGGAGATAGGACGAATCAATGGCAGATGGTGGCAGGTGGCTATTTTCACATATCAGTCAGTGGCAAATGAGAGAGGTGTGTGGATATCATTCTCTCCAGAGCCTGTTCATTTCTCTAAAGCTGAAAGAGCAATGGGTTGATCCAAAACAGGACCAAAAGTTCAAAGGAATTATGACAGATCAGTTCAGCACGCCCAGGCTTATCTGCATAAGAATGCATAAGCACCCTCCAGTGTTGACAAAGTTCTCACATCTGCAAGGCTGAAAGGGGGAGAATTGGAGCTAAGTTAAGAAGGTTGTTACACCCCCTTAGAAGTGGGAAATGGATCCAAATGAAAATGAAATACCTTTTACATTGGTCACAGCTTCCTGACCTTAAACTGAGACTGAAACTTCTCTAGGTATGATGCAAACAAGGGCACTGCCCGAGTTACAAACACTGCATTTGGGATTGTCCCACAAACAGGAATGACTGGTTGGGCACTGGTTTCCCTCACATGTCCCAGTACCCCTTTTGCTTTCCCTCTTTGTCTTGGGCCGGTGGTGTCTTCTGGTTGCCTAGTTGGAATGGCCCACTCAGGGCCCTCTCCTCTTCCCTTTAAGACCCTTAATTCAGGTGCAAACTTTTTCTCAAACATTCTGTTCAACTTCTTCCTTCTTTGCCTACACCTTCCCACTCCCACCCAATTAGATCAGAAAAATTAAGATTGGATTTTCCACCAAAATTTTGATGCCATTGCATTCAATAAGAAATACAGGGTGCCTACCCTTACTGAGTTTAAAATCCAACATAGACCATCTTTATTGCTTCTTATATCTATCTATGCATTAACTAATCACGAAATGTTACAAAGTGAGGTAACTTGATCAGACTAGAAAGAAAGTTACCCATTTGTTATAATATTGTCATGAAGTTCTTTTTACATGAATTTATCCTTTCTCTTAAAAAAATTATTGGGTAATGTTTGGACTGTTTATATCCTTTTGCTTTATTTATATGATTATGTTTATTTTCAGATACACACTTGTATGGGAAAAAAATGTGTGTATGCTGGGTGGGGACCTCTTTGTCTCTCCTTTGCCTTTTCCTTTTCCCGTGAAATCAGATTTCCACAAGAAAGGGCTAAGATCACAGCACGTGTTAGCAAGCGCACAGAGTAGCCTGTAATCTCTCGGTCCTTCTGTGCTTCCATTTCCTGACTATCTAACATATCAGCGTGTGTTTTTCTGCAGTGCTGGCAGGATCAAAAGTCAGGCAAAGACGATTCGGGTTCCATTTCTATTATGAAATAATTGTCTTATCTGCATGATAATACACACATATATTTCTGCTAAATTATCTACATCCTAAGCATTCATTCATGCCCCAGAGAAGATGATGAATGTGCCAGATGCTTACATGTTGTGGTGAGATCACGAAGACGGGTGGAGCGGGGCAGCTTGCCAACTGTTTGGGTGGCTATCCGTCAGGAGGAGTCACTCCACAGCCCCTGCTGTACCACCCCTGATACTGGTTTTAATATGGTCTACTGGAAGAAGGCCAGAGCCCCTACACCAAAATTCAGGTCCATTTTTCATTCTTTGGTAATTGTATATTTCCTATATTATCTTCTTCCTCCCTGCAAGCCCCTGCCTAAGCCATTCTGAGTCTGCTGTGGGTGATCTGCCCTTCCCCTAGGTGTGGTACGAGGCTTTGTTCTGAGACTCTCTCTGGCTTGTTCCTCTTTTGCACTTTTTATTTGGTCCTTGAAACGCTCACCGAAATGTATTGTGGGGCTTGGACCAGGTCTTGGCTTAGAAACCAGATGGTCTACTTTATTCAGACTTGATATCATTCAACGGTTCCTCAGTTCTTTAAGCCAATGGGTCTTCTTACATTAAACATTGTATTCCAAAGGCTTTTGCCAGCACACCAGTGTTTGCGATTGATGCTGGAAGGGGAGGAGAAGGGGGAAGGAGAGAGGAAGCGCTCTGGTCTGGACGAAGCAGAACATAAGCTCTCGCTTTCCCTCCCAGCAGCTGGCAGAACACAGGGTTGGCAGGAGCGGACCCAGGACCACGCTGGAGCCATCTGTGAGGATTTTGAGGATTTCGGTGGGGCCTGTTGGTCTGCAAGCCTCGTGATGTGAGAGCTGTGTCGTTGCCATGCAGTGGGCAGGAAGGGGGTTCTGCTCCTTGGGTAGCTTTTGTGTTCTTGAGATCGACTGAGCTGGCTTGACTTGGGATCAGACCTCCCCTGCTGTCCTATTGTCTTAACAAGTAGTACCGGGGCGGAGGAAGCCTACGGGGAGTGCTGATCTGAAGTTTAAATAGAAACCCAGGGCGGGCTTCCCTGAGACAGTATCCAAGCCAGTCTCCAGGCAGGCAGGCCAGTCTGCCTGATAGGGCTGTGCGCTGGAGGGGCGCAGGAAGAGCCTGATGAAAGGAGCTGTGCGGTACAGGCTGTGGGAAGCAGAGGGCTGTATTTGCTCTGCATTCTGCAGTGTGATTATGTTAACCTGTCTCTGTGACCTTGACACACACAATGGAATTGCCCGCTTATGTGATGTGACCAGGGCCAAATGATTACTTTTATTTGCTAAATTGGGACTGATTTGGATTAGGACACTTGGCTATTTAGAGTGTTTGTTGATCTGCCACGTTTGGCAATCGATTCTGGGCAAGAGGCTCTGTGGTTAGAGGTCAGTGTCTTGGTCAGGAAGTGTGGAAATTTCTAGTTTCAGTTTATGTCTCTTTTTATGGCCATATTGATTTGTATTACCACTGGGTTTTCTATGAGTCTGACAGACATGTAAACTAGAAGATTCAGAGTGAAAACTCAGAAGGTTTAGTCTAAATCTTTCCAACACTGCTCTAATTTTTACTCAAATAATCTAACAAGTTTGGGGATACGTTTTGAGTTCATTAATTTTCCTTTCTTCTTTTTTGGCATTAGTCAACACTAAAGTCGACCACTGAAGAGGTGTCTGAGTTTTCTATGTATTTAAAGAAACTCCTATGTCAATTTGCCAGCTAACTCTATTGGTCTAGTGTTCTTTCCCAAGTAATTTTAAAAAATGATATCACTGGGTCAAAGCAGTTATATAAATACATTTTAATATTAAATTCCAATTTAAAACATTACCCTAGTATGTGATGTTCAATGTTAAAATGGAAAGCTGCAAAATCAAATTACCCAGTGAGGGGCTAATTACTTTTAGAATTTTCTGAAAACATTTGTAAAGGTTGAGAAAAAAAACTGGCAGAAATAACTATCCTATGATCTAATAATAAAGCATTACTATCTTTGAATAAAGCATTATTATTATAAATTATTATTAATAATGTTTATAGATAACATAATAGATATTTATGTATAATTAACAAACCATTATCTATTATAATACCAATATTATATTAATAAATACAATATTAATTAATATGCATTAATATAATAAACCAATATTATATATTAACATAATTGATATTATACATGAAATACATATAATATAATATAATGTTAATATTATAATAAAGCATTATTATTACTTACTATTTCAGAGAAATAATAAAGTATTATTTCTAGGAAAGATGTTGTTTGAAAAAACTCAAAACATCTGGGTTAGATTATAAAATAGAGTAGTAGAAAGGGTAGTGGTCTTTGAGATGTCAGCATTAACACTTCCAGAATTTTATAATCTCACTTTCCCTATTTCTTTAAAAATGAAACAAAGCAAGCCCCTCTGTTTTCACTATTTATATTTTACTCAGTTGTTGGGGAAGGGTAGTGAGGTGAGGTTGGGGGACATGTCACAGTGATATTTGAGGAGGCCCCGGTGATTTCTTTCTTCCCTTTTCATATCTCAATTCCCTGGCCATTCTGTTTAGTTCCTGAAGTGCTGACAGCTGGTAATACGCTAACCTGCAAACCACTTTTTGAAAGTTATTGATATTTCCTAACTGAGGTTTAATGGTGTGACTTGGCTTAGGTGAAAATGTGCCAGGGTCTTGGGTCTCCTGTTCCTCATCCGGGTTTGTTATAGTTCCAGGAACACAATGCCAAGAGCCAGAAACCACAGTGCTGCCTCGTCCTCCCAGGTTGAAGGAATCTCATCCTTTCAGAATGGTCTGCACAGATCAACAGAGGGACCGAATGGTGATTCTTTCTTTTGAGTTATTCATTTGTTTGCATGACAAAACTATTGAGTCTAAGAGATTTAAAATATCCGCTTTCCTGAAATCAATAGCTGCTTGCATTACAAAATAATCCTAATTAATTTTGGCAAAAACCCCCAAACCATTAGGAAACGAAAAAGTAAATAGATTTGAGATTAGATGGTAATTATGGTTGTACAGTATTGTGAATGGACTAAGTGTCACTGCTATGGTTTGGATCTTGAATGTCCCCCAAAGGCCCAGGTGATAAAGGCTTGGTCTCCAGCCTGTGGTGCTGCTGTGAGTGAGTGACAACACTGGGAGGTGGGACCAGCATCAGGAAGCTGCAACGCTGCAGGTGTGTCCTTGAAGGGTGCATTGGGACCCTGGATCCTTCCTCTCTTTCTCTGTTTCCCAGTTGCTACCAGGTGCGCATCTTTCCTCCAATATGCTCCCTACCATGATTATCTGCCTTGCCATAGGTCGAAAAGTAATTTTGGCAGCCAACTATGGTCTGAAACCATGAGCCAAAATAAATCTTTCCTCTTTGTAAGTTGTTTTTCTCAGTTTTGTTGCAGCGAAGCAAACCTGACTAACACAGTTGTTTTTAATTCAGAAAGCATTAGGAAGACACCGAAGGTTTCTAGGGGCAGTGAAATGACCTAAGTTGTGTTTCACTGACAGCTGCACTGAACTGAATGGTTTGGGGAGAGGCCAGCAGAGAGAAGTTGATAAGATGCCCTGGGCAGGAGAGAGAGAAAAAGGAATGAGGGCCTGGCCTGGGCTAGTGGAAGCAGGAAAAAGGAAAGAAGGACCAAAAGCATCACAATTTGGCCATCAAATAGGTGCCAGTGGATTGAAAAATCTCTTGGAAGATGGCAACTTAAGTATGTACATGTCCCCTGCCCCCTTCCTCAGTACATACCCTTCTCCTGAGCCAAGGCTTGCTAAAGCAAGTATGCATGGTAAATTGCCAGGTATAAGGATGGATGTGAGAATGGCCCCATCTTTGGTCGATTCTACTGGAGAGGGCTGCTGCAGAACTTCTCTATGGGCATTATAAGAGACTTAAGTTAATGGCAAGAGCCTTGGTCAGGCAAATAAAATAAATTGCATCTTGGTCTGCAGAGAAGGGCATGTTAGTGATGGTGTTGCAAAGTGAAGAGAGGACTTCTGGCCTTCAGTCTAGCATACAAGAAAACTGGAAGGTGTTATTCCCATCCTCATGGCAACAAAAACTTAACTGAAAATCAGCAACTACCATTATGATCTATGAAGGCACAGAGGTCCTGGCACAAAAACATTGTCCTCCAAATTACATAGACAAACAGATAGGTACAGAAAAATCACAGGCTTCTAAAGTAAAAGCCCAGGAGCAGAAACCTCTGTGAGGTTTCCTCTTACCCAGTGCATCCCAACCAGTTTTCTGCAAAACGAGACAAGGCATATTAAAAGACAAAAAAATACTGTTTAAAGAGACAGAGCAAACATCAGAACCAGAGCAGACATAGCATAAAAGTTGTATTTATTATTAAATTGGGCATTTAAAACAATTATGACAAATACACTAAAGGTCCTACTTGAAAAAATCAACAACCTGGAAGAATAGATGGATAAAGAAAGTAGAGAGGTGGAAACTCCAAGATTTAAAAGGAAAGGGCAGGGCTGGGGTTGTGGCTCAGTGGTGGAGCGCTTGCCTACCATGCATGAGGCCCTGGGTTTCATCCTCAGCACTACATAAAAATAAAATAAAGGGATTGTGTCTACCTACAATTAAAACAAAATATCAAAAAACAGGAAAGGACAGCAACTTAAAAAACACAATAGCAATGAAGAACGCCTTTGATGGACTCATCAATATACTGGACGTGGTTGAGGAAAAATGTTTTCTTGAAGAAACATCAGTAGGCATTTTCAAACCATCCAAAGGACAAAAGAATGAAAAAATGGAACAGAATTATAAGCACTGTGGGATAACCACAAAAGTGTAATATGTACGTAATGGAAATACCAGGAGAAGAAAGGGACAGAAGAAATATCTGACTCAATAATGACTGAAACGTTCCTAAATTTACTGATAGACACTAAACCACAGATCCAGGAAGCTCAGAAAACACTGAGCATGATAAATACCAAAATCAAACAAACAAAACCCCACAAGAAACCCACCACCACTACCACAACAATGAAATAAACAACCTGCGGGTGTGTTATGTTCAAACTGAAGAGAATCAAAGACAAAGAGAAAATCTTGAAGAAGCCAGGCACTGAGGATGGGGATTAGCTTACCTACAGAAGAATTACATCAGATTTCTCTTCAGGAAGCATGTAAGTGATAGAAGTGAAATAACTAATGTATTGAAAGAAAAACATGCCAACCTAGAATTCCATGTTTAGAAAAATTCTCTTTCAAAAATAAAGAAAAATCAAGACTTTCTCAGACCAACAAAAATTCAGGTAATCTACAATATATATAAAATCAGAATGAGAGTTACACTTCATTTATATATGATCTATGAAAATGTATAAATGTATTCTATTGCCATGTACAACAAATTAGAATGAATTAAAAAAATAATTAAAAAATAAAGTGTGGGGAAAATCAGAAGTCAATGTGTCATTCTGAAAAATGCCACCTGCATGGCATTAGAATTTAAAAAGCTTAAAAGTATCAAACAATGTGAATGTGTACTGAGACTATTCAGTGTATGGTTGTTTCCTTTTCCTTTTTCTTTTTCTTTTTTTTTTTTTGTGGTGCAGGGCCTTGTGCATGAGAGGCAAGCACTCTACCAACTGAACTCTATCCCCAGCCCACTATGGTTGTTTCTTAACATCCAGATAATCAATACAAAGAAGGTATTCGTGTTTTGCTTTAATGTAAACAAATGTCATAAAAAATATTCAGGTAATCTGTCCCCAGTAGAACTACCTTGCAAGAAATGTGAAAGTTTCTTTAAAAACAAGGAGTGATGTAGGTCAGAAAATTGAATCTATATAAAGAAAGGAAGAGTGCTAGAGAAAGAGTGAATGATGATAAACAAAAGGGAGGACAGGGATACTGGATTCGCTAAAAATATATGGCACATAATAGATGTTGGCATGGCTGTGGGGAAAAAGGTACACTTTTACATTGCTGGTAGAGTTGCAAATTGGTACAGCCACTCTGGAAAGCAGTGTGGAGATTCCTCAGAAAACTTGGAATGGACCCACCTTTTGACCCAGCTATCCCACTCCTTGGTTTATACCCAGAGGACTTAAAATTAGCATACTACAGTAACACAGCCACATCAACGTTTATGGCAGCTCAATTCACAATAGCTAGACTGTGGAACCAACCTAGATGCCCTTCAACAGATGAATGGATAAAGAAAATGTGATAGATATACAAAATGGAATATTACTCAGTCATAAAGAAGAATGAAATGATGGCATTTGCTGGTAAATGGATGGAAATGGAGACTCTTATGCTAAATGAAATCAGCCAATCCCCCCAAACCAAAGGTCAAATGTAGACTCCTATTTTCTCTACATCTGAGTCTGGTGGGTGCACGGAGGCAAGAGGGCAGAGATGTACTGTGCATTGCCAGGGCCACAAGGGAAGATCTGACTATCTCCTACCATTCCTGCACAAAGGAGATGTTCAGGGGTTGGAATTCAGAGCCAGGAAGGACACTTAGACCTGGTATCTAATAAAATTAAGCAGCTTTAAAAAACAGGCAGCAGCTTAAACAAAAACAGAAGCCTTGAGGATATTCAAGTAGAGTGCCAAGAATATTTTCTGGGATGAAAACCATGACATTAGTTAGCACTAAGCAACGTGAAGGTAAATTAAATAGATAATGGTCATTGTTGAGAAGCAAAGAGTGGAAGATATGAAGTATACAGATTTTTGAGACCTGACATATAGGTTGAAGGAATTCCAAAAGAAAAAGATAGAGATGGAAGAGTAATAATAATTATATATGTAATAGAAGAAAAATTTTCTGAGTGGAAAAACTATATATAAATATATGTGTGTCAGCAATTTGACATAAATAAATTAATAATTAAATAAATTAATGATGAGTAAATTAAATAATCTTTAATATTTTATTATATTTATTTCTTTACTTATTTTTTGCAGTGCTGGGGATTGAACTCAGGGCCTTGTGCTTGTAAGACAATCACTCTACCAACTGAGCTATATCCCCAGCCCATCTTTAATATTTTAAAAGGTCTCAGAACAGAGGATGGGAAAATAAAGATGTACCTTTACTCTATTCTGGAAAAAATTATAACTTATACAGATAAAGAGAAACTCTTATAAGTTTCCATTTGGGAAGAACAAAGTTATTAAAAAAGGGAATATAATCAGATTAGACTGAAAATTTTTACCTATCCCTTTATGTCCTAGAAAATGCAGGCTACTAAGAACATAGAACTGAGACCAAGAATTCAATATCCAGCCGAGATAACATTCCTCAGACAGAATTAAGGAAAGATATTGGTGAATGTGCAGGGATTTAAAACTTTATCATCCACTAGGGTAATCAATTTGTCCTGGATTTCTCAGGACTTTGTCTATTTTAGCACACACATTTCTGCTTTCCAGGAAATTCCCTAGTCTCGGACAAACTGGGACAGGTCTCACCCTACAATACACTCCACTGGAAGAAAATCAACATCAAGTGAAAAAAGAATAGAGATTCGGAGGCAGGGTTCTCAGCAAGGGTGATTTTGCCCTCATTTTGCTTGGTGGTTTCTCCCCGCTGGGACCTCCTCCCCACTCTCAGAATTTGGCAATGTCTGGAGATAATTTTGTTGTCACTGTCTGGATTGGGGAGGGTTCTGCTTCTGGCATCTAGTGGACAGAGCCCAGAGAGACTGTTAACATTCCATAATACACAGGGAAGCCCTCCATGATAAATATTAATCTTGTCCAAAATGTTAGCAGTGCCAATGTCAAGAAACCCTGAGTTAGGGGACAATAATGAGAAGTGGAGAGAGTGGCAAACTCCAAACCTTATTATGTTTATATATATATGATTTAAATGTAAATAGGTAATGAAATATTATCTTGGAATTGTAATGTAAGAATTTACAAAAATTCCTTGAAATAGAAGAAAGTAGCTGAAAAGAAATCCTAACCATGATTTATAGGTATGAAACTGTGTCTACCGAACCTAGCCATGGGGGTAGAGGTAGAAGGCTGATGAAATAGATGAGGTGTGAAAATATTTTAAGGTCTCCATTTGTTGGGACGCAAATGGAAATGATCAGGGTATATGACATCCTAGAGGAAAAAGTTGCAAGTATTCTTTTTTCATATAATAGAGAAAAAAGCTATGCTAATAAATGCCAGGCAAGGGAAATGATGAAATAGAAAAATACATCAGAACTCCCATATTAGTAAAAGGTCACAGGGATAAGCATCACCTTGATCAAACCCGTGATGATAAGAGCAATGATAAAAGTTTGGAAGGGAGCAAACTCCTCCAGCTGTAGTTTTGCAAAATGTCATTCTAAGACAGTTGATATTTGTGTATACCATCCAGAGGCCAAACATCCGTAGCCTTTTAATAATATGTGTAGTTTAAAATCAACATCCTTAATGAAGTACTTCAACAATAGCCATCACTTTTCCCGTCTCATAAATCACATTTAGTAGGTCTGTGGGGTAGTAATTATTGGTTAATATTTGTCTCTTTCCCTAGACCCAAATCTTCATGAAGATAGAACCCATGTCTCTCTTCGCTCATCATTGCATCCCCAATGACCTATGAATATTTATTAAACAAACAAACAAATAAATAGCAGTCTCTCAATCTATGATTAGAAGATTAGGTATAGCAAGAAAAAGTTCTCGGCAATATAGAATTTGTGAAAAGTCCATAAGGTTGTACATTTTTCTGAGGTTTATGTAAAAGAAACAAAGGAGAATGTACGAACAAAATACATGACCTTCTAGACCAGTGAAGGCTGACTTGAAAACTTGAAAAAAAGATTCAATTCTTGAAATATAAAACTTGTAAAAGAGACTTCCTCCCTGGGCTAGGATTGCCAGACTTAACAAATAAAAATATAGGACACCTGGTTTAGTTTGAATTTCAGATAAACAAAGAATAAATCACAAGTATACTCTAAATCTTGCAAGGAATATACTTATACTAAAAGAACACTCATGGCCTACCTGAAATTCATATTTTACAGGACAACTCTATCCTAGACCTCGTATAGCAGCAATATTTCCTAACTGGCTAAAGAAGACTATTCAGGAAATGATTACTTTTTTCAAGATGGCATCTAAAAATATTATTTGAAAATAACATCTATTAATATTTTAGCAGTAAAAACCATCTAGAATTTTTATTCTTGTGTCCTTTTAATTATATCTTATTTCCCCCCAATTATGGTATTTTCTAAGAGAACTTGATCCCACCCCCCATGGTTATTTTCTGGAACCGTGTAACCTCCAAAGTTGTCAAGAAGTGTTGTGATCAGAGCAGCAAAGACAAGTCACATTTGCATGGTGATTTCACTTCTGCTCACCGTTATGCAGTGGCTAATATTATCCCACATCATTAATAAGGTCAAAAGTTACTCTATGCTTGTGACAGTTGCCGTGCCAGTGTGGTATGATGGAGGAGAAGCAGCACAAGGAAGAAATCAAAAGAGACAGAACTGTCCATGGGCTCAAGGTGTTGACTCCAACAGAGCAAATGACGTCAGGTGGGTTTTGCAATCTATCACAAGGCTGCTCTCTTCCACCTGAGCAATGAAATATTTAATGACACATGTCCCAAGATGTTAAAGTGGAATATTGGGCACTAATGCATAAAGATACCAAGTACCAAGTGAATTGAGAAACATATACTCAGGATGAGACTTTCTAAAGCAATAACCAAGGAATGTTACCTACTCTTGGGTCCCTCCACCCAGGGGCTCCTCATCTAGATCATGCACATAAAAGAGAGAATAGTTATTCATGGGAAGCTTTGGACATTTCTTTATTGAATGCTGTTCTGTGATTTCTTCACTCCTCGCCAAGAAGGAGGGGTGCAGGGTGTCAGCCAGGGGCTCAGGGTACAGACCTTTTAGTACTTTTACCGTCTGATCTCCACCCTGCAGCCTAGAAATCAAGAGTGAACTAGCTGGGCTTGGAGCTGCTGAGGGGAGCAGGGTGGGCCTGCCCTGCCTTGGCTGGGGCCAGGGGAACATGAGCATTTCCTGTGGAATAGATGTAGACTACACAAATGACAAGAGCAGAGGAGTCCTCCCTGTTGGGTCCTGAGAGAGCAATGGGATCCTAACAGATAATCTATGCTGTGGACAACTGGAAAACCAGGGGCTGAGTGGGAAGCACTGGCATTGGAGGTGAGTGTAAGGAGAGCCTGACCTTAGGTGGCACAGCACGACATGCCTGGCAGGAGCAAGTGGGACAGACTGATTTCGGCATTGAACAAGGACTGAAGACATTTTTATTTTGAATTTGAGGCACATAAGATGACTGGAGGAATTTCTATTATCAGTCACGGGGCCTGTGGCTTTTTAATCCGATGGCAGAGGGGAAGAGCTTCCCTGTAACTTAATTTTAAAAGGACAGTGGAAGAATTTTTATTTTATTTTGAGTTCTAGTTACACTTTAAAAATGTGCAATACACACCTCACACACATGCTTTATTATTAAGTGAGCGCCCCATCACCAGCCATTTGAAGAAATAGAATTGCCTGAAACTCTTAAAGTTCCCTGTGGCCCTCCCCAATCTCATCTTTCATCTGATTTCCAGTTAATCGGTATTTGAATATTTGGTGTGTTTTCATTTTTAAAATACCCAATTTTATTAGATATGTTAGAATTTGTTTGACTTGAACTTGATTAAATGGTATCAAGCTATGTATATATTTTTCCATGGCTTGAGTATTTCACTTGATCTCAAGTTTCTAAAATTTATCCACATTGAAGCATGCAGCCATGCTTTCTTTATGTCCACTACTGCACGGTGTTCCATTGTGTGAATATAGAGCAATGTAATGATCAGTTCTCCTGTCTACAGATACTTGGATGATTGACATTTTTTCTGTCATATACAACACTGTGTTAAGCATGTCTAAAAGGGCTCATGTGCAAGGATTTGTTTAGGGTATATAACTAGGAGGAGGATTACAGGATTTATGATATCACATTTTAATTCCTACCAAATCATTTAAAAAAGTAATTGAACCAAAATCCAGTCCTTTCCACCCACCCTAAGAACTCCATCACTACATATCCTGGGCAACACGTGGTGCAGTCTGATTTTTTAAAATATTTTCCAATAAAGTGGGTTTAGCATGGTGTCCATTGAAACTGTAATTTGCATTTTTGTGTTTGCTAATGAACCTATTTTTTATTGTTATAAATTAATTCATTTCTGTAATTTAATGAAATTGGAGTTGCAGAAGTCAGATGGAAAGGCAGAACAGATGGGTTACTGTTTAATGTATATTCTAGCTAGCAAGTGGTTTACCAAAATACATGACAAATTCTCATGGGACAGAGACAACCTACAGGTTGCAGGACTGGTCCATGACATGGACATCCTCCTGTCTTGATGCCTAAGCAGACCTGGTCAATACTCTACTGATCACACACGTGCCTGCATCCCTGCATGGCTATCTTGCTCTGCTGGCTGAAACAATGGATGGGAAGTGAGGGGATGGTTCAACTGTCACTTCTTTAAAGGTGCCAAGATTGGGGACTCTGACTCAGGCAACAAAGTCTCTGGTGCCACTACTTTGAAAACGAGTCATTCACGATTCCTGGGAAGCAGTTCCATGGCTTCATTCACCATCCTGACATGGGTTTGGTGTCCTAGGAGTTTCCCCTCCCACTTCCTGCTGCAATCTAGAAAGCTCCCTCCTTTTTGGATTGCTCTCTAGGAATCATTAGCATCCTCTGGCGGCAGAGTTTTCCTTTTTTAGGATTCATTTTTACTTTTTCCTGTAAGTAATTAGCTCACAGCTCAAAGAACTTTCAGATAATATCATGTTCATAGCTTGAGATTTAAAGACCTGAGATGCTTTAAATGCAACTGAGAACTTCAAATGATTATGTTCTGTGTTTGTGTAGTTTTCTATAGCACCATCAAAACCGTCCTTCAGAAGTGATGTTCATTTTTCTTTAGCAATTATCCTGTCCATGCTGTTTTAGGCTGAATAATGGCCCCATGGCTTTTGAGAATGTTATACCAATGGAAATACTGCCAACTTGGACTGAAAATGACTCAGAGAGGATAGAATGAAGGACAGCTGCTGGACTCCCAAAGTTCCACAGGCAGGAAACAGGCTGCTTGTTGCAAACCACCCAGTTGCAAACTTGTGCTACCTTTCTAAATAAAGGTTCACTCTGAGGTTGGACTGTGGGCCACAAGCCTCAGAGAATCATTCTAGACCTTGGAATGCCTGGTTGCATTTGGTAATTGGTTGGGACCAGAGGCTCCAGTTTTCCTTTTATTTTTACGCTATTTGAATAGCAATGTCTATAACTGTTATCCTCTGCCTGACTCACCTTTTATCTTTTTAATCAATCACATGATTTCCTTTCTAATTTCAAAGGTCCACAGACAGAAGAATTCCCTGCCACCTCCAACTCCAGGTGGGATTATATGCAGAGATTCACTTATACCTAGTAGATGATGAGATTTGGAACCTTTGAACTGATGAGAAAGTTGAATGAGATTTTGGACTTGAAGCTATAGTGGGTTAAGACTTCGGGTGAGGGTGAATGTACTTTGCAGCTGGGATTGGTGTGACTCTTCCAAGGTCAGATGGTGGGATGGAGTGGGTTGGATACTGAATCCCCCAAATATGTTAAAATTCTAACCCCTGGAACCTGTGACTGTTACCTTACACAGCAGGAGGGACTTTGCAGATGTGATTAAGAATCTTGACGTAAGGCAGTCGTCCTCCATTATATTGGTGGGCCTGGTGTAACCATAATGGTCCTTCTAAGAGGGACAAAGGGGGAGTCTGAGACAGAGGGAAGGCCACATGAAACAGATTGGAATGATGTTGCCAGGAGCCAAGGAATTCCTTGCTTGCAGCCTCTGGAAAGTTTCAGAGAGAAAAGAAACAGATTTCCCCCTCATACCTTTAGAAATAACCTGTCCCATGATGCCTTGAGTTTATCCCTATGAGATTTACTAGTTCTTGTTACTTCCAGAACTGCAAAACAATGTATTTGTGTTGTTCTTTTATTTGGGGGTGAGGTACCCGAAATTGAACTCAGGGGCACTCTACCACTGAGCCACATCCCCAGCCCTATTTTTGTATTTTATTCAGAGACAGCCTCTCACTGAGATAATTAGCCTCTCTCTTGCTGAGGCTGACTTTGAACTCGTGATCCTCTTGCCTCAGCCTCCTGAGCTGCTGGGATTACAGGCCTGTGCCACCATGCCTGTAATTGGGTTGTTTTAAGCCACGTCGTTTGTGGGAATGTATTACAGCAGCAATTGGAAGCTAACACACTCTATTGGACCAGGGTCCTGAAATATTTTTGTATATTCAAGAACACCAACTAGAGCAGATGACCGAGAAAGGAGATTTCTTTTTCCTAAGTGGACCATTTCATTATATTTGGTGATTTTTTTCTCAACCAAATAATATCCCCAGACAAACTACAAAGATGAAACAATTTTTTAAAGCCTTTATAAACGTTCTTTAATTTAGCAACTACTACCTGGGGTACAGTACTTTAGCTTTGATTAAATATCTAAACTAATTCCTTTAAAAAGAACTTTCTTTCTCTAGAAGATAGGGGCATTTTAAGAAAGAAACTAACCATGAGGCATAAAATTGCTTTTGCCCAAATGGGCAGGGTGATCATGTTATTAATATTCCCATGAAATCTTTTTTTTTTGGGGGGGGGGGGGTTCTGAAAATTTAACCCAGAGGCATGTTACCACTGAGCTACATTCCCAGTCCTTTTTGTTTTTATCTGAGACAGGGTCTCACTAAGTTGCTTAGGGCCTGGATAAGTTGCTGAGATTGGCCTTGAACTTGCTGACCTCCTGTCTCAGCCTCCTGAGCACTGGGATCACAGGCATGCACCACCATGCCTAGCCTTCCTATGAAATGGAAAAATGCCATGGTTAAAACTTATGAGGTGTGTCTATACTGGGACACAGCCAGCATGAAAAAATGGAAAATGTGAGCATTTGATTTTAGGAAGTTCAGAAATTCTTCACACAGTGGTCTTCACCCTTCATATTTACTTTCGTCTGTAATTGATCAGAGATGCTAAACATACAACATTTAATTCATTTACATTTAGTGCATGGATGTGCCTTCTTTAATTGGAAATGAACTGTGAATGTTTCCATTTGAAAGTTACATTTAGGCATTGTTGTATCTATGTTGTACAGGTAACTAATTACAAGTTGGCTGTTTGTCTTTGGCATTTGAGCTTTTTAGATTTGCATAACCTGAAGCCATCAAGGACAGCAGAGGACCTCTAGGTGAGCAACAGTGGGACCCTGCTTCTAATGCTAGAGGGGAAATAGAGGTAGCAATTTTTCTACTGGGACTACGACAAATTACCACAAACTCAGTGGTTTCAAAGAACACAATTTTTGGTTTCATAGTTCAGGGGATCAGAAGTCCAAAATGGGTCTCCCTGGCTGATATCAAGGTGTTGACAAAGTTTTTGTCATTCCTGGATGTTTTAAGGGAGAATCCGTTTTTTTTTTTCTTTTCTGGTCTTGAGAGTTTGTCTTGGTTTGCAGCTCCTTCTCTGAAGTCCAGGTAGGCAACCATGAACTAAGTCTTTCTCATATCACATCACTCTGAAACTGACTCCTCTCCTTCCCCTTCCACATTTGAGGACCCTGACAATTACCTGAATAATCCCAGATCATCTCCTCATGTTGAGGTCAGCTGATTAGCCATCTTAATTCCAACTGGAACCTTAATTCCTCTTTGTTACATATCACAACATATTCACAGATTTAAAAAATTAGGACTTGAGCATTATGGGAGGCCTGTATGTTGTTTTCAAATGATATTGCTGGGGTTGTAAGTGGCATTGCTGGGACCAGAAGCCAGGGTGATGGAAGGGAAGCTGAGCCACAGCAGGAAACACAGCTATGGAAGGAGAGGTGCACAGTCAAGAAGCATCCTCGACAGTGCAAGGGGGAGAAAAAAAATACCTCAGTTCTTCACTGGAAGACAGGGAGGGTTCATTAGGTAAGTGTCTGGTTCGAAACATTGAACTCTTTCTTTCCTTTCTTCATGCAGAATCTCAAAACCCTTTTATTGAATGCTTGGGAATATATATTTCTTCTGTTTATTTCTTGCTGTATATATGATAACTGTATATAACTTCAGGAAGTGTACCAAAGTACTACCAAAAACACTACCTCTATTGAAACTGACATATTCAGTCACACAAAAATCAGTCTGCTATAACCTGTGATAGCCTGAGTTATTTTTGTGAGAAAAAAAAATCCTGTGTTTAGAGCCATTCTCCAGGAACATGTCTCCTACCAATGGCAGTGTGACGATTTGTAACCCAGACTTTGTAGCGGTAGCATTCTTCCCAAGCACAAGTCAAATGAGGTGAGTTGGTGCATCTAAAATCTGTGTGGCTCATTCAAATCTTTCCCAAATACTGGAAAAAGGTAGCTCATTAAAATGCGTTCACTAAAATAAAAAGTCACTTTTCTGTCATTCTGCAGAAATTTACAGCAAATGGGATTCAGAGGATTACTGCATGAAGGAAATGTCAATGTTAAATCTATAGATGGTCCCTTTAGTACCGCGTGCCATAAATTAGAAGCCAGAGCTAGTGAGAGGGCCTGGTGAAGGAGAAAATAGCTAGGCACAAGCCGATCTCCGTTTACCTTCCTTTCTGGAGCACACATGCTTGGCTGCTTTCTGCCAGCCCCTCCCCCAGCAAGAAGTCACAGCATTTATGCGTGGTTGGCTCTCTGTGTTACCTCAGCAATGCTGCTTCAGCACTCGCTGCGATGCCAGCATCAGGTGTCACAACGACTAGGGTGACTGGGTTAATGGCCGTGCTGTTTTCCCTGGAGAAGCGGGGACAGACAGGCCTGCCTTTGTCTCTGCCGGGAGAGGTCTGAATTTAAAACTTCATCCCAGACAATGTGCCTGGGAGCCATGGGGTTTGGGTTGCTTATTTTCTGCTCTACCACCAGCTCTGTTAGCAGGAATAGGAGCCTCGGGCTCCCGGAGCACAGCCAGGAGCTTGTTCTAGGGGTGGAAAATGCATCTTTTCTTGCCTTCATTCTGAGTCCGAGTTTGGTTGAAGCCCCTAATGTGCGCCTGTGAATGAACCCTCTTCTGTTGAATCTCCTGAGGCCCCAGCAGCCTCTGGGCTGAGCTATCAGTGTGCAGGAAGCAGGAGAGGGAATGTGGAAATCAGGTTTTCATCTCTCTTCTTTCCCTTGTCCATCCCTCCCACTGAGGTTCTGATTCAAGGATGCAGGGCACAGAGGCTGAATGTGCACATGCATACCGGCTGCTTAACATTGCCTTTTAGGTGATGACAGAGGGTGACTGGTCTTCCCTAAACTCTAAGAGTGCTTTATAACTTTGTATCAGTGTATCCCCATAAAAACTCTGAGGCTGTTAATGTAATCTTCTCTTTTTTATGCATAAGTAAATCAAGACTTAACAAGCTGAATAACTGCTATGGGCTGAATTGAATTCCCCACCACATTTACATGTTGAAGTCAACCCTGGGTACCTGAGAATGTGACAGTATTGAAAGATAGGATCTTTGAAGACACAATTAAGGTGAAATGAGGTCATATGAATGGTTCCTAATCTGATATCACTTGTGTTCTTATAAGAAGGTATTAGGACAGAGACACACACAGAGGGAAGACCATATGAAGATGCAGGGAGAAGACATCCATCTATTTGCAAGCCAAGGAAAGAGGTCTCAGGGAAACCAACTCTGCTGACACCTTGATCTTGGGCTTCCAGCCTCCAGAACTGTGAGACAATCAATTCTTGTGGTTTAAATTCCCAATCTGTGGCACTTCATCACAGCAGCCCTAGAAAACTAATGCAGTAACTTGCCCAAGGCCTCACTCCTGGGGAACCTGATAGTATAGTCATGTTTTCAATGTAAACCTGATGATTGTTGTATAATGTCTCCAGTAATACATTTAGACCTTAGTTAATGCATTGGAAGGACATACTTTTAAACACTGGGCACATCTCTGTCTCTTTTCATACTACAGTTACTGACAAATATTGAAAGAAGTCACTCCCAGAACTGACTGCCTGCCACTCTGGTGTTGCTAGTTACCTCCAGGTGAGCTGTGAAATTTTCAAAATGAAACTTACCTAATTTTCTTTAATTAAAGGGGAAAAAAAAAAAAAACCACAACTATGCAAAACAGCTCTTGATTTTTCTGAGTTGAAGGCAGGTTTCAGGAAACCAAACAAACACTAAGGTTTGGAAACTCCCCACGGAGTGGGGCTTCCTGACCTTGAGCAGGAGGCAGCCAGTCAGAGAAGTGGAGCAAATCTCATGTCCCCTCCTCCCAAATTGAGACCTTGGGGGAGTGTGGAGCGTGAAGGACTGGGGCAGGAAAGTCCACACAGAGCCTGAGAGGAAAGGGGCAGGGCTGCCTGACTTTCTTTTCCCAATTGCAAATTATTGGATGGGAACTCAGCTGAGCAGGAGGGGTGTGGGTAGCCCTGCCTTGGCCATGCCCCAGGTAAACCAGGCAACCTACTGGTTGATCCAGATCTACTGGTTGAGAATGCTTGCTCCAGAGACTCTTACACAACTGTGTATTTTGTTTCCCTAAAGACTGAATCAAATGGCAATTGGAGACTCTCCTGTGGTTTCACATCAATAAATTAACAGAGACCCCTGAGCATAGGGAGCAGAATGTAAGGCATTTCAAGATATACCTGGCTTTCTATTTTTGATGGGTCATGAAATTTATTACATTATTTAGACTTTTTTTTCTCTATTTTATAACAAGCAACATTAGCCTGGTGTTCTGATCTTAGTTACAACTTCTCTGGGTTTTACTGTGTAGCATTAGCTACTTCTTTATTTCTTTCTAAAAAAAAAACAAAAAACCTACCTGAGAATAAAAAAGAAGAGTAAACACCAGTTATGATGTATTCATGTAGGTTTCAACAAGAAGAAAAAAAAGGATTCCATGTCTGACTGAGGGAAGGAAATGTGATCGTGGTGGCAAAGTCTTAGAGAGCTGTGACCTTGAGTGTAATCAATAGGCCGCTTCCCCTTTTGTCAGGCAGAACTGAATTCCACCTATTTTTTTTTTCACAGCAAAGGCACTTACCTAATGATATTAAAATTTTAATTGATTATGCTTGATGTTCTGAAAATTGAAGCAGCCCAACTCACACTCAGTCAACCCAGTCGCCCTCCAGCCGCCATTGAAAGGGGAAAAGGCACAGCTGTAAATAAATGCTGCCACCTGCAGGAGACAGCAGGCATGCCAACGCCAGCGCAGCCCATTCTGCCTCAAACACGTTTCCGTTTTTTTCCTCCTACCCCTTCAGATCGAATCTGTACCTCTTTGTACCATTTTGCTTTAAAATGCAATGAGAAATACTTGTATTCTATAGGAAAACGATTCTTAGGATTCTTTGTAAGGCTTGTCCAGATTCGCTAAACCCCATGTGGTAAATGAGATACAAACATTGAAAAAGAAGCCCTGAGAGACTAATTCCTCAGACACAGTGGCTAGTAATGCAAACCCTTCACACTTTCTTTCCCCCTCTTATAAAACAATGCTTCTTATTGTAAAATGTCCCTTTGCCCCATTACCTGTGCCTGGGTTTAGGAAATGATGGTGGGTTTGAGCTATTAGAGAGTGGGCTCTTCTATTGAACTGAAATATGTTCCCACACTGGTTTTTGGGCCTGGGTCTGTTTTGGAATGATATAGATGAAATGCGTTCCCTCTCTCCCTCAAAAGTGCTTTGAATCTGTGAAGATGGTCATTGCAGCTCCCACTTCCATTGCCTCCCCTCATAGACCCACCCCATTGCTACTCATAGCCACCTGGCCACCTGTTTCTCTGGATGTGACAGCTCATTGCTGGAGCTCTCCCCTAGCACCATATTGGTAATATTGATTTTTCGTGTCCTTAGCAGACCCACAGAGACCCTGCAGGATTCTGTGAACCCTGCCTACTCTTCTCTTCAATTCAGCATCAACTTGACTAGCAAAAAGAGCACTTTACCCTGTTGAAGTACTCTAAGGCCGCTATTAAAAACACAGTGTATATGGTCATTTGGGAGAAGTGTGGTGAGTAAGTGTGATTATGTTTGATGAGCTCTCAGGGTGCTGTGCCTTTTTGCCCTCAGAAACAAGCTGGGACAGCCCTGGTGGATGTTTTCCTCCTGAGAGTTTCTAGTACGTGATGCCTATGCTGTTCTGCGGGGTGGGGTGAGCACAGGCCATTTTATGGTGTAAGAAGAGGGAGTGCCTCTGTTTGGCAGACTATGGGGCAGGAGGCTGTGTCTGCATTTGGGATTTGAGTGTCTCCCTTTGGCACTTTGGCCTTCACCTCCACAGGGCATTTCAAGGTCATTTGTTCTTTCTTCTCTTTTAAACCTGTGCTGGGTGGAGAGTGAGATTTGCTTCCTTTTACATGGTGTGGATTTAATTTGCAGGTCAAGCATCCTGCTTTATACTTTCAGCAGTATTTGTATTTTAAGTCTACTTTATAATTTGGAAAGAGGTTTCTTATACTAAAGGAGCTTTGGGAATCTAGGATCACCTGGGAGAATGGTTTGAGGATAGTGGATCTTCTTGGTGTCCCTGAGGGAGGAGAGGAGGGAAGGGGGTAGTACTGGGATTGAAATGGAGAAAACTATGTTAAGTGAATGTATGAATATGTCAAAATGAACACCACTATGATATGCAACTGCAATGCACTAAAAATTCTATGAAATAAAATCAAAAATTAAAAATGACTATTTTTAAAAGCTCAGTGGGTTGGGTGAGAAGCACCCTCATGGTTAGCATAATCCATGGTTCGGAGTAGTGACCTACAGGTTTACCCATAGTGATATTGAGGGCTCTGCATATAAAACATGAGTTAGTTTAGTGTAATCATGCAATCAGGTTAAAATTCCCTTTTAGGAAAAGTGATAAAGATTTGCATGCTGATTCTAGGCCATGTCTGAGTTCTGTTGTGGTGGCGTTGGGGGTTAACTCAGACCAACATTTCTGCTGGAGCTTTTAATTATGCATAATCACCACCACACTTTGTTCTGGGTATCACTTTCATCCGAAGCTCAAAGTGCTCTTCAAGCATTATTAACTCATTAAACCTTGCAACACTCCTGGGAGGCAGATGGGAGGCAAGACCATTAACCCATGTTCCAGACAGGGACATAGAGGCATGGAGGAGTTCAGCAATTTCCCCAAGGTGGCATGAATCAGAATTGGTAAAGAACAGAGACTACTCATATTCCACCCCCAGTCTGCCTCTCAGAACCTTCTCTTCTGAAAGAAACTTAGTAACCTTTAGGTCTTGGGAATTGTCTCTGCCTGTTTTCTAAATATGGGTACTGACTAACATCCTGAACATTTTGCCAAGAGCATCACCAAAGGTTCATTCATTTTTTGGAAATGTAAAACCTGTGCTCTTCAAAGAAAAAGAGATGTACACATTAATCACCAATATAAAAGTGGGTCATCTCTTAGAGTCCTGAAAGTCCTCAACATTCAACATAGGCCCTTACACTTTCCTTACATAGATTCAGGAAATTCCATTTGGCCAAGCAGAAATGAAACTTGAACTTCACAAGGGTTAGGATTCAGTTTGAAACTGAGAAATGTTAACATCTGTCTTTTAAGTTTGACAAACAACCTTTTCTCCTTGGCTTCACTTGAATGGAGGCTAGTTTCACGTGGACTTCATTGTCATTGGTGGAGCTAGAGGAGGGGGCTGCATTGTGATCTGGGTAGGAGTCAAAGGGGATAGTTAATGTTCACTGAGCGGCTGAAAGCCTGGGACCTGGGGTCAAAGGGCTCCAGGCACTAGCTTGAAAGGCAGAGTAGCAAATTCAATGGGAAGTCATGAGTCTCCTTGGGCCATTGTCTTTATTTATGATTCATTTATTATTCAACAAACATTTACTGAGGATCTACTATGTGCCAGTCCTTGGCTGGGAGAAAACAAATGAGACCTAATACCCATCTTTTAGGAGTTTGCAATCAGGGAACAAAGATGAACAAACAATTATTACGGAAGGTAATGGTAGAGATAGTCACAAAGTGTGGTCAGGGCAAATTTGCTCAAATGACTCAGAGAAATCTATGGAGGGTGGGTCTGAAGGATGAGAATTTTTGAGAGGATCTTTGGGACTAAACTTTCAATGATTATATATTTGCTGAAATGTTTTTGGGATTGACACCATTCACAGCAGTGACAAGCATTGACTGACTTTCAAGTATGTGTAAGCTATTATTCTGGGCTGGTGGGATGCAAAGATCCACCAGAAATGATTTTGGTCCTTAAGTAAATTATAATTTGTTCCTCAAAGCAGGGTATAATACTTCCTGCTGCTTCAGAACTAAAACAATAAGCACAATAGAGAACTAAAGAAAAAAGCCTGGTGAGTTAAAATGCCAGAATTAAGCACACTTACAGGAGAAATGGAGACTGGCTTGGACCTTGTCTGATTCTGCTTTCTGCTTCCATAACAGAAGACCACAAACTGGATAATTTAAAAAGAAGGAGAAATTTATTTCTCACTGTTCTGGGGGCTGGAAAGTCCAATATCAAGGTGCCAGTGTTTGGCTAGGGCCTTCTTGCTGTTTCACAACTTGGAGGAGGACATTACATGGCAAGAGCCAGAGATCTGCCATCTCAGGTTTCTCCTCCTTTCCTTGAAAAGCCACTGATCCCTACATGGGGCCTCACCCTGATGACCTCATCTAACCCTAATTACCTGCAAAAGGTCCCACCTCCAAATGCCATCAACAAATGAATTTGGGGATTATGTTTCCAACACATGAATTTTAGTGGACAGGTTCAAACCGGATCTGGTTTCACATAAGCACCTGTGTTACTTAGTGGAGGAGGCAGAGGAGAGATTCTGGGGAGAGGAAATGGGAGGGTGGGGGTGGAGCTGAGAGAGAGAAAGAGAGAGAGGAAAAAAGAGGTGAGGGGTGAGGAGTGTTGAGTGGCCCAAACACTGAGCATATTGCTCCAAGGCAGGGCTGATGTAAGAGAGAAATGGGATACAAATGCAAGAGCCTGGCAGGACTTTTCATGCTCTGTGAACCTGACTCATGCTGTGCCCTCTGCCCTGACAATGGCTGACATGCCTGATCATCACTTGAGTCTTTCCCAGAAAGCTGCCCAGCAGCCTTCAGATCTCACTTCCAGGCTAGACAAGTTGGGCTTTCCTTTTTAGAGAATTGAGAACTCCCAAATACTATTGACTAGCCAAGTTTAATGGTTAGGATGAGGACTGGTTGCCAGTGAGTGAATACCCCAAATACAAGTGGCTTCAATAAGGAAAAAAAAATCTGTAAAAGTCTGGAAGTTGATCATCCAAGAATTGCATCAAGGAGACCCAGCTTCCTGCTTTCTTGTGGCTCTAACTTACAGAGTGAGGTAGTCAATCTGCCTTGGGCTTTAATGGATGCTGGATGTGCAGTCTAATGTTTACGTTTCTGCCATCAAGAAATAAGAAGGGTGGAAAAGGGTACACTCTTTCTCTTAGAGGAGAGATTTCGTCAATTGCACGCCCACTCTTTATCCTATTGGCTAGAATTTAGTCACGTGACCACACCTACCCGCTGGGCGGAATCAGACCACTCTGTTCACAGCTTCCTAAGGAAAAAGTGGCATAAAGGGTATTGAGAGACTAGTTTTTGTCACCATGGGTAAAATGACAATTTTTAAAAAGGGATGGTAGACATGCAAGTATTTTAAAAATATAATATTCTGGTGAGTTGCTGAATAATATTAGTTGCCCGTGATCTTCTAGTTTTGCTAAGGCGAGGGGGAAGTTAAGCAAAGATCAGCCTGAAAAATCGGAGACACCCTGTGCTCGCTCCCCTTTCACTCTTCAAAGGCACCAATCCTGCTATTGTATGTGTAGGGATATATCGAAGAAGAACTGTTGTATCCGACCAAAGGTTCCCTTCTAAAAATTTTCCTAGAATTTAACAGAATTTATAAGAAAACAAAAAGGGCTGGAGATGTGGCTCAGTGGTAAAATGCCCCTGGACTTAATTCCTGGTGTGAAAAAGACCAGAAAAAAGAAGAGAAGAAGAAAAAGAATTTAACAGAATTTAACTGGAAAGGTTAGGGTGGACTTCAAAATATTTTACTGGACAGAACAATTTGAATAATGACTATGACAGTGGCTACCAATGACAATGGTCATGACTTTCCATGCCTTACCAGGCACTGACACTTGGAGCCAATGATGACTATTTTATCAATCACTATTTGGTGGCATAAACAAAAATAATACAAATAAAGCAAGTGAATGGTCAAAGTCATCGAGTAAATCCCAGCACTAGTAATTACATCAGAACTTCAAATGATGTCTTAAAATTTCTTGATACTCTTTGAAGTTTGTCTTCTCAAAAGCTTTGAAGGTACACAACTTTCAAGTCATGACTTTTAAAAATTGTTCTTGAAATTTTTTTCATAGAAAAGGTGACATATAACTCACACAGTATATCATCCATTCATTTAAATATATAATCAAATGACTTTTAGTACACTCCGATTTGTGCATCCATCACCACAATCAATATTTCCACTACCCAAAAGGAAACCTCATACTCTGTAGCCATTGCTCTCCAGTTCCTCATATATCACCCTCCCCCTCCTCCTTCAGAACCATTAATCTACTTTCTGCCTGTGGATTTGCCTATTCTGGGCATTTAATATAGGTTGATGGTTGTTTTGATTGGCTTCTTTCACTTAGCATAACATTTTCAAGGATGATCCATGTCATAGCTTGTGTTTTATATATCTATTTATCAGCTGATGAACATGTGGATTGTTTGATTTTTTTGGCTATTAGGAATAATGCTGCCATTAACATTTGTGTGTAAGTATTTTTGTGTGTCTATGTTTCATTTCTCTTCAGTGTATACCTGAAGAGTATAATTACTGGTTCATATGGTAACACGATCTTATGTTTAAATATATGCTTAAATTTTGAGGAATTAACAGATATTTTCCAAAGTAGTTTCATGCCAATAGAGAATGAAGCTTCCAATTTTTCCATATCCTCCCCAATACTTTTAGATTTCAGCCATACTAGGGTATGTATTAAATGGTATCTCATTGTGATTTTGGTTTGCATTTGCCGAAGACTAACAATGTTAAGCATTTTTTAGGTGCTTGTTGACCTTTTTTGTCTCTGGAAAAATGTCTGCTCAGACCTTTTTCCAATTTTAAAAAATTGGGTTATTTATCTTTTTTTACACAGTGCTGGCAATTGAACCCAGGGCCTCATGCTAGGTAAGCACTCTACCACTGAGCTACCCTGCCCCCAGGCCCTATTTACTATTATAGAGTTAATAGTTCTTCATGTATGTCCTTGATACAAGTGCCTTATTGGAGATACTATTTGCAAACTTTTGTCCCATTCCATGGGTTGTACTTTCACTTTCTTTATGATGGTCTTTGAAGCACAAAAATTTTTAATTTTTAGAATGTCCAGTTTATCTATTTTTCTTTACTTTTCATTTGGTACCATTTTTAGAAAGCAGTGGTTGATCTACAGTCCCAAAGATTTACTCCTAATTGCTCTTCTAGAGATCTTGAAACTTGTTGAGTTGACTTTTTCATACCCTGTGAGGAAGTGGTCTATATTATGAGTATCATTATCATTATTATTTTTGAATAGATATCTAGTTGTTCCAGCTCCATTTAACAAAAGACTATGTTTTCCTTGTCTACTTGTTCAAGAACTCTTGTCAAAAGTCAATTATTGTAAATGTGAGGACTTATTTTGGGTTTCTCGATCTATTGCATTGATCAATGTGTCTATTTTATACCAGTATGACATTGCTTTGATTACTACAGCTTTGCAATAAGTTTTGGAATTGTGAAGTATGAGTTGTCCAAGTTGGTTCTTCTTTTCAAGATTGGTTTGACCTTTCAGGGTCCCTTGAATTTCTGTGTGAATTTTGGGATCAGCTTGTCAATTTCTGCAAAGAAGTCAGCAAGGATTTTGAGAAGGATTACATTGAATCTGTAGACCATTTGGGGGAGTATTTCCATCTAAACAATAGTCTTAACTTTTCCAATCTTTAAAACAGAATGTCTTTTATTTATTTAGTTTTTAATTTTGGCCAATGTTTCATAACTTTGAAGGATATATTTTACATATTTTTGTCAAATTTATTTCTAAGTGTTTTATTCTTCTTGTTGCTATTGTCAATGAAATTGGTTTTTTTTTTTTTGAAAAATTATTCTAACTAGTTATACATGACAGTAGAATGCATTTTGGCACATACACAAATGGAGCACAACTTCTCATTCCTCTGGCTGTACATGGTACAGAGTCACACTGGTCATGGAATCATATATGTATATAGGGTAACAATGTTGTGTCATTCCACTGCCCTTCCCCCCTCTTACTCCTCTCTGCCCAATCCAAAGTTCCTTCATTCTTCCCTCCCCTCCCTCCCCCTTTATGGATCAGCATCCACTTAGCAGAGAAAACATTCAGCCTTTGGTTGATTGTGTTTGGCTTATTTTACTTATCGTGATACTCTCCAGTTCCATCCATTTGCCTGCCAATGCCGTAATTTCATTCTTCTTTAAGGCTGAGTAATATTCCATTTTGTATATCTATCACATTTTCTTTATCCATTCATCTGTTGAAGGGCATCTAGGTTGGTTCCATAGTTTAGCTGTTGTGAATTGAGCTGCTATAAATATTGATAATTTCCTTTTTTGTTAGTTCATTGCTACAAAGAAAAACAATTTTTAAAAATATGTATCTTATATCCTGAAACCTTGCTGGGCTCATTTATTGTTGTAAGTTTTATTTTTTAATTTTTACCTTTTTTTTTTTTTTAGTAGATTTCTTAGGGATTTCTGTGTATCAGATCACGCCATTTATGAGTAGAGACAGTTTTTCTTTCTGCATTGCAATCTGGATGCCTTTTATTTTGTGTTCTTGACTAATTGCCCTGGCTGTGAATTGTTGCTTCTTGAGAGAATATCATGGACCACAGTGAAAAGCTCCACGCCCCTCCCAGTCTCTTTACTCCAAAATGTCACCTCTGGGATAAGTTATGATCTCGGATCTACTACCAGATTCCTAAAAGTGTAGGAAAATGGGAAAAGAGGAAAATGGGAGGGGAAAGAAAGAGAAGTGAGAGGAGAGAGAGGAGGGTAGTGGTAGTTGGGGAGGAGGTAGAAAAGGACAGAGAAAACAAAGAGGTGGCTTCTTTCCTGAACTCCATGGGGGCGGTGAAGCTTTAGTTTGTATGCAAAGACTATCTGCTACCAGGAAAGGCAGGCAACGGTGGTATGCATTAATGAAGACTTTCATTTCCTTCAACCTGAAGTACGGGAGTTTCAAATTCCTCATGTAAGATAGAGAACTTGGGAGAAAGTAGCATCAGCTTGGCAAATCATGTAATATAAGTTTCCATGTGGAGAACAGTTATACTGCCTTTGCAAGTGGATCTGAAATGACTTTGAGCCAGCACCTGGAAGGTGCAGCCCTGTTTGTATTGGTGCTCTTCCTTGGCTACTGGTGAAGATCTGAGAGCTAGCAGTGAAAAAATAAGCAAGGGGAGTAAATTTTAATCGAAATGGCCCCACTCCAAGTAGTGTTCTTTGTTGGGGATGAAAGGTAGCCATGAGGATGATTGACTTGTGATTGATGGGTTCAGTCTCTTATTTTCAATTGGGTAAACTGAGGGTCTTTGGATCCAGAAGAGTATTGGTATCTAAAAGAAGTAGTATGATTCTTCGGAGGTTTGGGGGTTATAAGTAAATATCCCTGGGGTTTGTGACTTTTTAAAGGAAATTAATCAGAAAATGTTCATGTCAGAATGCTGGCAGCAAGAGGTTGTGAACTGTGGCACTTCTGGAATAACAAAAGGCAAACAGGACCCGTAAGGAAATGGGCTGGCTTAGAATTATGAATCACTGAGCCCATTTCTTATAGTGATTAATGATGAATCACTCTTTTAACTTTGGATGAAATAATAGGCTGCATCTGAGGAGCTCCATTAATCATCATAAGAATTAGGCTTGTGCCAATTCATTACTGCAGGGTCGACATGTGCTAAACAGTTGAGCCGAATTTCAGGAAGGGGTGAACTTTAGGCAAGGGATGACTTAAAAGAATCCAACCATTAGGGGTCTATTCTTGCTTGGATGGGTGGGGATTTATGAGTTAAGAATAGATCCTATTATATCATCTCTCATCTGGGCTCCTCCTCCAGAAGCTTAACAAAACATCAACTGCAAAGTCTTTTGGCTTTTTGGTAGTTAAGGTCATGATACAATAGATAACCAACACATACCATAAAGTCTGATATGTTTCTGTTTTTCACTTTGCACATTTCCTGTGTCCTGAGAAACTGATGAACAATCCACTGGACATTTGGATCCAGCAGGCACAGAACTAACCAAATTCAGCCATTGTTCTTTAAACAGCAAAATTATCCTTGCAAAATTTCTCCTTTTCCAAAAATTTATTATTGATAATGAAAACCTGAGCTGCAGGCAGCAGAAGGAAGAAGCCTGGCCCATGTTAAAAAGAAAACAGACTGGATTCATCGTTTGATTAACTTCAAAGCCCTTGGGCTGACAAGAGGGTTAAATAGTTATTCCAACATATTTAAACTTATCTACTTCAATGATATAGAGAAAATGTATATGTGTCTCTTACAGAAGCCAGAGTGGTGGGAAATCCAAGAGAATTCCATATAGTCCTTAATTCAAATAGATGCAATTAAATAGCAAAAAATTCATCTAGGTTATAAAAGGCATATATTGTTAAGTCTTAATGTTATTAATTTCAGTAATCTTTTTTTTTTTGTTTGGGTCCGGGGGGATTGAACTCAGGGGTACTGGATCACTGAGTCATATCCCAGCCCTCTTTTGTATCTTATTTAGAGACAAGGTCTTATTAAGTTGCTTAGTGCCTTGCATTTACTGAGGCTGGCTTTGAACTCATGATCCTCCTGCCTCAGCCTCCTGAGCTGCTGGGATTACAGGCATGCGCCACCGTGCCTGGTCTAGTTTTAGTAATCTTTAAGAGTACAAAGTACATTCAAACCCTCATTTGGAAACTTGGTTTATCCTATAGAATTTTTCAAACACATGCATACACACCCAACATATATACACACATATATTTGTATTTTGAAGAAAATGAAAGTTCAGAACAAAATTTTAACTTCTCTTTTATGGTGAAAGACCAATTAAAATAGAGACATTTTAAAAATGTAGACTTTCATAAAGTAACTTATATCAGTATTCATAGGAAGAAAAAGGAATGAAAAGCATTTGAAAAATAAACTTGAATCATTAGAGGTAATACATAGAGCTACTGTGTATATTTTATGTAAATGCATACATACACAATTTTGCATAAAGGTTCTAACATTGAAATTTAGTAGCTTCAGTAACTGGTTTTTTTTACCACAGGTTCTTCCTCACTCAATCCATTTTTTTACACCTTTCAGAAAACACTTTTTAAAACAGAAGGCATGTCTGATTCCTGCCTTACTTAAAACTCCATTGGGGGAGTGTTCATGGTTCCCTACCCTGAGGACCTGGGCATTTTAGGAGGTGGGAAGAGGACAGGCCCAAGGTGGCTGGGACATTAGCACGTTCTGGACCCCAAACATCATCAAATGGTTGTAGAGACTGTAACTTGCAAATAAGTAAATTAAAACATGTTTCATTGTATCAGTTTTCATGTGTATTTTCTATATCATAGGATGTTAAAATGTAATCATTTTCGTTTAGGAGGTCCTAGAATATATACATACAAATATATATGGATATGTATGCATACATATTCACATATATTTCATATATTATATGGAATATATACATAATATATGTATAATATATAATACACATAATATATATGTATATATATACACATAATATATGCACATATATCATGTGTATATATATATATCTTTATTTTTAAAAACCTTTATATTCTGAAAACTTAGGAATTCACAGCTATAGGATAAAGAAAAAACACAAACCTATCTTACCCAGAGGCCCCACCAAACCCAACCCTTTCAATCTTAGTTCCTTCCACCTCTCGTACCCACCTGTTTATCTCTGCTGGCTCTCAGGGATCTCTTTCTGGACGCCTGTTGTAATACCCCTGGGAGATCTGGGCCTTCCCTCCTCTGACATCAGCATGGCTGTGTCCCTCTACAATTTGGTGTACAGGGTATTTCACTATTGTTATTTGCCTATCTACTTCAGTAGACTGGGATCAGATCCTGCCACTCTTCCCTCCTTGAATATCTCCCTTGACAAGGAATGGTGGGCACTTCGTTTGCTCTTGGTCAAGGTTATTTAAATGAACTATATTTTAAAACATGAAGCCAGTATCCAAATTGAAAAATGGTGGGGGAGGCCATAAATGGAACTGTCTAAAAACCGAACAAAAGTCAAAACAACTCACATGCACATGCCAACCATAGTTGAATGCTCACTGTTGATTATAAGAGTGAAATTGAAAATTTCAAACAAAACAAGGTAAATGGATGATGTTGGAAACTGTTATGCTAAGTGAGATCGGCCAATCCCAAAAATCCAAAAGCCGAATGGTCTCTCTGATAAATGAATGATGATGCATAATGTGGGGGGGAAAGATGGCAAGAATGGAGGAAAGATAGCTAGCATAGAGGGAAGGGAGGGGTGGGGGCGGGTGGGGAGTAAAATCAATAACAGAGTGTGTGACAGATATCATTGCCCTGTGTACATGCAAGAAAGCACAGATGGTGTGACTCTACTTTGTGTACAACCCTTGAAACAATAGCTGTACTCCATTTGTGTTCAATGAATCAATAAGTAAATAAAAAAAATAAATAAATAAATAAAAAAAGGATATTGCACAGAAAAAAAAGCTTGATATTTAAAAAGAATTTAGAGTAAAGACTAAAAGTATCTTTTGGAAGCCTAGACAAAAAGCAATCATGGGAAAAGGATTTTATACACAAACTGGGGATTGGGGAGGCATACAAAAGGAGGTAGTAAGATGAGAGATTAGGACAATGAGCGTGAGTTCAGACCTGCAGCACACACCAGGGAAGGAGCTGCTGGCACCTCTGTGTAGACAGTGGATGGTGTTGGGTGTCTGAGCCCTGGGCAAATTGACAAGCAGCCCAGTTGCAGGTGGCTTGGACTGAGGCCCACGGAGATGCCTAGATTTTGCTTCTCTGCATTCAGAGGAGACATAGCTGTGGAAAATTTTATTGGATAGACTTCCAGGTACTGTGAAACTCATAAATATGAATCACTATGCTTCAAGGGGCTTACCATGACATTGTAAAGGAAAGATGAGGTTTTCTCTCCATGATTAGAGGTGAACAGATGGCCAGGCTCTCTGCACTGGTTGGAGTGAATGGGTGATGGAGGAAATGGTGAACACGTGGCAACATGATTCCAGGTGATAGCTCGCCTGAAGGGATAGCTTAAGTCAAGACAGTCCCAAATTTTCTAAAAGGTGACCTTGGATGGATGTATGGAAGTGGGGGAAACTTCCATACAGTTCCCCAGGAACTGTCCTGATGGATATTAGGCACTTCTATTAATTCTATATCCCTGTTACTCTGAAAAAGCAGACCAGGTAAAATCTAGGAGGACAATTCGAAACCATAAGGACTATTTTGCAAATTAGAGTGAGAAATGAACTATCTGAAGATCAGACTGAATTTGTGTCAGAAACTTCACCACCAAATTGATTTCAATGATATTCTTCAGCTATGAGGGCACTTAGTTGGTTTGAGCTATTATATCAAAATATCTTTCAATGGGTAATTTATAAACATTAGAAATTTATTGCTCTCAGACTTGGAGACTGGGCAGCCTAAGACCAAGGCTCTGGCAGATTCAATGTCTTGTAAGATCCCATTCCTCATAGACAGTGCCTTCTCACACGATAGAAGGGGTGAACAATGCTCCCTTGGGTTCCTATTAGAAGGACACTGATCCCATTCATGAGGGCTTCCAGAGGTCCTATGTCTAATACCATCGCTTGGGGATTAGGTTTCCACATATAAATTTTGGGGAGATATGAACATTCAGACCTTTGCATAGCAAAGCCTTCACCGGAGATGGTGAATGGTTCTCTGTGAAGAAAAAGACTGGTTTGTCTTCATCTGCATCCCCCATCACTTAGAGCAACTTTATTTGATAAAGAAATTTTGCTTGCTGGATTAAGCTGACATGGCATTTTCACTTCTTTGGAAATATTCCCTCCATTCTTGCAGTTTCCAGTTATTAAGTTATTGACTTTTCCATTGAATTGTGTGTAATCATGATCTGACATGTTTCTATGCTCTGCTTATTTATAAATTGAAATTTCATTCATTCAACAAATATTTATTGAGTGTTAATTCCAAAGACTGCTTTAGGTACTCAGAACCATCAGGGAATAACACAGAAAAAGTCCCTGCCCTCATAGGTCTTATATTTAATGAAAAAGAAAAAAAAACCCTGCAATATAACTACATATAGTGCAGATGACTACTTGGGAGGCTGAGGCAGGAGGATTCAAGTCTGAGGCTAGCCTGGGCAACTTAGGGAGATGCTATCTCAAAATAAAATTTTAAAAAAGGGTTGGGCATGTAGCTCAGTGTAGAGCTTGTGCCTACCATGCAAGATGCTCTGGGCTCAATCTCCTATGACACACACATACACACACACATGCACGCACACACCAAAACCATGACAAGAAAAAAAATTAGTTGCAAATATACTATAGCACCTAAATTTCTCCTTTCCAATAGAAGGAGTGATGTTTGATTGGCACTTTTCTATGCCATTCATTATTGTTAACTACTTAGTTGAGTTAATAATTTCAGGTGCCCAAAAGCTTTAAGTAGTTCTGTAGATCTCCTTTGTGACCTATCTCAATCCCTGTCTCTCTCAGTATCTGTATGTCTGTAGCTTTATCTATACATAAATCAGATCCCTAAGAACATTTGGAAGAAAGGATGGAAGGGACATATGTTATTTTACTTACATGTGTAAACCTAAGTAAGGCTATTAGCACTTCCAAGAAATCATTTAAATCCTAGCTAGACTAATATATGAATCCTAATTCAGGGGTTGTTATTTTATACTGATTTTATTGTTCTTTTGGTTCACAACCCTTTCCAACAGATACATTCTTGTCTATCTATTTTCTACAAAGCTTAGCCCTGAGCCTGGACCTGACTTTGTAGAAGGCTCTTTCTCCCCCCATGGAACAGGGATCTCTGGTGAGTTAGGAGCCTGAGTGTATTCCTAGTTCAGTCCTTGTATTTCAGATTGTTATCTCTGTTGGTCCCAAGCCACACTGCCTTAAGTAGGACACTAGCATCCCCTGCAAGTGCAGAGAGCAATCTATTCCACCAGATGCCTGATAGAGGGTAAGGAGGGGCTTTGTTCCTCTTTCCCTTAGGATTCATATAAATCATTTTCTATTTGGTTTTTCTTCTCCTTGACTAAGCCCTGGCCAGATAATGTGGTGTGATGGTGGAAAAGGATCGAGGGCTTCCATTCAGAGTGACTGCTGTGCATTCTGGGAGGCCGTGTCTGAGTCTACATTCTGCTTCTTCTCCTTATTTCTGTATGAATTTTCATATTTTTTATTTGTAAAGTTAAGAAAAATACTACTCAAAGAGTTGTCTCAAAATCTAAATGAAGTCATTTCCTTAAAAGAGCTCAAGATCTTGGAGAGGATTGTCAAGTCAAATTTGGGCAGCTGCAGGGGGAGGGAGCAGGTCACCTAGCAACACACTGTGCCAGAAGTGACCAATGAGGCAGACCTGCTGACCCTGACATCCACCTTGGGTCCACCTTTTCCTGGGCAGGACCCCTGACCCCTTCCTCAGTATAAAAACCCTGAGCAGCCAAAGCCAGTGCAATTTCTTCTGGCTCTTCCACCCCAACTTTCACCCCGGGGGGCTGGAGATTTCACCCAGGACACAAACTCTAATAAATCTCAAGCCACTACTTTTGTTTGACTCTGGTGAACCCGCCTGGCGAGCTTACTCCTTTGGCCACCCGCCGCCTTTGCAAGCTTTGTATTTGGTGCTGAAACCCGGGAGAGAGCGTTTGGATTTCTCCCATTCGGGACTGAGGTCCACTCTCTTCTCCAAAAGAACCAGAATTCTCTTTATCTGGGCCAACAGAACTGGGGTAAGTTGGCCTTTTCTACCGTCTTCCAGTCACTCTCCCGTTACTGGTCTGTCCGTAAGTCGCACACGCCGCAGACCCCCACCGTTTGGGCACGGAAGCCTGGGAGACAAAGACATCCCAGACTCCCCTACCCCCCCCCCCCCGTTTTCTCCGTTCTGGACCCCTGGGGACCAGGAGACATCCTGATCCACGGCTGGTCCATTCCATTTTTTGGGTGAGCACGACCAGGGGGGACGCCCTTTTTGCCTGTGTTCACTCCTGGAGTAACACTGGAAGGCTATAGAAAACGCTGACCTATTGGCTGCCGCTACCATTATTTCACTAAATGGCCACCAGAGGAAATAACCAATTTATCATGCTGCTAAACAGACACGTGGAGGCTTGATTTTGTTGAAATCTGTGTCCCGCCTCCCCACCTCTCCTTTTTCTGTCTGCTTCCCTACCTAAAACCTCCCCACTTTCTTTTCCTTCACGTTTTTGGACCCACCGGAAATGCTCTCTGCTCCCGCCCCTAGGCTTCCGCCGAAACCGCTGGCAGCGGGGACTGCGTGTCCATCAACTGTGTGCCTTCCCCCTGCCACCTCCTCTGTCTCTCCTCTGTCTCCTCTGTCTGTTCACCCCCTCTGCCGATACAGCACTGGGCGTGGGACTCCGTTGAACACGGAGCTGGCTATTCCCCACCTCCGCCACCATAGCCGCTCGACCAGCGCAGGGGAGCAGAGTGCTCCCTCCCTCCAGTGTGCTACTCCTCGCTCGCCCGCTCACTGCTGATGCAGCCACCACGGCTTCCCACGCCCTGTGCTGGGCTGGGTTCGCAACTGACCGCCTAGCCTCTACCCAGCCCCAGCCAACCCAACGAGCCAGGTGTGGCGATAGAGCCACCGCCTGGGAACCACACATGCACGAGACAACTGCGCTCAGGTTCAGCTTCTCCATGCCCCCGCCAAACTCTGCCCACAGGGTCCTCCGAACACTCCCCTGGGGAACACTCTCCTGGGAGCTGCTACTCTTCTTCCACTGTCCCTTTAGCCTTTACCCATTCATCTCCACAGGTGCTGAAAGTCGTATGTTCACCTTGTGAAAACCGCTTCAATTCTCCGCTCCCCTGACCTGACTTAACCATTTTGTAGATGCAGTTCAATGCTGAAGCCTGATGGAAGCTGCGAAGCCACTATGCAGTGCTCATACAGAATCACCACCGCCTGGTTCCAAATATGCTTTCTTAATTCCTCACTCACTTTCCTCTTTTTCTACTGACTCCTCTACTTATATTAAGTGAGGGAAATTACCCAAAATCCAGATAAAAATCCAGTTTTATTCCTTAACTGCCTTACAGAGGCCCACAAACCCCTATCCGAAATCTGGTAAAAGTGGCCTTTAAAGTCTACAATGCCCAAGAGGCAGGCTAACAGTCCAGTCCCAGTCCCTGGTAGTTAACCTGTGACCTGCTGCTCCACCAAGAACTCCAAAGGAGGACCAGCTGTCCTGTCTGCCAGGGGCAAGCCCATGGCCCCAACCAAGTTGTCTCCACGGGCAAACAAGCAGTACACACTGGAAAACTGACTACCTTATGGCTGGCCCCTCCCTAGCACCTCTACGCAGGGGTGTGACCAGCCAGGTGGTCCCTTCCCCTCAACTGTCGAGGATCGCTGAGCCCAGGGCATGCTCTAGGGTAACCTTGTGGACACAGGAGCTACATATTCTATTTGATCTGCCCACTCTGGGCCTTTATTTCCTTCCTAGGTTTCGGTTATGGGAATTGATGGGAAACCCTCCTTGCCAAACAGAACAGCTAAGTTAGCCTGTGCCCTGGAGGGACATTCTTTCACACACTCTTTCCTGGTTATTCCTTACTGTCCAGTCCCCCTCCTAGGTAGAGATATTCTCCAACTTCTGGGAGCCACCCAACAACTTCTTCCCAAGTGTATTACTAGTACTCACCTTCTTCTACCTCTGTTTCTTACATTCTCTAGCTCTCCCACACCACCTTTCGTACTGTTACCCCAGACCTGGTTGACCCCCAAGTCTGGGACACCTACAAGCCAGTCATCACCTCCCACCACAAGCCAGTCCTAATCTAACTGAAACCTCATGCTAAGTTTCCTTCATGTCCTCAGTTTCCAGGAAGGACTTACACCCATCATAGGTCAGTTACTCAGGGACTCCTCATCCCTATTGACTCCCCCCTGTAATACTCCTACATTGCCTGTATGTAAACCCTCAGGAGCCTATCGCTTGGTCCAGGACCTCCACCTAATTAATGAGGCAGCTATTCCCATCCACCCAGTGGTTCCTAAATCCTACACTCTTTTAGTACTCTTAATATTTAAATTCCATTGGGTAACATACTTAAAATATTATTGGTGAAATCATAACAGGTACCATTCTACATACAAAGGAATCCAAAGGTTTCAACTGTGATTCAATTAAAGAAGAGTTATTTCAAAATGCAAACAAAAGAAGTCAACAGATAGGAAAGAGAACATAGAAGGTTCTAGGTGTGCAGAGCCTAGGTTTCTCTTGAAAAACTAGGTTTGGTTGCTCTTCTTTGTATATTAATGTGTCCGTGCCTTCCAGGTGCACAAGTCTTTAGAGCAGAGGATTTGTTGGGCTGATGTTCTCCAAACTAGGTGTCTGTGCTGGTAATTTTAAAAAATAACAAATTTTATTGGGGACCTAATTTTTATCATTTACTATTCTGTAACAGTACCTGTTATCAGTAGGGTATATGCAAATTTGTTACTTTTTACACTGAGATTAAAATTTAAATGCAAATGTATTTAAAAGTTAGTGAGAGCCGGATTTGTTTAAAGGTTAATATCATGAAACTTGAAAGCATTTGGCCACTTTGCCACACAAAAGGAAAGTTAAAAGCTCTCTCAGCCTTTCCTTGATTTGTTTTAAATGCAATATATTGTGTTAACTACCATTCACATAGACTCAGGATAAATACATGTAAACTATGTAAAATGATGTCCTAAGAGGAGGCAAATGCGTTCTTTACAGTTCCTCTTCACCCTGACTCCTGTTACCTCTTTGTCTTCACATGGGAGGATCCTACGTCCTTTAGGTCTTGACAGCTGACAGTGAACAGTTTTTCCAGGCAAAAACTGGCAGACTGATTTCACCCGTATGCCCAGACGCAAAAAAGCTCCGTTACTTACTTACCTTGGTCGATACTTTTTCAGGCTGAATAGAAACCTTCCCTACCCCGAGGGAAGCTGCTGACATAGTCTGCTCTCCTCATTGAGCAGATTATTCCCAGATTCAGACTTCCTGCATCCATCCAGTCATTCAACGGTTCAGTCTTCATCTCTCAGACTGTTCAACTAGTCTCCAGAAACCTCAACATCACCTGAAGACTCCATATCCCCTACTGACCTCAATCCTTGATGGTAAAGTTTACACAGGGACAACAACCAACCATCCTGAGGCTTCACTTAGAATCTAAAAGTTTATATTCAGGTGATTCCTCAGGTTCATCTAACCATCCAAGAGCAGGAAAAGGAGATCCAACCCCAGATGGACGCAGCTACTCAGCCTAACGCTAATCCTTTCTCAGGTCTTACTCTGATACATCAAGGTCTTTGACTTCTCAATCTCTCCAGAGTTAATAACATCTCAGATTGTTTTCTTTGTGCAGGTTTGAACCAGACCCTGCTTACAGCCGTTCCTATGAGTACCCCCCTTAATACTTCCTCAAAGGCTCAAAGGACCCCTATTCACCTTTGGAGGGAGTTCCCCTTATTATAACTCCTCAGAGAACTTTGCGCACTGTTACACTTTCTCTAACTCAGTACCTTGCAACTAAACCATATAGGTCTCTTCTCCCATGTTTGCTCCTCCAAGATTATTCTTCTGATTTAATGGTACTCTGACAAAAAATTAGATCCCACTTGCCCTTCGCTTTCTGTGTGTCCTCCTCTTTAGTTCCTCAATTGATTCCATATAGTGAAGCTGAATTAATCTGGCCTGTTCAAAACCCTGGCATCCCTACAGGGACAAATAACATCTGTTGCCTAAGTTTTCTTACAGAACCGCTGAGCACTAGATCTTCTGACAGTGAACAAAGGAGAAACATGTCTATTCCTAGAGGAAGAATACTGCTAGTACATCAATGAAACCAGACTGAGAAACTGGACTCATTGAGGAAAACGTTAAAACTCTCCTGCATCTGAATTTGCCCAGAGCTGCATGAGTGAGGTTGCCACAATGACGTACAACCAAATGCTCCTGCACCCTGACAGCCGCCTCCCCACCGACCCAGACCCAGAATCCTTTTTTTCCCACGACACCCCAACCATGCAGGAAGTAGCCAGACAGACTCCAGCTCCCCATATCACCCAAAAGGTCGGGATGTTAAGTCAAATTTGGGAGGCTGCAGGGGGAGGGAGCAAGGTCACCTAGCAACACACTGTGCCAGAAGTGACCAATGAGGCAGACCTGCTGACCCTGATGTCCACCTTGGGTCCACCTTTTCCTGGGCAGGACCGCTGACCCCTTCCTCAGTATAAAAACTCTGAGCAGCCAAAGCCATGTGCGATTTCTTCTGGCTCTCCCACCCTGACTTTCACCCCGGGGGCTGGAGATTTCACCGGGACACAGACTCTAATAAATCTCAAGCCACTACTTTTGTCTGACTCTGGTGAACCCGCCTGGTGAGCTTACTTTGGCCACCTGCCTGCTGCCTTTGCAAGCTTTACAAGGATGATGTTGGGGCCCCAACTTAGGTTGACAAATTGAGCACCTAACAATGCAGGACATCCACTTCAGTTGGAATTTCAAATGAACAGCAATACCTTTTAGTTATAATCTATAAATATAAAAAAATAGACTATAGAATTTGCAATATAATAAAACATAAATACTAAAGATCTATGTAAATATTTTGGAATAAATATTGCATGAGGCTTATTTACACTAATAATTGCTTCTTTGTTCACCTGAAATTCAAACTTGGTCCAAAAGGCAACACAGCCCTACCTGATTCCCTTCACTGGGCCTGTGCACTCACTACCAGCTGCTGTGTTGGCTCCTAAAGCCTCTCAGCTGCTGCCCTTGACGGAATGGTACAGCCTACTTGGGAAACAAATCCCCTCTCCCACCACTGTCACCACCAATGGGGTACCCTGAGGCCCTGGCTGACTGGCAGGAGTCATAAGAGGCCACCCCCTTTTTCAAGGTGGGACCAATCTGTGGCAATTGCTGGGAGGGACCACGCTGCCAAGAGACTCTAGCCAAGACCACTTCCTGCCAACTCTCTTCTGCTCTCTCCCTCTCTCTCTCTCTTCACTCTTTCCCTTCCTGAGAATACTTTCTCAGTCATTTCACAGAATCCCCATCTCAAGCTTTAATCCCCCATGAAAGCCAATTAAAGCCAGCTATCAAAGAATGTGGATTTTTTTCAATCCTATGATTGAAATATTCTAAGGAAATGGAGTAAATTATATTACATGCATGTATGGATATGTTAAAATGAACCCCACTATTATGTATAACTATAGCATATTAATAAATACATTAATATATTTAAAAAATTCTGAGATCCTAAAAAACATGGGATTTGAAAAAATTTCTTAAAAGTTTAAAAAGTTTTAATTGTGGTAGAAACTACACAACATAAAATTTACCATCTTAACTACTTCTAAGTGTACATTTTGGTAGTATTAAGTAAGTTCACCTTGTTGTGCAACCAGTGTCCAGAACTGTTCCCTCTTGCAAAACTGACCCTCCATATGCATTAGGTAACAACTCCATTTCCTGCCTCTCCCAGCCCGTGGGAACCATCTCCTACTTTCTGTCTCTAGGGGTTTGAGAATTCTAAGTGTCTAAGTGGAACCATACTGTATTATAGGTTTCAGAATATTTCATTGAAATTTTCATTGAAGTTTTATTAAATTTATACATTATTTTGAAGAGAATTGGCAATTAATTTTGCTGTAAGGTCTCCCGAATTAGAACCCCTTTTCAGGAATTTGAGAAGTTGCTTCAAATCAGTACTGTAGATTTCTTATTAAATATCACTTAGGTATGTAATGTTTACATTTATTCTTATCAATAAGATCTTATTCTATTCCAGATGACTTTTACCAGGAATGAGAGAAATAAAAACAAAGTCTATAATTCCACAGCCCATGACAACCACCATTATGATTTTAGTAAAATTTTCCATCACAATGCGCACGCACAAACACATGCTAATTTTTTTCCTACAACTGTAGTGAATTCCTAGAATAAAACATATTTTAATGTGGGTGTTTTATGCTCTTCAATGTATATGTGATTAAATCTGCTATCATTTAATGTATGGTTTCATTAATTTCTATTGTAGATGAGAATTGGCCTGTCATTTTCTCGTTTTCAGTATTTTTAAGATTTTACATCAGAGCTCTGCTATGTTGTCAAATAATCCTGAAGATTTCTACACCTTTTAAAACTCTGGAATAATTCAAGTAGGCAGAGAGATTACATTTTCCTTAAAGGTTTGAAATGATTAGTCAATTAAAGCTTTGTAGGTCATTATAACATTTATTTTTTATAAAAGATTAGAAATAAGACACTTACTGTCTCACTTTTCCAAAAAATTTAGGGCAAAGATCAGATCTGATAAATTTGAGAGGTAGAAAAATATTAGAACCAACGGAATCCCAGAGAAGCAACAGGACTAGCATATTTTGGAGTTGGGTTTAGGTCCTTCTGTCACCAGCAGATGACACTGGGTTCACCTTTGTGAGTTTTCTTGTTTAAATCTATAAAATGGGGGACAATCATACACATTTTCAAATAAGTAAAACCTAAATAAGCAGTTTGCATGGAATATTTGGGAGTCCCCAGACACAAGCAGCAAGTTTTTGATGCCTGGTGGAGGCAACAACTCGGGAAGATGGTCACCTCCTTCACCCTTTCTGCATTGATTACTGTTCTGCTGTGGTGCCTGGAGGATGAGAAGCTCTGGGATGCAGGAAACAGTCCCCACAGGGGTTGTCTTCTATGGGGCAGCCTGAGGTCCCTTCTGTAAGAAGCAGAGCCTCAGGGGAGTAAGTTGTGTGTTCCTGGGTGACCAGGATGACTGTTTGACCCCTGAGCACATGGGACATCTCTGGAGATTTTTAGAGATATGTGGGGGGATGTTGGGGGACTGGGGTGGAACCAAAATTCTTTGTGAGCAGCAGAACAAGAATAGGAGATTTGGGTTAATGACCTTGTTTACACCCACAGGCTACCTAGCCTTGGGGCACATCTAGATGAAAGAAGCACCAGGTTTTGTGTGGTGTAGAAGAGTTGAATCAATGGACACGGTGAGCAAAGGAAGAGAAGATAGTTTTGGAGGTGGTGGGGGGTGGTAGAAAGCTGTCTTAGCCTTGCACTCTTGGCTCATTCCAAGTGCAGCTCCTTGTCACATTATCCGGGAAATCATCCAGCTGCCCATCGATCACTCCATCTATGCAAAGGATTAAAAAACACGTTGGCTTCAAGAGAGCAAATTCCAGAGTCAGCTGCCATGCAGTGTAGCGTCATCTGGCAGGGACAACACTGCTCATGACCCCTGCACTGGTGCCCAGTTCCACCCCTACCTCGGATCACAGCTGGCATGAAGATGATCCCAGTCAACAGGGAAAGGCTGTGGTATGTCCAGTGAATTTGTTTTTGGAAGAAGGACAGTTCACAGCATGTTTATCACAATAGATGATGCTAAGGTTCTTTCCAGTCTCAGAGTCAATTAATTCTATAATTTGTATAACAATTGAATGTGCTAAGATTTTTGGACTGTTATCCACAGAAAAAGCTAAGCTATCTAAATTGCACATTTCAAAACCTATCCAGTAAGGGGTTGGGGGACTGACCAAAGTACTGAGGGCTACTGGTATGTGAAACGGTCGTTCAGATAACTGTGTGCATTGTTTACACCAGGGTTCAGCCAACTTTTGGTGTAGATGGCCAGATAGTAAATATTTTAGGCCTTGTGGTTGGTCCTTGAGCAGCAACTCCACTCTGTCCTCATGCTATTAAAGCAACCACAGACAAGGCATAAATGAATGACCTTGCCTGTGTCCCAGTAAAACTTTACTTATGGATACTGAACTTTGAATTTTGGATAATTTTCACATGCCATGAAATGAGGTAAAAACCATCCCTAGTCTGTAAGACTGCAACAACAAGTAATAGACCATGGGTTTATCATTCTGCTTTACCCAGAGACCCACTTGCTGTATAGCCCTTTAGTAAGATCAAATCTACCCATAGACGTGATTAAATAGTAGAAGAGCTTGATACAAATCCAGTAAAGCATCAGCCACAGCAAGTTGCCCAGAAAACCCTCCAAGCTGGCTGGATCATCTATGCGAGTGCTCTCAAGTAGTGACTTCAAAAGAAATGTTGTAAAGAAAGACGAGATTCCTAAATAAAACCACTCTTTAGGTAGTGGTTCAAAAGGAAAATTATGCTCGCTATGGTTCTTTGTTTCTTTCTTTTTTTTGTTTTTAATGCTGTTGGGGATTGAGTCCAGGGCCTCATGCATACTAAACCCGTGCTGTACTACTGAGCTACATCCCCATTCCTCAGTGGTTTTTTCTACTGATAAATCTGTGTTTATCAGCAAGCTAACTGCTAAACTATATTTCTTCTTTGAACTAGATGGTAAAACTACCTTCTCATATCTCAATCTAAGGTTAAAAATTATGGCACAAATAAAATATGTATTTACCAAGAATTCTAGCCTGGCTAATAGAATTCTTGGTATATGAAATAAAAATATTTAAAGAAAGTGAATAAAAATATTTTTAACCCTCTTGAACCCCAAGATTCATCTTTTGTTTTTCAAGTCACTGACTGGCACACGCAACTCTATATTAAACTAACTGACCAAGCAATCAACCCAGCAAACACAAGTGAAAACAAAAATTTTCTGGAATCTTTATGTTTGTATAAATGGCATGAGAAGATCAGAAGATGCTCTTGAAGCTCTGAAAAGTATCATGTCTTTCTGAGTTGTCCTTTTCATCTCTCGAAGAGGCATAAGAAACTGGACATTAGCAAATTGCTAAGATGATTTCATCTATTTTTTCCCCAACAGACATTTTTGGAACCAGCTCAGATCCAGGAGGGGTGACATTAAAGCATAGCTTTTAGATTGCATTTGGTAGGAAAGAACCTTAATCTCAAATTTAGTTCTCGTACTTATCCCCCATGACTTTGGAGAAATTACTCTAAAACATAATGTTCTAATGAGTAAATGAATCTGATAATAGTTATCTTTCACCATCATTGTGAAACAAGATGAAATACTGTGTGCAAAATATTTAGTACAAAATCTGGTTCAGAGTCAGGGTTAAAAAGAGGACGATTCTTCTTATTTCAACTCCTGGATTAGGAGGGGGTGTGTGTTGTGTTTAAAAATATTCTGATAATAATCACTGAAACATGTATGTCTCGTGGCACTCATAGATGGATCTTTCTGGGAAATAAAGCTGTCACACAGACTTTGTGATTGTGTCACAGTTCATCAGAGTTTTGCAGAAGAACCAACATTTGAATGAATAGATAGAGTGGCTGAGCGACTCAAGTATGCTCTTTGCTGACTGTCAAAGCCAAGTATACACAAAAACAGCAGGACAGATCATAACGGCAAACACGCCCACACATGTAGACGCTGATGATGCAGTGGGATGTAGATTCTATGGCTTACGCTTGCTCAAGGTAGCAAAGAATAGAAATTCTAGAGAGAGTCATGGCAGAATAGAAAGATGCATGAATATGCAAAAACTGCTCCCTTGGAAGTGTTGCCTTCCGGAGGAAAAGGATGCCAGGAAAATAAAGACATTGCCAGGCAATAGTGAGACTCAACCAGATGAAAGGTAAAGAGTCAAAACTAAGGTACTGAAGGACCTATAAATAAAAGAAAACACGAAACTCCGGTAAAACTCTTTTCTTGGTTTAATTATAAAACTTTAAGAATCTCAAGTCATTTTCTTTAGCAAGAGCTGTGTATGAGTCACCTTTCCATTGTTAAAACAAAGACCTGAAATAATCAACTTATGAAGAGGAAATGTTTACTTTGGTTCACAGTTTTTGAAGTTCCCGCCCATGACTAGTTGGCCCTATTGCTGTGACCCTGTCCTGTGGCAGCATCTCATAACGGAAGCAAATGGTGGAGGAAAATTTTTCACATCATGTCTGAGAAGAAAAAGAGAGAAAGAGAGAAAGACAAAGGCACTGGTCCTATTATCCCACTCAGAGGCGTGGCCTGGGGAACTGAATGTCCTTCACTAGGCTCCAGCTCTTAAAATTTCCACTATCTCCCAATGGAGTCATCAGCTGGGGGACAAGCCTTCAACACATGGGCCTTCCAAGGACATTCTGGATCCAAACTGTAGCAAACTGAATGTGATAGGGAACATAACTTAGAAAAAGTAAGCTAGGTTAGAGGAGATAATTTGCTTACTCTAAAGCCACATCCACTTATAAGTACAGAGCGAAGGAGAAAGACCATAATAAAGATATTGATGGGTTTGTTGCAAGCTCTTGCTACTGCAGACCACTTGGATGCAGGACCCAATGACAAGTTCATAAATCACGTTATCACCACCACCAATGGCTGAGCAAGCCTGTACTCAGGATCCTTACAATCATTGCAGATTTCAGATTATTGCCAGGTACTGAGAAGAGGAATATAACTTGTCAGGAAACCCACAAAACACATTTTTTTGCAACAGAGCACCAAATCTTTTCAAATACAACTTTTGACTCTCCTGGTTGAATCCTGTTTATGACTTTCTTGCAACATGTGAAATGCATTGGCCTAAATAAGCCAGACACCAAAAATAGCAAAGTAAGAACTGAAAGGTCATGTGAAAGTGTGAAGAGCATGATCTTAGAACTTTTCAGAAGCCTGTGAAAGTGGTAAAGCTGTAGGTACCAGAGGAGGCTAACACCGCCACAGGGAGAGTTCGGAAAAGAAGTCTGGTTAGATACAACTAGTCCCGATGATGAAGGTGATTTTAATCAGCTTCAACCCCTTTGCAGATTCCTGGTTCATTTGCTGAAAACCAATATTTGACTCCATGATGGCTCTAAGCACCCCAAAATGTGACTTTCCAAGCTCAATGTTACTCTTTGTGGTTTCTTTTTTGTTTTCATATTTTTGCCCTGTTTTCATAAACTGGTAAAAACCAAGGAGATAGCTACTGCTTTAAAAAGCTTATAGTTTGTACCCCCTTTCTGGAAATCAAAAATATATTTAAAAGTAAATTCCATCAGTCACTTTGTAACTATTTTAAGTCTCCCTGTTTCCTGACTTAGAGTCAAAGTCGCTGCAACTTTTTATGGGGGGGGGGTTATAACAAATTCATTTTTATGCTACTAAACTAAGAAGTACATACGGCAAGTATGTTTCAAATTGTTTCCCAGATTCTCATTTCGATTCGAAAATGTTTCAAATAAAACATTTAAAGTGTTAAAAACTTTCCACAGTTTCAAAATCACTGGAAATACTGTTTTCTTTATTATTAGTTCAGGAAACTTTGCTTCAAAAAAGCGGGGATGTATATGTCACGCTGATTTGGGTCATTTTTCTGTAGAATTTTGTAGATTTCAGATCAACTGGTGTCCAGGGACTAAACCCTCTGCTGGAACAGCTGTTGGGTGGGAGAGACCCCTGCCGTTTCTGTTGGGCCTGCTTTCTTCCTATGCAGGTCTGCCTTTGCTTGGGAATAGCCTGATCATCAAACCAGACAAAGGAGTTGGAGCAAGGGTAGCCAGGGGAAGAAGCAATTGCTTCATTTTCCCCTTTAGCACCAAACATAAAAAGAAGAAAGAATGGATTTTGTTTTGCTTCTCAAAGAAGGATTTTAAAATGTTTTGTTCTGGCATGACAAAGACACAGAGACAAAATGACCTACCTTCAAAGCAAAAATTATTTGTCTTAAAAAAAAAAAAAAAACAACAACCAAATGGATGAGAATCAATCATTTGCAAAAGCTGCTGACACTTCAGGAAAATATCCACGTGGTTAGCAATGAGCAGGATCACTATGTCCTGCTGGTTACACTTCACCTTCAAATCTTTGTAAAAGAATATCCCCATAAAATCTGAAATCACTGATGAGTTTTAAGACAATGATTGGAATTAAAGCAGGGACTATATAACCAAACAACAATATTTAGAAGGTCTTAAAAAACAGGCAACCCACTTCATATGAGATTCCGGGATTAGTTGCTGATGACTCCCTGGAACAGGGTGAATCATTTCTGAAGGAGTCACTTGTTGGACTGCGCCTGATTGCATTTCTGTGTCCTAAAGCTGGTTTGTGCATGTCTAGGCAAGGCCTTCCTTGCTTATAAATGGAGCATACTATTGTCATGGTTGATCAAAATTTGCTTTTTTTTTCTTTCTATTTCTTTAAAAAAAAAAGGTTATTTTCAACAGCTCCTTTATTTTTCCCGCTTTTCACTCAAGTTTATCTATTCTTTCTACGACATTTTATATATTCCTTTAGCTCCTCCAGACCTTTAATGAAAGTATGGAACTGGCACTTACCAGCTCGTGAACTTAGGAAAGCCACTTATGCCTGCCAAGCCTCAAATTCCCCATCTGTTAGAGGGCCAACTATCCATCCATTCATTTCTTTAAAAATTATGACTGTCTCCTAGATTAAGGGGCATTGGGGAGCACAAAGATAAGACATTATCCTTGCCATTATGGGTTTTGTGGTGGTGAAAGGACACCCATATAAATACTATAAGTGTCCTGAAGTGTTGTGAATGCCTCATAGACCAAGTGAGAGCTGGCCAGTTCTACCAGGGGTAAGAAGCATGGGGAAGCAGCAAAAGTTCACAGAGGAGAGTGGGTCATGTTTACTTGGCTTATAATAATAGCAAACAAGCATGAGAATTTACTATGTGCCAGGTACCAGGGCTGGGCACTCAAGGGACTCTTCGTCTCATCTCTTCTACACATCTCTTTAGTTACCATTATTATCTCCAAATTGATGAGGAAATTGAGGCCTACAGAGATTAACAACTTGCTCCTGGTTGTACACTCAAAATTACAACCTTGGCATTCTACCTCAGCCAATAGCGCCCAGGACTCTTAACCACTAAGTCCTGTTGCTTCCCCCTTCCTTTGCTTTGGTATTGGAAGCACTCAGTGTGTGCCTGCCTTCTGCAGGGTGGTAGGGACTGTAGCTGTGAGCAGCACTGGGGATGGGGTGAGCCAGAGGGAGAAAACAGGGTAGGCCCTGAGGCAGCTCAGCTCAGAGGTGGGCAAAGTGGGTCTTACCCGTAAGGGTTACTCAAAACCAAAACTAAAATAATGACATCAATTCACTTCCTCATTTTGGTTTGTCTCTTCCAGATAATATTTTTTTCTTAGTTCAAGTTTATTGAAAAAAGGTATTGGTGAGTTTATTTTAATTTATTTTTAAACCTTTTTAAAGCCCAAGATAAAAAGACCAGTAGGTCACATAATAGAAAAAAATGGAAGGAGTCCCTCCTTCTTGGGGGGATTAAAATAAACAGGCAACAAGCTACTGTTTAAATACAATCCAAAAGAATTTTTCTTTGAAGGACTCCACTGTTTTATTCCAGGGTCAGAATAAATTTCCACTTAGTATCCGGAGAGATTTTCTGGGAGGGAATTTTGAAACAAGATATGCAAATACACTGGGGAGATTAATAGGAAGACATAGCTACAAGACACCCAAAATGAAATACTATGACAGATAATATATTTTAGTTTGATTTTTCAACATTATATAAATGTTCTTAATTAATATTAAAACAACAATTAATGAGAAATAGCCTTGCTGGCTTGATAAATGGAACAGAGTCTTTTTCAAGGACATTTTTTTTTCTTTTCTTTTTTGATTCTAAATGTAGACCAGTTGCTTGTGGAAGGTTTGGTAATGAACTTCAATAAGGTTGCAAGAAAATGGATATCATTGCTCTGACTCTAGGCCTTCCCAGCTCTCCTTACAGACCCACGGTGAGCATTGTGGAGGCATGCCCTCTCATGCTGGGGGCACTATCCCACATTCTCACTGCTCTCTTTATCTTTACACACACACACACACACACACACACACACACACACAGACTCACACAAGAGTGCACATACCACCTTACACATACTAAGTGGTCAATAAATGTTTGCTATTATTCTAACTAGTATTATTATATACATGATTATTTTACAAAATTGGGTTCATAGATTATGTCAGTAATCCATGTGAATTGACAGTATTTAAGAAGCAATAGAGTTCAACAATCATACAAGTTGTTATCAATCAAGGGTCTTGAATTGTAAGAGACAGAACCCCAACTCAATTATGCATACAGGGGGATTTGTTGAGACATCTAATTTGAAGTCCAGAGAAAGATCTACTTTTTTGCATGGCTGAATCCAGGGGTTCAAATAATGTTGTCATCACTTTCTTTCTTCCTATTATTTCTCAGCACCTCTTGTTTCTGTGTCTTTTGTTTGCATGTTGGTTTTCTGCTTCCTACAGGTTTTCTCTAGATTGCTGAAAAGTCTTGGGTCGACATTCATACCAGTCAAAAAGAGAAAAGGTAGGTGTTCCTTCCCAGTCTAGTAGATAAGTAGTGCAGAGTACTCTGGCCAACCTAGTTACATGACCTCCCTGAGCCTATCCTTGGGTCCATGGGTACTGGTTCCATGATTGGCCTGGAGATGTTTTCCCTGCTAAAGGGTGGGAGTGGGGTTGCTGGTGGTTTTGAGATGAGCACTATGATTTTACCATAATAAAGAGCACCCCAAAGGAACCATAAAAGGGATTTGGTCAGTGTGTTATCTAAAGAACTCTGTAGCAACCAGAGTTCTCACAGTCCTTTTTTTTTTTTTTTTTTTTTTTTTTAAATAAAAAAGGGTTTTTTTTAGAAATCAGTCTGACTGACACCTTTAAAGATGAAAAGGTATCTGTAAAGTGAGGGAAAACATAAAATGATTTTTACATTTACAAAAAATGTTAATTTTTGGTATGCCTAATCTCTTCTAAAATTTTGTGTGTGTATATATATATATGTATATACATATATATATATACACACCCACACAAAGTCTAAACTACCATCCCCTCCTCCCATTCAGTTTTTTCTAGGTGTCTAGCTTGTTCTAAAAATCATGTTCGCGATGAAGAATGCTTTCTTCATCATTCCTTATCACAAAACTTAACTGTTACTATTAAAGGACAATTCCAGTTAGGAGATAGGACAAGAGACACTTATTCTTTAGGTTATTGTCATCGGGGCTGGCAAACCATGCCTATTGGATGTAGAGACGAAGTGGTTATTTCAAAAACATTAACCAGCTGGCTTGAGGTGTTCAGTTGATTGGTTTCACTCATTTTTTTAAAAAAGCAAGATTTTTGGAGTCAGCATAGACAATATTCTGACTCTTTGAATACTTACTGTAGATGACTACCTAAAACCAAAATTTTTAAAGTGATTTCTTAGCAGTGATACCAAGATTTATGCATAAATACATCTGGTCTGAAAGTAATTCTTATTTGTTTCCAGGAAGTTACTTGGGCATTGAGGGGTGAAGCTTAAATTACTCTCTAGTCATGTTGGTTAAGTGTGCTTTTCATGGTCTTTTGGATGCTTTCAAATCAATTACAGATGTTCCTGGACTTTTGATGGGGTTCCATCCCTCTAAATCCATTGCAAGCTGAAAAGATTAGCTCAAAAAAGTATCAAATACACTTAACCTACTGAACACCATAGTTAGCCTAGACTATCTTAAACATGCTGAAAATACTTATCAACAGTGGGGAAAAATCATCTATTTTAAATAAACTGTGGACTGTCCCATGTCATTTATGGAACACTGTGCTGAACGTGACAAAGCAGAATGGTCCTATGGGTATGTTTCTCACCATCAAGCAGACAAATTTTAAATCAAAACTTCATAAATTGGGGACTGCCTGGACTTCCTAATCTCTTGTAGTCAGAGCAATTTGCAGAACTGGAGCTGTCCAGTTCATCTTCATTATCTCTTCTTCTGGATTTTTTCCCCTCCACGTGGAATATACTTTTCTCCACATCCTTTTTCTTTTCCCCCCAACAATTGTTATATCTTATTGCAGTCTCCTGCAATGAGAAGCCTGACTTGTAGGTTCTGTCAGGTGGCATGAAATTCAGGGCTCTGGAGGAGAATGGGGCTTAGTGCCAGGGTAGCCACCTGGGTGGCCTCCCCCATCTGTGCTATTTTGTCTCTAGCCTGGTGCTTCTCCACCTGTTTATGTGGCTTCTGTTGGGTTTGGCATTCAGTGGCTGCAACACACATGAACTTGTTTATTTATTTTTTATTTATTTTTTGCAGTATGTACCCTCCTTTCCACTCTTCAGCCCAACGCCCTGAAAACTACATTTTGAACTGACACCTCCCAGATCAAGGCACTCAGCAGACCCCTTATCTTTCCACCACGAGTTGAGCTGGTCTCAGAATGTCTCAGGAATAGAAGATAAATTTACAGTCTTTCTGTTAAAAAAAAATGTCATTTTAGATACAAATGTCCCCAGTAGCTTCTTTTTTTTTTGTCTTTAAAGAGACTAATTCCACTGCTCTCCCCATAAGTCTTCTCTGTTGTTACTGGGATCCTTGATGCTTTAGTGAATGATTTCTTTCTTATTGAATTCAATATTGTTCCAGTTTTTTCCAGGATAATGCTCATCGAGTTGTATTTCTACACCAACGAGATCCCCTTTCTGAAGCACATCAGGTTTCCTTAGAATGATAACCCTCTGCTGATTCATTTGTTGCAAGGTAGGCCATAGGCAAGCCACACAGAGAGATGGAATTGTCTGAGGCTAAGTGGAACTATATAGATAGTAACTCATGGCCGCTCTTGCCCTGACAATTTAACAACAATTTATCACATTACTCTGTCTTGGAAAAGGAGAGACAGAGCGGAAGCTTTTCCGGTGGGTGAATGAAGTTTGGCCATTTAGGTTGTGTAGTGATTAGGGAGCATTGATCTGGGAACCTGCTGTGCAGCTGTTAAACGGAGGACAAAATGCTCCTGGTTCTCTGTCTTGCTACCCCGGGGATTGTGACGTTTGTGAAAAATTGCAGATGCTGATTCTTCTTTTAAATCTCTCTCTTCTTAAAATGTAAGCAAGTTGGAGTCTGTCTTAGCTGAATTGGGCCGCTATAATAAACTAGCATAGACTCCATGGTTTATAAAAAGCAGAAATTTATTTCTCAGTTTTGGAGGCTGTAAGTCCAAGGTCAAGGTACTGGCCAATTCCATATCTGGTGAGGGTCCAGTCTTCACAGAAATATTTTCTCTCTTCATCCTCAGGTCGCAGAAGGACAAGCAAGCTCTGCCAGGCCTCTTTCATAGGGCATTAGTGTCATTGACCAGGGCTGCACACTATGATTTTGTCACTTTCCAAAGCCCCCAAGTTATAATATCATCACCTGGGGCTTGGGGGAGGACACAAACATTCAGAATTTAGTGAAGTTTCTAGATGTCTATGAATAATTTTCTTCTTAGAGTCAAGCCTGTATAGAGGCTCCAAATTACATAAGGTTCTCAAAACATTAACTACTCAGAGGGACAACTGGACAGATATTAGAGAAGAAAGATGGTCGGTTTTGTTGCAATGAAAGGAAAATGATTTCTGGACAATTTCTTATGATGACAGGAGAGATTATGATGACAGGAGAGATTATTATTATTATTTTTTTTTGCGGTGCTGGGAATTGAACCCAGGGCCTTGTGCTTGTGAGGCAAGCACTCTACCAACTGGGCTATATCCCCAGCCCAAGGAGAGATTATTATTGAATACCTGCCTTTTCATCCTCTACTGATTCTCTATCCGTGACAAGTCACTCCCAAATGTAATGACATCTAGCAGCAATGGCTTTACACCGAGTCACTGCTTTTTGAGAATCAGGACTTAGGAAGGCTCAGCTAGGTAGACTTGACTTGGTGTCTACCAAATGGTCACCATCAGGCTGTGGCTGGAGCAGGAACAACGGGGAGTTGGAAGGTGGGGACTGCAGAGGGTCTCTACCTCTTTCTTTCTGTCTTCATGTTGTCTCATGGCCTCTCGTCTGGCCTTTCCATTTCTAATTGGGGCTTCCTCACTGCATGGTGGCCCGGGGATTGCAGGACTTCATACATGGAGGCTGGTGTTTTAGGTGACCAGGTGGAAGCCACATTGCCTTTTTGACCCAGTGCTGTTCAGTTAGTCACCACTGTTGGGACAGGCTCTAGGGGAGAGGATTTAGACTTCTAATTTTTAGTGACCCTAGTGTCAAAAAATTTGCAGACATATTTTTAAAAGCTCCTTACCTCTCTAAGACAACGCTAATATGTTTGTTAATTCTGAACCTAAAAGTGTGCTTTTTTTTCTTTATTTGGTAACATGGATGGATTGACTTAAGAGAAAAAAGCACACACACATTATAACATCGAGCTGAATGTCAGTATATTCAGGGTCATATCATAAGCAGTATGAAGCTTTCAAGCATATCACAGTGACCCAATCATGCTAGGCATTCTATGATCAGTTAGTAAAGAATAGCAGAATGAATGAATGAATATGTAATGAATGAGTTCACATGTCTGTCATCAATCAAAAGAGCTTTTAAGTTAAATAGATTAGAAGCCAACAGAATGAGTTATAACTTGGCATCCTGGGTGAGGAAATATGTTTCTAAAATATAATTAGTCTAGCATTTATTTTACTGTTTTGTTTTATTTGTACATATAATTTAGTTAAAAGGCAGTTATACATATTCAAATAACTGCCTGACTTGGTGACAAGGCAGAGATGGAGAATATTTTCTGAAAAGCATCAGGAGGCATCCGATCAAGTGTTTGGGATGTGCAGGCTGCAGGGTCCCCCATGCTCCTCACTGCAGATGGAAGGAACCCTGGAATCCTCTTAGAGTCAGTGATTGTTGCCATGGGGCTCCATGGGGTTTTCCCTCAGCCTTCTCCTTTTCCTGAAAAAGCGATGCCGGAGTAGAGGCCTAAGATGTTTCTAAAATTCCATAGACATCATAGTCATTACACTACCCTAAGATTAGAAGGAATTTTAGAGGAGTATTTGGTTCAAGTCTTCATTTTAGATACAAATGTCCTGGGTTCTTTTCTACTTCTGGATTATTCCTGGGTGTGCTCACCTGTACAATTCTTGCCTGAGCCTACAATGGCTGGTCATCTGGATGTCCCCTCTCTGACCAACCAACATTGTTCTTTGAGGTGACTTTCCCCATATGTGGCCCTGAGGTTGGGAGGTTACCTTGACAACAATGTCTATACCCCCTTGACATTGAGGATGTTTGACCTGAGCAAGTCTGCATTTCAGGAAGTCTGTTCTGATAGTGATGAGGAGAATGGATTCCAAAAGGAGAGGGAATGAGAGCGACTCCAGCTGGGGCCCTTGCCAATAGTTCAGGTGCGAGGTGAGGTGGGCAGGATTAGGGCAGGGGTCATGCAGGTGGAATGCAGTAGGAGGAATTTGTAGAACCAGTTTTCAAATTGCATGAATTCCAGGAGACAGGCAACACTGGGCACTCAAATACATTGTGTTTAAGTGTTTCTGTGTGGGTGGGTGGATGGGAGTGTGACTAGCTGAAAGAAACAGGTAAGGAAAGAAGGGGCTTGGGCAGGGAGGTGGGAGAAAAAAGGAATCAGGGAAGTTGCTCCTCCTTATTATGTAGGAGATGTGACCATCCAACATTTGTTACTGGCAGAGAAGAAATATGACTTAGCCAAGGGCATTTGTCTACAAGAAACAAGTTCCTTTTAGGGCATGTGAGCGGATCCTTTCTTTAACTCTTGTTACTCAAATAACAAGAATTAAGGAAGTACTACATCTTAAGAGTACAGACTAGTTTTTCATTTTTAAATAGAGAGCCTCATCAAAGGCATGGATGGTGAGAATGAAGGTAGAAGCAGGGGCCCTAGGTGCCTTCTTTTCATTTTCATTTTTCTCAGCCAGGAGAGATGTGAGTGAACAGCAACTGGAGGTTTTGAAATGGCATGAAATTTGCTGCTAGGGGATTTCCTGGAGGTGGCTCATGACAAGGGGTTCTTCCCCTAAAACTATCTGGGGATGCAAAAGGGTGATTTGATTGCCACAATGATTGGGAGGGGGCACCTCTGGCATTTCACAGGTGGAGATCATGGATGCCAAATGATCAACAGTATTCGAACACTCACATGAAAAAGAAATGTACCTCTTAGAAATGCCAACAGTGCCTCCCTGAAAAAACAAGGGGGCCAGACCTGCCCAAATTTGTTCCCCTAGGATGCTGTGAGTTTTTGACTTTAACTTATGGGGAGATATATTGTGCTTTGTTTTTCAACAGGCAAAAAGAGGATATGAAAACCCAACCCTGGATTGGTCCCATCTTCTTGCCTGTTATTTCTCTGGGAGGGAGCTGGGGAGCTCAGTGGGGGTGAGGGGTGAGCTGCTGAGGGTGGTGCAAGCTGATGTTAGGGGCTGGGACAGGTTGCAGAGCTGGAGCTGGGAAGCCAGAGGGAGGAATTGCTCAGGAAAGGTGTGGTCTGAAGGGCTTTTCCAGAAGGCACCTGGTGCTGGAGGAGCCCAGTCCTGAGGACGATTCAGAAACAGGCTGTGTAGGATGCGAGAGGGTGCTGGGGCTGGCGAGCCCAGCAGGCTTCCAGGGCTGTCCACCTGATCCCAAGGAGCAATTGTCCAACTTGGACAAAAGAAAATGAGAACACCTGCCTTGGGCCCTCCCTTCTGTCATGGATAGCATCTTGGAGCATTTTCAGGCCTATTGCTGGTTTCTATCATGTCCCCTGGGAAACAGATTTCAGTGACTGACTGACTCGTGCTGTCCTCAATGTGAGGTTGCTCAGCCAGTAGGAACCTCGGATGCCCCCAGGTGGGTATGTCCTGGGCTAGCTGCTGAGTGACTGGGGCTCCAGTAAACCTGCTGGGACATGATGCCTGACTCCATAAGTAAATGATACCAAAGGGCCAGCTTAGAAGGCACGCAGTGTGTCATTAGTGCAAGGTGACGCAGGGTGTTCGGTTTCACCGAACAGGGCCGGGCATCATCCTGCTGCTGCTGTGTAACCAGGCGTGCGATGCAGCCTTTTGTTGGTTTGGCTTCACCTGGGACTGGCCTTCTCTTATCTAAAGGCCCAAGTGGCATTGGTCTTTTTACAATGAAAAGCAGAGAGATTTTGAATGGGAGCAATGGTATCTGCCTAGATCTGAGTCCTGCAAGAGCGAGCATTCTTTCACCACCCTGAGGGAGAGTCCTGTCAGTCCACAGGTTAAAGCATCTACAAATGCCAGGGAAATGTCACCCAAGGGCCAGATGCTCTGCCTGGTCTTAGGATCATCATGACACATAGCCCTCAAGGATCCCTTAACCTACAGGAAGGCAGACAGGAAAGAAAACGATTTCAATGGAGTTAAACACGTCTCCAGGAAGGACAGATGTAGAAAGACATGGACATGAACAAAGAGGGAATCATCAGTTCTACATAGGAGGGCAGAGGAGCCAGGCTAATGGCCATATCCCCATAGCACACAGATACTGAGTGGGGATTGTATTTTTTTGGGGGGTGGGTGATCCTGGAGATCCAACCCAGGGATCTCATGCATGCTAGGCAAAAGATCTGTTATGGTTTGGATGTGAGGTGTCCCCCAAAAGCTCACATGTGAGACAATGCAGGAAGGTTGAGAGGAGAAATGATTGGGTCATAAGAATCTTAATCCAGTGATTTAATACCCTGATAGGGATTAATTGAGTGGTAACCAAAGCAGTAGGGTATGGCTGAAGGAGGTGGAAATCAGGGCGTGGCTTTGGGTATATATTTGTATCTGTTGAGTGGAGACTCTCTATCTCTGCTTCCCGATCACCATGATATAAACTGCTTCCCTCCACCACACTCTCCAGCCATGATGTTCAACCTCGCCTTGAGCCCCGAGGAATGGAGCCAGCCTTCTATGAACTAAGACCTCTGAAACTGTGAGCCCTCAAATAAACTTCTTCTCTATAATTCTGGGCAGATCATTTATTTAGTCCCAGCAGCAGAAGCTGAGTAAAACAACCAACCACTGAGCCATAGAACAGTGGGGTCTTGAAGAATGAATATAAATTGGCCATTGGACAGGAGACATGGAAGAAGAAAATTCCATGACTTGGACAAAGGCATGACAGTGTAGAATAACACGTATCTGGAAGCTGTGAGTACAACTGTGCTTGTCTATCACATCCATGGATCTAACAGAAGATCAAAAATATTTGAAAAAACTTGCATCTGTATGGAGCATGCACAGGCTTTTTCTTGTCATATTCCCTAAATAATACATTGTAACAGCTATTTACCTATCGCTTACATTGTATTAGATATTATAAGTAATCTAGAAATGACTGAAAATCTATGAAAGGATGTGCCTGTGTTATCTTTTAAGATTGTATCATTTTACATAAGGGACATGAGCATTCTTGATTTGGGCATCTGTAGGGGTCCTGATAGCAATTCCCTGAGTTTATCCAGGAACTACTGTAGCCCCTTATGACTGGTAATAGGGAAATGGGAGCTGTAGCAGTTGGACTTGGGATCAGGTCATGCCGGGGCCTTTGAGATCACACTAAGGAGCTGGGATCTTCTCCTGTGAATGAAATGACACTTTGAAAGTCCTTTAGATCAAGGAGCAGCAAGCAATCTTTTTATCTCTGCCAGATGGTTATGCTGCAAAATATGTTGGAAGGATTGGGAAGTGGCAAGATTGAAATTTAGGAGCCATTGCAATGGAGAATCCTGATGATGAAGGTACAAGCCACGGGGACAATTCGTAGGTACTTCTGAGATATGCTTAAGTGGTAGACACAACAGGACCTCGTGGTGGGATGTGGAATACACAGGGAGGAGGAAGGAAATGGCTGAGAGTCCTGAACCCTTGACCCAGAGCCTCAGCATCACTTGAGAATTGGTGACAATCCAAATTCCAGATTTCTCCAGACCTACTGAATGAGAAACTCTGGTGGTTGTGGAACCCAGCAGTCTGTGCTTTGAGTACGTTTTCCAAGTGTTTGTGATGTACACTAAGATGTGCTCCTACACAGCTATTTCTGACTACTGTCAGATATATACCTCTCAAAGATCATATTGAAGGCATATGGGTTTCAGAGACAGTGAAATCCACCCTCGTACCCAATTACAATGGAGACAAGGATGAACTTGAATAAGTCGGACTTCTTTACCCAGAGGTCGGGGGTTAATAACAACCTGCTTTATGTACTTTTAACTTTTCTTCTCATAGTAGAAGAAACCTGAATGTAGTGAGAAAACATGGGTTTGGAAGTCACAGAACCTAAATTTGTGTCTTGAGGCTATCACTTAGCTGATGGGTGACCTCAGCTACGTGAGTTAAATCCCTTTGAGCCTCCATTTTTCCCATTTAGAAAGAGGGAATAGTAATGCCTGTCTTCTTTGATTTGGAATGAATAACCTATGGTTTGAGTGTGTCCCCCAAAGTTCATGTGTTAGAAACTTAATCCCCAAATTCATGTTTATGGTATTGGGAGATGGAATCTTTGGAAGCTAATTTGGGTTAGATGAGGTCACGTGGATGAGGCCCCCATAATGGGTCCATGACTTGATAAGAAGAGGAAGAGAGACCCAGGTTGCACACTCTTGCACTCTGTCACCATGTGAGACCCTCTACCATGTTACAGTGCAGCAAAGATGGTCCTCACCATATGCTCTCAGCTACCTTGATCTTGGACTTTCCAGCTTCCAGAACTGTATGAAGTAAATCTCTCTTCTTTACAAAGTATCCAGTGTGTGGTATTTCGTTGCGCAACGGAAAAGACAGAGTATAAGAAATACTTGGTACATTAAACATATTCAGTTGATTTTTCTAACCCACCTCTTAAACTTCAGTACTAACCTTTCCTTTCGTGCCTACGGTTGTAACATGGCCCTTCTGAGTCTCAAGTCTGGCATTTCTACCAGAATGCTTCTCCTCCATGTTCCCAAGTTTCCAGAATTTCTCTCTCCTTACCTCCTCCAACAAAAATCTCCCTCTTCTGTGAAGCTAGGCTTGATGTTGCCATCAGCATTTAATGAAGTTGATGCTCTAGGTGAACTTGATAGGCCAGAGCTTTCCAAGTGGTGATTTGTTTGCTTTTCCTAGTTCCCAAAGGAGCAGAGAAAGACATAGCATTCTCCAGGTGGCAGATCTCAGGAGACAGTTATGACAGGTAGGTGCATAGGAGACCTCTCATTCATACCTTCTTTTCTGCCTTCATGGACTCAATTACATGACGAACATGTGTTGAGTCTCAAGTATATGAGTCAGGAACTCAGCTAGATACAGGGATTTAAAAACATTTTTTAAAATTTTTTCTTTGTTCTTTTTAGTAGAGTATATTTTGACATATACATACATGGAGCATAGCTTATTCTAATTAGGATCCCATTCATGCAGTTGTACATGATGTTGAGTTATACTGTCTTTCCTATTCACCATCCCCTCCCTTCCCTTCATTCCCCTTTGTCTGAACCAATGAACTTCTATTCTTGCCTCCCCACCTTTATTACCTGTTAGCATCCATATATCAGAGATAACATTTGGCCTTTGAATTTTTGGGACTGGTTTATTTCACTTAGCATGATAGACTCCAGTTCCTCCATTTACTGACAAATGCCATAATTACATTCTTCTTCATGGCTGAGTAATATTCCAATTCACCAGCTGCAAGGGGATTTGAAGATTAACCAGATAGTCTTGGAATTCAAGAAGCTCAGACTCAGAAAGTAAATACACATATAAGTAGACAACTATGTAACTCTGAGAAAATTAAAATAAAGAATAGAGAATTTGGGAAATGCAGAAAGGTTTGCCTAAATCAATATTTTTCCTGACTGGTTGAGTATTCCAGTCAGGAAAAACTTTCTAGAAGAAAGGATGCCTTCTGGAAAGTTGGAGTCCTAAAATACAAATAAATGAGCAAGGAGGCCAGGAAATGGCCTATTAGACAAAGGGGCCAGCATTACCTGCAACAGAAATGACACAGGGTATATTCTGGAGAAACCCAGGAAATTACATTACTGGTTAGTACAGTTTGAGAGACTGAAGATGAGGCTGAGTTAGGCATAGTCTGCTAATTTTATCCAATGGATGGGGAACCCCCTAAAATGTCCACTGGGCAAGGAATAGCTGATCAGATTTAACTAAATTTATAGCTATAATTTCTCAAGTGCTTGCCACCTCACAAGCACTATTTTAAGAACATCACATTAATTGAACTATACAGTGTAGCCTATAGTGGAGGATGGGCCTGGAAGGGGGAAGATTGGAAGCAGGGATACCAAGAAGCAGGAACAATTGAATGGGGTGGAAGAGGGAGAGGAGTCAAGACTCCTCCCAGGATTCAGATCCTGTGCACTAGTCACCTCTTATCTGTGGGGGATGCATTCCAAGACCCTCAGTGGATATCTCAAAGTGTGCAAAGTACTGAACCCTATGTTTACTATATTTTTCTATACATACAGACCCATGATAAAGTTTAATTTATGAATTAAGCACAAGAAAAAATTAACAACAATAAGAGCAAAGTAGAACAATTCTAACAATATACTGTAACAAAAGTTATGTGAATGTAGTCTATCTCCTCTCCAAACATATTATTGTATTGCAGATCTTAGGAACTTCACCATATAATTTTTTTCTTTTTAGATTGATAACTTCCATCTTTCATTTAAAAGAAGTGCCTTATGGCTTCTGTTTGGCATATACGAATTGCCAGCATCAGTACTCCTGCATTTAGGGGCCATTATTAAAGAAGATTGGGGAACACAAACACTGCTATGCTGCACAGCCAATCTGGCAGCCACGATGGCTGCGAAGTGATTAATGGGTGGGTAGCATATACAGTGTGAATACATTGGACAAAGAGATGACTGGGTGGAGTAGAATGGCACAAGATTTTAATTATCCTTCTCAGAATAGTATGCAATAGAAAACTTATGAATTGTATTTATCTGGAGCTTTCCATGTAATATTTTCAGACTGTGGTTGATGGCAGGCAACTTAAACTGAACCTTGGAAGGTGAAAATACTGTGGTGCCATGGACAGGGTCAGAAAAGGCAGGGGGGCAACTGAAAGGGTTGGATGTGAAGGAGGGGTTAGGAGGGGTTGGCTGAGCTCCTTATGGGAGGTTCTACAGAGCTGGGAGTCACAAGTGGGATGAGGCCATAGATTATCACTCTTGAATCCTGGATCTGGGAAATATTATATTTGCAACAACTGTGGCCTCTCTAGAGGTGCGGGTTAGCTCTTGGCTCTCTGGAAATATCTCCCCCTCTCACACACCTTTGTCTTCCATGCATTTGTCTTTCGAGGAGGAAACTCGGTGACAATGACTGTTCCACACTTTTGGTGCATCAACAATTTAACATCCAGTAGAAGCGGGCATGCTGCGAAAAGAGCTGCTGAACATCCTTCTATGGAGCTCAGCATGCCCTCAAAGGAGGTGAATTCCTGTTGTGCCACTTTACATATAAAAACATGACTTCAGTTCTGCTTCCGTTCCTTTTAAGGACGAACCGTGTGGTTTCCAGGCACTGCCAGTGGCGCCGCCCGCCAGCAGAGGGCAGCATTGAGACATTTACGAAGAGAGCCTTCCAGCGCGCGGCTGCCAGGGAAGCGGAGCAGCAGGGCCCACGCTTGTTGGAGGCTCTAACCTTTTAAGCAATTCCTCCGGGAGCCCCTCCTGCCATGTGTGGGTTGCCCGAAAATGAGCAGGTGATAGGAATGAAATATTAAACAATTCTGTTCTGCGAAATGAAAATGAGCTCTCATTGAGCATTTTATCGGTCGATGACACATTCTTCCAGCTTTAGGAGGGTTTGGTTTAAGTGCAGGAGCCTGGTGAACTCGTTTTTGCCACTATACTCAGGGAAAAGGAGAACCTCATGTGGGGCTGTCGCCAGCAGCGGCAGGGGGCGCCTGGCAGATGAAGGCAGAAGCCCGCCGAGATGATGGGCTGGGAACCCAGGACCTGCAAAGCAAGGCAGGATGCAGCTGCCTTGGATGCAGGCGCATCCCAGACAGGCTGTGGCCACAGAAAGCCCTGCACCCTCACAGCGCAATGAAGGAAGCCGGAGGGCGAGGGAGGGAGGGTTTGCTCTGCCCCGTTGGTGACACATTGCTTCTGTTTATCTGAGGAACTTGAGGAGCAATGCTTAGCGTTTTCTTTGTCCTTCATCATCTCGGTCGCTCGCCAGCGCCCTGTCACTTCCCTTTCCTGCTTCCCCTGAGCTGTGGCAGATTCCTGAGCGTAGCCGGAGGCTGACAGTGGCCCCGAATCCTTTCCTATTTGGCCAAAAGGGAAGACATCTTTCTGTCTCCACTCAGGAGGTGTGAAGGCAGTGTTCCAGAATCTGAGCCGGCCCTCGGCAGAGCGCTTGCAGGAAGCATGCTGAGTTGTGTCTCCACTCCGGTCCACAGGCTGTCAGAGTTAAATCACTCCCATTCGATAGAGACCAAGAAGAGAACAGCAAACCGGGCTGCAAGAGCTGGGCAGGAGGCTGCCTCTGTGAGGTCCTCATTCTTCGGTCCGATTAAATAATAATTTTATCCTCAGTCGAAGGTTCCTTGCTGCTACAAAAACAGAAGCTTTGCTGTTCCCAGTGTGCTTTATTTCCTTACAGACAGTATTGATTCTTCCCTCTGGATGATTACCTTCCAGTCCCCAATTTTGCCCACACTCATGGTCTGGTATAAATGAAAGTCCTCTTGTCTGGTAATCACAAACACTATTAAATTGCCTATCGCTGTGTGATTTGGATCGGAAGTGAAGTATTTCTTTTGTCCTATTAGAAATGATGCATTTGGCTGGATGAGCCACATTCCTATCTGGCACACGCAAAGAAAAGGCTTGAAAGTAGTTTTAAGAGCCCAAAGCATATTTGGGGACATGCACCTTAATTTTCTTCTTTGAATTAAATATCCTAAAAAAATATTTCTGTGTCCTTCATGATCATTACAGCCAGAGGACCTCCAGTGAGTCAGGTACCTCTTTCCTTGTTGCTAAGCAAATAGGTGGTGAAAAGAGCAGGGATTTGTGTTCAGACAGTACTGGGTTGGAAACACAGATATGCCTTTTACTAATTGCATCATTTCACTTATTTGAATTCATCTGAATTCATCCAAAGAGAAATAATAATATTGATGATAATAATAATAATAACACCCTCCTCATAGATACAAATTTATATAAAGTAAAATGCATATAAAACACTTGCCAACTTGTTGGTCCTCTGTTATGATTTAGATCTTAGGTGTCCCTCCAAAGCTCATGTGTGAGACAATGCAAGAATGTTTAGAGGTGAAATGATTGGATTATGAGAGCCTTAACCCAATCCAAACTAATCCCTTGACAAGATTAACTGAGTGTCAACTAAAGCTGGTAGGGTGTGGCTGGAGGAGTGAGGTCACTGGGGGCGTGCCTTTGGGGTATATATTTGTGTCTGGAGAGTGGAGTCTCTCTGCTTCCTGACCATCATGTGAACTGCTTACCTCCACCACACTCTTCCACCATGGTGCTCTGCCTCACCTTGAGTCTGGAGGTTGGAGCCAGCTATTTATGGACTGAGACCTCTAAAACCATGGACGCCCAAATAAACTTTTCCTCCTCTAAAATTGTACCTCCTCTAAATTGTTCTTGTCAGGTATTTTTTTTTGCAGCAATGAAAAAACTGACTGAAACATCTTCCATAGTATTAACCTTCTCTTTCTTCCCCTTTCTCTTCCTCTTCTTTTTCTTCCCTCTCCTCTTTTTTCTATCTCTCCCATAGCTCCAGACAAACAACCTCATCAGAAAGACCACAGATAAGCATTGAGACAGATGGAGCCTTGCCCTATAACCTCATTTACATACCTAAGAAAAGTCAGAGCATTCAGTAAGTGATGTACGCATATATTTGTATTTTCTTTATTTGTCTTCATGTTATGACTACGGCTCCACCTGTCAGAATTTGGCATGTATATGAAGTGAGGGCAACAACTCACTTTCTGTTTTTTTTTTTTTTTTAAATCACTTTTATTTCCAGAGGTGAATATAAAGTAATAGGTACGATATGAGTTGAGTACCACCTGTTTTTGCAAAGCTCCTTTGGGAAGCTCAAGTCACAATGAACAATTCACTTATTTACATATTTTAACTAGTTATTTTTGTATAGAATGTCAGAATTAGATGAGTTTTTGCTCATTTCATCCACCTCCAATTCGATGATTTTTGACACATTGGTCCTTTTCTTCCCTCCACAGTAGGAGGTAGGTGGTTGCCCAGTCTGCTGATGACACAATTCCAGGGTCAGCCTCGCACACCAGGTTTAAAAACGTCCTCTTATTTTGAGCTTGCATTGACCTTGATTCTGCTTTCTGGAACACTCTAGATGTTCAGGTGGCCGTCTTCCCCCAGTCTTTTTCCTAGTTAGACACTGGTATTTCTTTTCAAAGGTTGTCCTTATGGTCTGGCTTCTCACGTGTCCGGGTCCCATGCGTGGATGGTAAACTTGTCTGTTCCCTTTTGTATTTCACGATAGCCAGGACACCACATTGCCATAAGTGGGCCTCACATGAGTCTTACTGGCTGGTTGAAAATTGTCACTGAGAAAGCAGAGGAAGGGAAAAGTGACACCTGTGTTTAGTGGTCACCAAGCAAGAGATTCTGTCTCTCAGATCTCTTAGACATTTTTGAGTGGATGCATTTTTGCTAAAATGAGGAACATGGGATTATTTACCAGAGAAGAATAACCTAAGAACCTATAATATTTTATTAAAGGACTCAAATTGGTTCCTTTTTTGTTTGAATGACCTAAACTAGATGAGTAAAGTACTTTTCTCTTCAGTGATCACCAACTTCACTTTGTGAGTGATCATAATCCTTAGATTTAAATTATTTTGAATCCTAAAACAGAGAAACTAGGGGAGAGGCTCTGGGAAAAACCAGAAGCCATAATCTCAATTTGGAATTAAAGATGTTTTTAAAAAATACATTTAATGTTCACTCCAGTCAGAATGGCAATTATTAAGAATACAAGCAATAAGAAGTGTTGGCGAGGATGTGGGGAATAAGGCACACTTACATATTGCTGGTGGGATTGCAAATTGGTGCAGCCATTCTGGAAAACAGTATGGATATTTCTTAGAAAACTTGGAATAGAACAACCATTTGACCCAGCTATCCCACTCCTCAGTTTATACCCACAGGATTTAAAATCAGCATACTACAGTGATGCAGCCACATCAATGTTCATAGTTGCTCAATTCACAATAGCTAAGCTATGGAACCAATCTAGGTACCCTTCAACAGATGCATGGATAAAGAAAATGTTGTATATATACACAATGGAATACTACTCAGCCATAAAGAAGAATGAAATTATGGCATTTGCAGGGAAATGGATGGAACTACAGAATATTATGCTAAATGAAATAAGCCCCTCCACCAAATCCAATAGCGGATAAGGAAGAATGAAGGAAATTTGGATTAGGCAGAGGGTAGAAAGGGGAGGGTTGAAGTGGTGAGAATTGGAAGGACCATAGAATGAGACAGACATTATTACCCTATGTACATGTATGAAAAAATTAAAACAAAAAAATACATTTAATGGAGTAAAAACTTTGGGGTCAGAGTGCATTTGGTTTTCTAAAATAAATGAAGTAGCTGTTCAAATCTGATAAAATACAAAGTTGCATTGTCTCATTTGCATCTTACAAATAGTTCTAAACTTGTAGCTTTGAACATTTGTGGACAAGTGTGGCACAGCCCTTTGTTTGCCAAGATGGGTCAGGCCAGGTCATTGGAGCAGTGCCCAACTTGTTCTTCCACCCTTTTCTGCCTCAGCCATCTCCAGGCTTTTCAATGACCAATTCCTCCGACAAGTCACAGAAGTGCCCACGAGCATGGGAAACACATACAGGCATGGTTCACAACAATGTGATGCTCAGGCAGCATGGCCTCAAAGTCACTCTCAATTCAGGGATGCTCCCTGTCAGCCATCCTGTTCTTCCCCTCTTGTTTCTGAGCCTCAGGAATATTAGGAATACCATCTCATAGGCTGCAGCTGAATAATCTGCTGAACGGCAATTCTGCAAGAACAGTCCTTCTTGCTTGAAAGTGACCATTAATTTCACCAGGATGTGGGGTTTCCTGAATGCCATTGGCAATTATGTGCTGGCATTGTTGGCGATGTATCTTCTCTATCAATAGGGCATCCACAGAATGCTTTCTGTGGGCACAGTGGTGGGTTGCAGCTCTCACATTGCCAGGGAGATCCTCTACATTACCCAGAGCTCTTTCTTGGAGGCTGTGTCTTGCCACCCACTCTCAACTGCACCCTTTTTCTTCTCTTCTATAGCAGCTATAACTCAATCTAGCCCTTACTTGAGTGTGGCTTGAACTTGAAATATCAGGTTCACAGATTTCCATAGGGGTATTTATTTGCTTGACTTAGACTTTCCCCTCTTTTGAAGAATGCATTTCCCCTGGTGTGGTGGTGCACGCCTTTAGTCCCAGCAACTCAGGAAGCTGAGGCAGGAGGACTGCAAGTTCCAAGCCAGCCTCAGCAGATTGGCAAAGCACTTAGCAGCTCAGCAAGACCCTGTCTCTAAATAAAATATTACAAAGGGCTGTGAATGTGACTCAGTGGTTAGGCGCACCTGGGTTCAATCCCCAGGACCAAAAAAAACCAAAAACAAAAACAAAAAAACAAAAAACAAAAAACAAAACAAAACAAAACCCCAACAAGAAAAAACAAAAACACACGAATGTACTCTTCACATACAAAATTTATCTAGGGAAAATCTAAAGTACTTGGGCATACACAGTTTTTTTTCCAATAAAGTAGCACTTAGCAAGGAAACAGATTTCAGGGCTGAGGGTGATGGTGAAGAAAACCTTCATACGTAAGTAACCAAGGAGAACGTGTTGAAAGGAGCCTTGAGAAACAAGTACACATTTTTGAACTGCACAATAACGCTAGGTCTGAGGAAGCATGTTGAGGTAGAAACAAACTTGACTTAAATCAGAAGCCCTTCCGCTAATTCAGGAAAGGAATTTCAGCTGGCTGTTAACTTTCCTGTACCTCAGTTTTCTCACACCTTAAGTGCTATCTTGGGGGCATATCTGAACTTGGTAGGCCCAACCCAGTCTTTGGGTTACTGTCCTGGTGACTGAATTGATCGGACCAGGTCAGCAACAGTCCTGTTGACATATACCTGAAGTAGGACCTCCTTCTGCCCAGTCCCCTCTACGAGATGAGGAGATTCCCAGGGAATATGAAAGGAGGAAACAGAAGAGACCTGGAAGGTCCATGCTGGAGCCACCAGCCTGAGAAGGAAGTGAACCCTGCACCCTCAGTGCAGATCTCACAAGGGGCTTGGGGGCAGCTCAGGGGACGGGCAGGGGCTTTGGATCCCCGGACCTCATCTTAAAGCCTTGTTCATGAAAACAGAGCAGCCAATGGATTTTTCACCTGATGGCAGTTTGATTTCTGCAAAGTTAGAAGATCCATGAATATTGCCACAGTGGACTCAGCTCAGAACACCAAGGAGAATACTTAGTAATCAGGAAAACCTTGGGTGCAAGGGAGAATGTCATCTGATCCACAAAGGAATTTATGAGCATAGTAGCTAGATTAGTACATTCAGCAATTTGATTTTCAAAATTTCCAAAAAGAAGAAGAAGGAAGGAGGGACCGAGGTTGGGAAAAAGTAGAAGTGATGAGTAGAGTTATGGGGAAACTAGCTTTAAGGTAAGGTGAGGTAGGATGTTCTAAGGATTGTGGTTGTCTGGTGTTGGAACTGGTTCTTTCTGGAGACAGTTCCTTTTAACTGGTTATATTCAAAGAGAATGTTGTAGCCCAGGACTAGAATAAGAAATGGATTTAACCACCTCCATTCTGACCTTGAGATTAAGCTAAAATATATTTTGTATTTAAAAATTCTCTTCCTCCATAGGAATTCAGTGTTCTATAACATCAATGGAGCCTTATCAGCTGAAACCATGTGGGTCTGGCCCTTTGGCTATTAAGGACTGAGTGCAGTGCGGATGGGGGAGGAAGTGAGAAGGTGACTGACTGCTTAGGATCTGCGACTGTCACGGCTGCTAAAATTCCACTTCTGAGTAGCTTTGGTAAAGTCGCTTTTAACTTTTCATTTCAGTGTTCTCATTTGAGAAAGATGCGCAACAATACCTCCCTCCCAGACGTGGCTTGAGACCTAACTATTTCAAAAGTTTTCCTGGGATCCCTGATGAAAGGCAGCTCATAAAGACCCAATAACTCTCTTGTTCTCTCTGAAGACATGTCCCTGGTAAATAACCCATCACAGCTCCTCCCTACATCTTGTCCAAAAGTGTATGTGTGTGTTTGTGTGTAAAATAAGAGAGAGACAGGGAGAGAGAGAGAAAAAGTCAACTGAGTGGAAGGTGCAAGCCAGGGAGGCCTTTGTTAGTGAGATGAAACCCTTGAAGGATGTTGTTATGGATTGCATAAGAGGTGTGACCAAAAAACCTCATGTGTGAGATAATGCAGAAATGTTCAGAGGTGAGACAATTGGATTATGAGAGCTGTAACCTAATCCATGGACTAACTCACTTGATGGATTAAAAATTTGAATGAATCAGCAGGAGATAACCATAGGCAGATGGGGAAGTAGGTCGCTGGGGTATGCCCTCAGGTATTATATTGTCCCTGACTCATTGCACTCACTCTCTCTGCTTTTTGGCTGATGTGAGCTGAGCAGCTTCCTCTGCCACACCCTTCTGCCTGATATTCTGTGTCATCTTGGACCCAGAGTTGTGGAGTCTGTCCTCTATGAACTGAACCTCTGAAACCACGAGCCCAAAATAAACTTTCTTCCTTTCAGGTGTTTTGGGTATAGTGATGAAAAGCTGAACAACACAGATAAAACTTAGTTTCCAGCATTCTGCTTTCACCCATCTTGAAGATGAGGATGCTTCACTTCCCGCCCAGAAGAAGGAAGCACTGAATTTTCCAGGGCAGAGCAGCCCAGAGGCTCAGGGTCATGGCTTAATACTTCCTATCATGGACCAGGTATTCAAACTGCTTTCTGTGGCTGTGCTGTGAGGATGAGAATCTGGGGCTCTAAAAGCCATCTTTCTTGGCCAGGAGTATCTAAAGCAGGAGAGAAGGAAACCAACTTGTAAAGAAAAGCAGAAATGAGAAATGGAACTTGAGCAAGTTGGAGTCCTGGACAAGCCAGGACTTCTTAGTTGTGGGAGTCAGTACATTCCCAGATAATGTTGAGAAAATGGGACTTCTGTCACTTGTAAGTCAAATAATCCATCTAATGCATTGGCTACCAGTAGTGAGACAGAGACAAACTCTTGCACATAAGCTAAGTGACAGGAAGGCAATGGAGAGGCAGGGAAAGCAAGAGATGGGCTTCTGAAAGTGAGCAGCATGGGTGCCTTAGAAAGGTAGATACTGACAGAGACCAGTGTGCTAAACCAGAAAATGCATGCTACAGTTTGGATCTGAGTGTGTTTTCACCCAAGGGCGCAAGTGTTAAAGGCTGGGTACTAGCCAGTGGCACTACTGGGAGGTGGTGCGACCTTCAAGACGTGGGGCCTCTTTGGAGGTTATTAGAGTGTGCTTTTGAAGAACTGTTGGGACACCGGTCTCTTCCCCTTTTCAACACCATGGAGTGAGTATCCTCCTCCTCCATGCACTTCTGCCACGATGAACCTGCTGCCACAGGCCCACAGCAATGTGGCCAAGTGACCATGAACTTAAATCTCCAAAACCATAAGCCAAAACATACTTTCTGCCTTTTATTTTCTGACATTTTGACTAAATGGAAAAGAGTCAGAATGATGAAACCAATATTTATTGAATGTTTTCTGGGCCTAGGCCTATGTTCTTTACTAGATTATCTTATTAATTTTCACAGCAATCCTATGAAGTAGATATTCTCATTTTAGTGACAAAAAAACCCTCAAAGCTTTGTGTGGTAAAATTATTCTTTCAAGACCCCACTGTTAAGGAGAGGGAGAGTTTTATTGGAGTCTAGCGCACCTGCTTTCAAAGTCCCTGCTTTTTCTAGTACCTCATATTTTGTTGTTGTTTCTTGGTTTTGGTACTGGGGACTGAACCCTGGGGTGCTCTACCACTGAGCTATATCCCCAGTCCTTATTTATTTTGGGACAAGGTCCTGCTAAGTTGCCTAGGCTGGCCTGGACTTCTGATCCTCTTGCGTCAGCCTCCTGAGTAGTCGGGACTATAGTTGGGCTGCACTGAGCCTGATGCAAGAGAGTAAGGCCGAGGAGGGCTGGGTGTTCCTGCGAATGACAGGACGTGTGTGTTGGGGAGTAGGGAGTGTGGGAGAACCCCAGGGCTCAGGGCATGACTTGCATGGAAAGTTGATGAGTCCCATTTGGGACACCCTGAGTTCAAGGAACCTTTGGTGACTCACCCAGGACCTCCAAAGTGCTTAACATATAACAATGGTCCACAAGTGTTTCCTGAAAGCAGTAGCTTCCAACTCACGTTTTTCCCTCATGACAGGTGATTAGGTTGAGTACTGGCCCTTTCCTTGCCAATTATCAGATCTGAGATCTTTAGCATTCTAGCTTATTGAGATTGAAGGAAGAGTTGAAGAACTTCAGGAGGAGGGTCATATATTGCAGGTGAACATCCCAACCTCTGCTGCTTCCCTGGGAATGGTCTGAAGCCCTCAGGTGGAGGATATTTCAAAAACATCCCCCACCATATTCTTTTCGGTTTCTTCTCTTTCTATTGGCTGGTATGGGGTAAAGATTATCTACATGTCTTAAAAAATTTCTGGTCACTACAACAAAAAACCATAGACTGGATGGCTTAAACAAAAAGCATGTACTTTCTCACAGTTCTGGAGACTAAGTCCAAGATCAAAATTCTAGCCTATTTGGTAAGTGGTGACGGTTTACATCCTGGTTCATAGCCTTCTTGCTTTATCTTTGGTGGGAACAGCGTGAGATTTCTATTCTATCTTGTCTTCTAATGGTACTAATCCCATCACAAGGGTCCCACCATTATTAATGCCTATAACCTAAATACCTTCTGCTTCAGTCTGTTTGTGCTCCTATGACAAAATACCACAGAATCAGTTTATAAATAATAGAAATTTATTTCTCCCAGTTCTGGAGCTGGGAAGTCCAAGATCAAGGTACTGATAGATTTAGTGTCTGATGAAGGCTGCTGTCTGCTTCCAAAAGAGTGCCGTCTGGCTGAGTCTTCACATGTCAGAAGACACCATGGCAAGAGGTCCAGCCCTTTCATAAGGCCACTCATCCTCTCCAGAAGACCCTTCTTCTTAATACCACTGCATTGGGTTTATGTTTCAACATGAATTTTGAAGAGTACACAAACATTCAAGTTATAGCACCATCCAAAGGCCCCATCTCCAAATAACATTGTGTTGGGGATCAGGGGTTCATCACGTTAACTTCAGAAGGACACAAGCATTAGTCAATAGCACTACTGTTTTCTGAAAGTGTTGAGTATTAAGACTAAGACTCCACATGTCAGCTCAGTAAGACAGACTTCACTTCTGCAGAAGGGTGTGCCCTGGCAAGTGAACTTACTTGGTGGGAGGTCCTGCCTGTTTTTATCCCTAAGGCAGTGCTGCCCTTGCTCTGATAGGAGGAGCTCAGGGTTATAATCTACACAACTGGCTAATTTTAAAATTGGGACAGGCAACGAAAAGGGTCATAGTTTAAACGACAATTGGAGCTTACATCCAAATTAAGGCTAAATACTATATTTTGAAATCGGACCACCTGACTTTCTATTTCTCACATATAGTATTAACCACCAAAGTGTATTCTCCATGCATAATGCCTATGTATTTTCAAAATGAGCAAAAACAAATTTAGTATTTGAACCGTCCCAAATGAGCACGTGAAATGGACAGACTCTCATTTTAGAACTACCAGCTCAAATGTGCAAGTGTGGACTTTGGCTGCCTCATCAAGAAGCTGCAATTAAAATTTGAAATCTCAGTGTTTGCAGGAGAGCAGACACCATGCTCTGCCAAATGGCTGCCTTCTGAGGCTTTTCCAAAATGTTTACAAGGAAAATGGGAGACATGGCTTCTCCCAGATGGTGGCTGCAAGAGAAGGATTTCTCCAGAGTCACAGGGTGTGAAGAAAATCAGAAGTGCTGTTTTGTTTTGTCTTTGGCAGCTGGCAAGGTAGACAGGAAAATAAAACCCTCCCAAAATATGAATAAAAACAAAGGGAAGAGCAGGTTTGCACAAAGGTGTGGGAGCTTTGAGACTTTGGCCACGATACTGCCCATGCTCAGGCAGCCCCAGGGAAGGTGTCCTGTGGCTTCTGGGTTTGTGAAGGAGCCTGGGGTTGCCTAGAAACTTGGTGCTGCCTGCAGTGTCTGCTGTCCATCTGTGCCTGCAGTGTGATGGCCCCAGAACTTGTCCTGTGATTCAGGCAGTCTCAAGGATACAGGAGAAGGGATGAATTTAGGTCACCTGGCAGGGTCATGAAGCTGGACTGGGAGCATTTTTAAGCAGAATTGCACTGATGCAGTTAGTTGGGGTTTAGATGCAGAGAAATAACTGGATGTTTCCAGGGACTTCAGCGTTTGTTTTTTTTTTTAGGATAGATTTTTATATTTTAAGAGTAAATGTCCAGGGAACTGGGAAAAAAAAAATCTACAAATCAGACATGACTTTCTTCTTCCCCACAAAGAAAGCAGAAAGGGCAACCAAAGCAGCGACTAGGAGAGGCCCTGCCTGCTGCTGCTTTCCTTGCTTTTTTTACCATTTGTCCTCCCTGTGGCTCCTCTGTTGGCCATAGTAATACGAAGCCTGCGATGCTTCCTTTTTTGGTTTGTTTTTGTTTTCCTGGAGGAGCATATCATTTTTTTTTCAGGTAGGCAGAAATTGATTTTTGTCTGCTCTGAATGAAGGTAAAATGAAAATGGCTCTGTTCAACAGCAAAATCAAATCCAACGGAGGTAACTTTTTTGTGTCTTGTTCTCTGCAAAACATTCCAATTCAAAGTCAGAAGCAATCATGATGTTATTCCTGTCTTAAAAATTGTAGATACTGAAGCTTAGGAAGGCACCATATCATTTTGGAGAGAGGAAGAGAGGGTTATTTTGTTTTAACTTGTGGTTTGATCTGGCAAAAAGGATCAAATGAACAAACACAAAAGTCATTCCAAAAGTTTGCTGTGAAATCCAGAATGCACCATGACTGGGAGCCAACAGTGAAGTCTTAGGGTCCTACGTTCAAATGCAGGATTGATTAGCTCCGTGCCCTAGGGAAACTGTCACTAAGCCTCTGAATCTTTATCCACAAGGGAATAATAAAACCTCCCTTAGAGAATGCTTGTGAAAATTCAAGGAGCAGTAGCTTCTTAAAATCTGTAATGAACTTAACTAAAGTTTTTAACACAGTGCATAGCATAGAGTAAATTTCTCTGTAAATCCTATCTGATCATTACTCACCATTTCCTTGGAAGTTCAGCTGCAGAGGAAGGAAAAAGAATGTCAAAATCGGAGAAATCCTGTGCTGTCCAGTCCAGCTGATGTAAATTGTCCTTACATCCATTGAAAGTGCCTGACAGGGGAGCTCCCGTCTTCCAGC
>JAJEJO010004636.1:0-10568 GCA_020662805.1 Glaucomys volans
CCCAACACATATTGCCTCCACTTCTCCAGTCCTAAAGATAGCATTAATACAAAAAAGAAAAAAAAAAAAAGCCTAGGACTTGCCTGTTTTTCCTCCCTCCTACCAGCACATTTTGGACTGTCCTTCTCTTGAAGGTTCCTCCACAACAGCCAGGAACTGAAGAACTTCCAGTTGCCATGACAACCATGAGGCTATTGAGAGTTCATGTGGCCTTTCTGTGACTGCAGGCGGTATGTGCAATGCAGGTCAACTGGCAGCCAAGCCATACATGGAAACCAAAGTTGCGTAAGGCCCAGGAAGAAGCCCTGGAGTGAGAAAAAGCCTGTCTTCTCGTAAATGAATCAGAAAATCCCATGCCTATCCAACCCACCCTCCCACATGCCAGCCCCTTTCACTTTACATACTGTAAATCTCTTGTCTTTTCTCCCACCTCACAGTAGCAGTGGTAAACAAGTTAATGACTACTTCAGTGGGATCAAAACCAGAGTATCAGCATTTTGTGGAGAGATGAAGGACTGATAGTTCATGGAGAGGGCTTCCTCCAAAAAATCTCCCTGCAAAGAATGTTGGGAACAATTCCTGCACACATAACTATTGGATGGTTGAGAACTGAATTGAAATCATTTTGTCTCTGAGCAGCAATTATTCATGGGTTCATAGATCATGTGATCCATCACCTACTTCCATTCTCTATATGTACTTACACATTGTACCTCTGATGTTGCAGAGATTTTTCTTTTATTCAGAGAAACAGACCATGCCCAGGAAATACAACCTCTCCAAGCACCCACATACCTGAGGTAAAAGGCAAGATCCAGCACCACCACTGATATATGCATTTAGCCCAGATGCTTAGAATTTCCTCAACGAAAACCCAGGAGGAAGAAAATGAGACAGGTGTTAGCAGTTTGGAATTGTAAGGACTAGGTGCCCAGGTGTGAAATGGTCCCTCAATTTTCTTTGGTCCCAAGATCAGAGCATCTCATGTTTCCTACAAATGTCTACTTCTCCTACTGCCACATGCCTCCAAGCTTCCCTCTAATAATTTTCTTCTCAATGAGCAACTACAGCACATCTGTTCCTTAATGGAACAGGGAGAAATCTTCCTCTCCTCATTATTCAGTAGATAGTGGAATTTCACCTTAACAAAGGATTCTGGCTGCATTGTTCTCGAGAGAGATATAGAGAATTTGATAGAAATTATTTGACTCTTCATTGGTGTGGCTCTTCTCCAAAGCTTATCACAATGTCTGTTCAGGGAACATGCAGACATCTATCTTAAAGAGCTTCTTCAGATCATAAAACCCTGAAGTGTCTCTACATTACCTCCTCTGTTCAATTAAGTGAACACAAAAAGTTTGAATGGGTATCAGATTTAATTGCAAGGCCATTCCAAAGAAAGTATTCAGCAAGCTTCTGTTGTCCCAACCAGAGGTGTTTCCACAGAGACTTGAATAATTTAGAGGCACTATTACATAAGACAACTCTCAGCAATGCAGAGTTTATCACCTTCTTATTCATATGCTTGCAATAGTATGGAATCAGCAATTTCTATAAGGTGAAAATTCTCACCAGGGTCTGAAATTGATTTTTTTCCTTTGTCACATATTGAAATTCAGGTTTAGCACATATTGGGACTTCATTGTGGACTCTGAGCAAGAAATAGCATTCAATGTATCACTTGCACTACAGTTTGTGGAAAGTAATCTTCCTGGGGCACACTCCAGCCTCTCTGCAACAGAAGTGGACTTCTACCCATCAGTGTTTTCCAACAGAACCCCAATATCAAATAAAACACAGAGAGATGTAGATAGAACCCAGCAACAAGTAGCACTCAATTTACTCAGTTTTATTGTGCTTTGCATTTTTAGATGCATCATTTATTCAAGAGTTTTATGAACTGGCAGTGAATACATAAATTCACTTCTACTGATATTATTTAGGAGCCCCAGGGGTTATGAAAAGCCTGGAATCACTGTGTCATTCCAGGTTCAGGTTCAACCTGTATTCATTAAGCTCATGTTTCATCCATTCTTTTCTCATTCTTGATTCATCCTTGTTCCAGGATCTGTGCCACTGAACTGTTATGTGTATTTACCAGCTGCTGGTTAAGGGGTCCATGGAAATTGCCAGAATGCCCTTTCTCAGTCAGGCGATATGCATTGCAAGAGATTTGTACCTTAAGTGAAAACACATCCTGAAGGTTTTCTGTATCCAAAGATGAGTGGAAGGGCCCCCTGAAAAATCATAGCAAGATAATTTCTGAGTGCACCATCATCATAAGGCAACAGCTGAGGAGGTGGGTACTGGGTGGTTGAGTTAACATAGAATGTCTCTCTTCAATTGCAAGCAAATTACTAGCATCCATCATGAATGATGGGCTATTTAATACATTTTCTTGACAGCTACTCATTTCTACTTACAAGTCCTAAATCCCAGTGCTAGACTGTCTTCTGTTCAGTCATTCACGGAAAGGTTTGTCATCATACCAGAGTTGGTGTGATGTTTTCCATTTCAAATTTTACCTTCCCCACCAAGTTGAACGACATACTCCTCTGCTATGAACATTCATTGGCCATCACTTGGAGTGGGTGGTAAGGCCCTATGCACTTTCCACATGCAGACCAAGATGAGTGTCTTCTTAAATCCATGCCCCTGTGGCCTGTGCTAGTGTTGATGACCCAAGAGTCTTCAGATACGACTCATCTCTCATTGAACTACTATATCTGCTGGGGAACAATTTCCTGTAGCTGGAACAATTCCCAGGAAATCATGATGCCTTCTGTAGTCAAGTGTGCACATTGTCCCTTGAGGACATGGAAGATTTGGCAGCTTTACTGGCTTCAACAGTGTCCTTATCTTGGATGGAGTCAGATGAACTCAAAGATAGAGGGAACCAGACCAAAAGACATGCTGACTCCTACAAGGGAGTGTGTGACAGTAGGAAATGTTGGTAGTGATAGGAATTATTATATCCTCTTTTCCTTGGGACCACAGGAAATGGAAGGAATCCTGCACACCTGAGCACAAAACACTTACCATCTCAAATGGCTGTCAACTTTCTTTTTCATTTCATTCCTGCTTTCATTCCCCTGAGAAAGTTCTAACCAGCTTGGTCAAATGCATACACCAGTGTAGGTACTGGACCTTCCTTTCCACCTCAGGTAAGTTGGTGCTTGAAAATGTTGGTTTTCCTGTGGAAAGTTTGTTTTCCTAATTAGCGAATGTTTCAGGAACTTGGTGAGGAATAGTGTGGAAATTTGTATAAAGAAAGGACAAGGTGATGACTTAAAGGATCTCTGAATCCATGAATTATATTTGTTCAGAAAAAAAATCAGCATTCAGTTTTCAAACTTCCAGTACATATAATTACAGAAATTTCTCTCCACATTTTATGCAGTGAGAAATTTGAGCAAAATTCCATCCATTGAACGGTGAAGACTACATATCCCCACAAAATGCTGCTACCCAGTCTTTGATTCCACTCAAGATATTTGTAAATATTTTCCCAGTGTTTGTGATGCATGAGAGCAAGATACAGGATAGTTACTGTATGCATAGTGGAAAGGGCTGGCATGGAGCTATTTGTTTGGAGGGGCATAGGATTCTCTGGCTCATGTAGGAGAATACCTGTTCTTTTTCTTTCGAGGGCTTGTTTTTTTGTCTTGAGCAAATTGGGTTTCCAAGAACGGCTTGGTTGCTATCATACCTGCACTGCATATCCCGCCTTCATTCTCAGAAATGCCATATGGCAGTCTAAGGCCATCATGGTTGCCATGGCAATGGGAATATCTTCAGGTTCTGGCTACTGTGCAGGATCTTTCCAAGATAGCTTATTTCCATGAGTGCTGGGAAGAGGAACAAGTAAGCAGTTGAGTCAAAGAAGTCTTTTGTTGGCCACACATGTGATCTTTATGTCTGAACACTGGAGAGGAGGAATCATATTCTGTAGAGCTTGTGTCCTCTTGTGCTATGAGACATAGGACTTCATCCCAAATAGGTTACCCTATTGAAATCTGACTGGTTTTGGTCCAGACTGTGCCTCCTTGGGGCTATGTGCTGATTTGGGTGCAAAAGACATTAGTATTTTCTGGGAATTGGGACCATGTGCAGGCAGTTGGACCCACAAGTTGTAGTGGATTAGAGGAGATGGGGAAGTTACCGAGGACCAGTGGGTGTTCACACCAAACACAGGCAAAAAGAGCATGTATCTATGCTCACAACCCTGATTGTCTGGACTCATTCAATACATTGTGGTGTCCAGGAATCAGGCCCAGGGATTTATAAACCACTCAAATGGCCAATGACAGCTCAGGGAAGAGAAGAATGCAGGGTTGTGTGCTGGGTTAGGTAGAGTTTGAATTGGGAAAAAAAAAAAAAAAAACAACAATTCTGCTGTGATGCTACACCTTCCCACAAATGTCCCTACTGGAGAGAGCTGGAACCTGGGATTCAGGATATCTTAGTACCAATGGGGAGTGGATGATCTCACAAACATTTGCAGGAGGGTGTTCATCAGGAAACATTTCAGATTGAGGCCATCACCATGCTGGTAATCCTGGAGAGACCATCTATGTTCACTTCATAGACTAGGCCCACTCTGTCTGCCATTGCCTCACAAAACTGGTGCACTCAGAAATTGTTATGCTATGAGATTCCAAGGGGTGCTTCAACTCACCAATTGACACAGAAAATTTATATAAATATATCCTCACTGAAAGATTAATATTCTTGACCAGCATATCAACAATCTGAACAAGAACCCTCTGCACTTTTCCATGGACACCAAAACCAACAGCTTGAAAATACTGACTGCAGGCAGGGTCATACACGATGGTACTTTAATATTCCAAAAATGTGAATTTAGGGATGAAAGTAGTGCCTGTTGGGAGCAGGATGTTCACAATTTCACAAGACGTCACATGACAATTGAATCTGCATCAGTGGTAAGGAGAGTAATGGTGGAAATACTGGAGCTTCAAAATTCAAACAGGGTGGAGGAAAGAATATTTCTTCTGCATTAAAGGTAGATTGGTTTCAAAAGGAAAACAACATCTATAATGGTCTCTTAAAGAGATTGTACTTGTCTGTTGACTCCAAAAACATTCCTGGAAACTTATTCCAATGCAAGGTTCTAAGGAATACAGCAATTAGTAGGGTCAAATTGCTCTGCAATCAAGGATAGTTAGTAGACACAAGTGTGTAGACTGAGGACCTAAATGCCCTCCCATATTGCTGCCTCTACCCTGAAGCTTACACAGGATATCTCATTAAGAATATGCAGATTTAGCTATCCTGATGTGTGACTTTTGAGGACAGGCTCTCCTTCATCACAGAATGAACACCAAGGCATTTCCTTTTACACAACTACAAATTTGCTTAGGGACCACTGAATGAGGCTTCTGGAAATGAAGTGTGCAGCTCAACATCACAAATCTAAATAAAGTTATGTCTGTTACAATGCAAATGAAGATACAATATCTGCAAAGTCTGAAGTTGAAAAACAGAATGGAATAGAGGAATGGAAGTTGTGATAGGGTTTTATGTGCAGGAAAAGCAGATTGTGTAGCATTTTGACATTTCAAATCCTAATTTGTAGAAAATACAGGCATGTACACCAATCCTGCCACCTAACTAATGTCCTTAGTTTCATTTCATCAATAGGATTATTTTAAATTGTCATTCTTTAGTCATCCTTGCAGTAACATCAAAATCAAATCATTCATATTCTCTTGAAAAAAGTCAGAACTTACCATCCTTCCCCCATCCATATACAGTATCTCTTAAGGCACCCCTTAAGAGATGGAAAACACGTGTAAGAGATACTTTAGTAATAATAATACTGGTTCAACAGTGACTCAGGAAAACACCCTTTAGAAGGCCCTATGTGATCTGACTGATTACCACTGAAGGGAACATATGTATTCTGTGCCAATTCATGTGAGTATTTAATAAATGATACCTATAACCAAGCAAAATAAAAATGGAGTACAACCAGGGCCACCTGCAGCTTTGTTTTGCCTACAAATGTTGTTGTTCGATTTGATGTTGTGGGTATGTGGGACAATGTTGAGCTTCAGACCCCCAACTCTTTTGCTCAGAGAGTGCCTTGTGCCCCAGAAGATTTCTCTTCAAAAACCCTAGTGACAATAATATTGTGAATGTCATTCCCACTTGAAAGGCAACAAGGTAGTCCCAAAATGTTCTCAATGGGACAATCATAAACCAAGAATATAAAGAATGCATTTTGGTCTGGGTGTGCATTGTCTTGAGAAGAATTTGCTTATGCAATTCACTTGCCAGCCTACTAAGAAGAAGGTTAGAGCATCTGCATTACTAGAGTTTTCTTCTCTTCAGAAATAATGATTGAAGAAGTCTATGTCTCTGTGCAACAATTTTCCTGCCATTAGAGTTGCTTGCAGAATACTCTCATTACAGTTTACGTGAAATTAAATCTGAAGCTTATCCAACCTACCAAAGAGTACTTGATTGAATAGAGGAGGAAATGTTCAGAAACTGGAGTGATGGTGCTGTCCTGACCTTTTGATATGTACTCCAGTCAAACCACGAATGTAGAGCCCAAATATATTTTCAAATTTTGTAGTATGCTTTGGAAAACAACCCAGCAAGAAACAATTGCTGCATGTCAAATCCCAATTTCTAAGTAGTCATGAGAAGACAAAGATTCATCCCTGTCCCTTTAACATCCAAGAGAGTAGTAGCTCCTAAATAAGTAGACAATTATTGAGGGTACCGTGGAGTGAGTGAGTGTAGGAGATGTTGGTCCTTATAGGAATTATTATATCCTCTTTTCCTTGGGACCACTGGAAATAGAAGGAATCCTGCACACCTGAGCACAAAACACTTACCATCCCAAATGACTGTCAACTTCCTTTTTCTTTTCATTCCTGCTGTCTTTCTCCTGAGAAAGTTCTAACCAACTGGGTCAAATGCATACACCAGTGTAGGTACTGGACCTTCCTTTCCACGTCAGGTAAGTTGGTGCTTGAAAATGTTGGTTTTCCTGTGGAAAGTTTGTTTTCCTAATTAGCGATTGTTTCATCGCACCATTCAGCATGGTGAGGAATAGTGTGTAAATTTGTATAAAGAATGGGACAAGGTAATGATTCAAAGGATCTCTGAGTCCATGAATAATATTTGTTAAGAAAAAAAACAGCAATCAGTGTTCAAACTTCCAGTACATAGGTTTACAGGAATTTCTCTCAACATTTTATGCAGTGAGAAATTTGGGCAAAGTTCCATCCATTGAACTGTGAAGACTACATATCCCCACAAAATACTGCTACTCTGCCTTTGATTCCACTTAAGATATTTTTAAAATTTTTCCCTGTGTTTGTGATGCATGAGAGCAAGATAGAGGATAGTTACTGTATGCAGAGAGGAAAGGGCTGGCATGGGGGGTTTTTGGTTTGGAGGGGCAGAGGATTCTCTGGCTCATGTAGGAGAATACAGGTTCTTTTTCTTTCCAGAGCCTGTTGTTTTGTCTTGAGGATATTAGGTTTCCAAGAACGGCTTGGTTGCTATCATAGCTGCACTGCATATCCCACCTTCATTTTCAGAAATGCCACATGAGCCTAATGCCCTCACAATTGCCATGGCAAAGGAATATCTTCAGGTTCTGGCTACTGTTCAGGATCTTTCCAAGAAAGCTTATTTCCATGAGTGCTGGGAAGAGGAACGAGTAAGCAGCTGAGTCATAAATCTTTTGTTGGCCTCACATGTGATCTTTCTGTCTGAACACTGGAGAGGAGGTATCATATTCTGTGGAGGTTGTGTGCTCTTGTGCTATGAGACATAGGACTTCATTCTAAATATGTTACCCTATTGAAACTTGACCGGTTTTGGTCCAGACTGTGTCTCCTTGGGGCTATGTGCTGATTGGGGTGCAACAGACATTAGTATTTTGTGAGAATGGGGACCACGTGCAGGCAATTGGTCCCACAAGTTGTAGTGGATCAGAGGAGATGGGGAAGTTCCAGAGGACCATTGGGTGTTCACACCAAAGACAGGGAAAAAGGGCATGTGTTTATGCTCAAAACCCTGATTGTCTGAACTCATTCAGTAAATTGTGGTGTCGGGAATCAGGCCCAGGGTTTTATAAACCACTCAAATGGCCAAAGACATCTCAGGAAAAGAAGAATGCAGGGTTGCTTGGTGGTTTGGGTCGAGTTTGAATTGGGAAAAATCACCAACTCTGGTATGATGCTACACCTAACCACAAATGTCCCTACTGGAGAGATCTGGAACCTGGGATTCAGGATATCTTAGTACCCTGGGGAGTGGTTGTCCTCACAAACATTTGGAGGAGGGTGTTCATCAATAAACATTTTGGATTGAGGCCATCACATTGCTGGTAATCCTAGAGAAACCTTCCATGATCACAACACAGACTAGGTCCCCTCTATCTGCCATTGCCCTACAAATCTGGTGCACTCAGGAATTGTTATGCTATGAGATTCCAAGGGGTGCTTCAACTCACCAACTGACACAGAAAACTTATAAAAATATATCTTCACAAAGATTAAAATTCTTGACCATCATATCTACAGTATGAACAAGAACCCTCTGTACTTTTCCATGGACACTTTAACCAACAGCTTGGAAGTACTGACTGCAGGCAGGGCCATACAATGTGCTACTTTGATATTCCAAAAACGTGAATTTAGGGATGAAAGTAGTGCCTGTTGAGATCAGGATGTTCACATTATTACAGGATGTCACATGACAATTGAATCTGTATCAGTCATAAGGAGAGGAATGGTGAAAAGACTGGAGCTTGAAAATTCAAACAGGGAGGAGGAAAGAATACTTCTTCTGCACTAAATGTAGATGGGTTTGAAATGTAAACAACTTCTATGAAGGTATCTAAAAGAGATTGTACTTGTCTGTGGACTCTGAAAACTTTCCTGTAACTTTATTCTGATACAAGGTTCTACAGAATAGAGCAATTAGTAGGGGCCAAATTGCTGTGCAAACAAGAATAATCAGTGGACACAAGTGCATTGACTGAGGACCTAAATGCCCTCCTATATTGCTGCCTCTACCCTGAAGCTTACACAGGATATCTATTTAAGAATAGGCAGATTTAGCTATCCTGATGTATGACATTTGAGGACAGGCTCTCCTTCACCACAGAATGAATGCCAAGGCATTTCCATTTACACAAGTACAAATTTGCATAGAGACCACTAAATGAGGCTTCTGGAAATGAAGTGTGCAGCTCAACATCACAAGTCTAAATAAAAACATGTCTGTTACAATGCAAATGAAGATACAATATCTGCAAACTCTGAAGTCGTAAAACAGAATGGAACAGAGGAATGGAAGTTGTGATAGGATTTTATGTGCAGGAGAAGCAGATCCTATAGTATTTTGACATTTGAAACCCTAATTTGTAGAATACACAGATATGCACACCAATCCTGCCACCTAAAAAATGTCCCTAGTTGTATTTCATCAATATGATTATTTTAAATAATCATCTTAGTCATCCCTGCACTAACATCAGAATCAAGTCATTCATATTTTCATAATAAAAGTCAGAACTTACCATCCTTCTCCCATCCATATACAGCATCTCTTAAGGCACCCCTCAAAAGGAAAACACGTCTAAAAGATACTTTAGTAAAAAAAATACTGGGTTACCAGTGACTCAGTGATACACTGATGTACAATCCCCTATGGCATCGGACTGATTACCCCTGAAGCGAACTTATGTATTCTGTGCCAATTTATGCAAGTATTTAATAAATTATGTCTATAATCATGCAAAACACAAATTGAGTACAGCCAGGGCCACCTGCAGGTTTGTTTTGCCTACATCTGTTGCTGTTCAATTTGATGTTGTGCCCATGTGGGGCAACGTTGAATGCGGACCCCCAACTCTTTTGCTCAAAGAGTGCAGTGTGCCCCAGAAGGTTTCTCTTCAAAATCCCTAGTCACTGTGATATTGTGAATGTCATTCCCTCTTGAGAGGCAACAATGTAGTCCCAGAATCCTCTCAACCGGACATTCATAAACCAAGAATATAAAGAATGCATTTTGGTCTGGGTGTGCATTGTCATGAGCAGAATTTACTTATGCAATTTACTTGCCAGCCTACTAAGAGGAAGGTTAGAACATCTGCAATCCTAGAGCTTTCTTCTCTTCAGAAATAATGATTGAAGAAGTCTATGTCTCTGGGCAACAATTTTCCTGCCTTTAGAGTTGCTTGCAGAATACTCTCATTACAGTTTATATGAAATTAAATCTGAGACTTATCCAACCTATCTAAGAGTATTTGTTTGAATAGAGGAGGAAATGTTCAGAAACTGGAGTGATGGTGCTCTCCTGACCGTTTGATATGTACTCCAGTCAAACCACGAATGTAGAGCCCAAATATATTTTCAAATTTCGTAGTATTCTTGGGAAAACAACCCAGCCAGGAAAAATTGTTGCAGGTCAAATCCCAATTTCTAAGTAGTCATGAGAAGATAAAGATTCATCCCTGTCCCTTTAACATCCAAGAGAGTAGTAGCTCCTAAACAAGGAGACAATTATTGAAGGTA
>JAJEJO010004637.1:0-28125 GCA_020662805.1 Glaucomys volans
CCCTCCTTGGGGAGGCCTCTCCTGGCCACCTGGCCTTGTGGACCACTGCAGTTGCCAGTTGGGAGGACAGGGAGCACATCTGTCTTCTGCCTGTGTCCCTGCATGGCCGGGGTACAGAACCCCCCAGCAAGTGTTGATCCAAACACTGCTCTGCGCGTGAGCAGGCGCATTGGAATTGCTTGGAGTGTATTTAAAATAATACCACTCCCTGCTGGACACCAGCCGAGCCCAGCACACCGCTGCACCACACCAGCCAGAGACATCAGGCCGAGGGAAAGGCCCCAGATAAAAAAGAGACAATTTTCTGCTAAACTGTGTACCTGTGTCTCATTCACTTTTCTTCGAATGATTTGTACTTCTCAAGTTGAAGAAATTAAAGAGGTAGGTTCCTGGACTCAAGCCTCAAAGATGATGGAGGATTCAGGAGGGAAGGAAGGGAGGGGTCTGGCACTTGGTCTTTTAGGAGCTTTCCTAAGAGGGTCTAAGGGATGACCAGCCTCTTCCAGGACAGAGCTTCAGGTTGTGAGTTGTCCCAGGTCCTCTTGCCTCTGGAAACCCAGGGGATCCAGCCTGGCTTTCCTGGGCTGGCTGTGCCCCCTGGTGGCCACTGAAGTCTGCACAGGAGGCAGAAGTGGCAGCCCAGCCTCTCCTGAGACCCCTTCCTGCAGTGGTGCCCTCCCCTCTATGGAGCCTCAGTTTCCTCATCTGTAATATGGGGATGTGAGGACCCAGTTCCCTTGACTGCCATGACATCCGGCACACACCGGGCACCCAGTGAACATCACGATGACTACTCCTTCATCTTCATCTTGTGAAATCTAGACCACTTCGTGGCCTCACCTCTCTAGTCTCCAGGCACACTGGTCTTCTCTGTGTCCTTCACTCTCTAGGCTTGTTCTGGCCACAGGACATTTGCAGTTGCTGTGAACAGCTGCTCCCATCCCTTCTCAAACATGGCTTCTTCTAACCCTTTTAGGTCTTGCCTCAAATGCCATCCTAGAGAGGCCCTTCCTGGCCCACCACTCCTCTGTGTCTCATGACATGTATCTGGTTACTGCTGCCTCCCTGGCCCTGGCTTCCGCAAAGTGACCTCCTCAAGGTACCTACCTGCCTGCCCCAAGCTCAGGAGCACTGATGAACACATTCTATTCTCTCCCATCCCAAATCCCAAGATTCAACAGTGGTTTCTGCCACCTCCAGGAAGCCCCGCTGACTCCGACCCACCTGCTTGAGCATCTCCTGCTTGGTCTTGCTCAGCTCCTCATACTTGATCTTCCACTGGCTGAGCTCCCCCTCCAGCTTCTCAATGTTCCTGCTCAGGGCCATCTTATCCCTGAGAAAGGAACAGGAAGGGGAGGCAAACGCCTATATTTTCTATTTCAGTTAGGACATTAGGTTGATCTTTTTTTTTGGCAGTGCTGGCGATTGAACCAAGGGCCTTGTGCATGCCAGGCGAGTGCTCTACCATTGAGCTACATCCATTACCATTAGGTTGATTTTGTTTAACATTTTTGGTTTAAACCGCAGCAATTTATTCTCTCTCAGATCTGGAGGCTTCAGGTCCAGGGTCACATGCCGGCAGAGGTGGTCCTATCTCGGGCTGTGAGAAGGTACCTGTTTCAGGGTCTCTCTCCTAGCTTCTGGTGGTTTGATGGTCACTTTTGGCATTCTTTGGCCAAAGAAGCAAGGACAGCTATAGAAGCATCACCATGGCCTTCATCTTCACAAAGGCATTATGGGTTTTTTACCCTCTGTGGTGCGGGAGGTCAAGCCCAGGGCCTCAGGCATGCTACACAAGCACTCTACCACCGAGCGACCCTGTCCTACGTTTATTTAAAAATAAGATCATGTGGGTAACAGATCACACTATGGATTTAATTTATTGGCAGCAAAGTTGCAGAATATTCATTAGCATCAGGCTTGTGCCCTCTGTACCACCCTGACCAAGGCCACTGGGGACTTCCATGTTTTCAACCCCCTGCTCAGGGCTCTGTCCTGTGTGTACTGATCAGCTGACCACTCTGTTCTCCATGGAATTTCTCTTGGTTCCTCTGGTCCCCCTTTCCATGAACTGGCTCCCTTCTCCCATCTCTGCTGCTTCTTTCTTCCTTTAACTGACCACTAAACTTGACCTAAACTTGGCTGGCTCCAGGGCGCCATCCCAACCTCCTCCCTATCCACACTCCCTCCTCTGATTCACGGGCCCCCCCCATTTCAACAGCACCTATTTGCTGATGACTCTTGCTTTTTACATCCAGCCCAGACCTGTCTCTGGACCCCCAGATGCATGCACACACCCAACCCCCTCCTTGCCAAGCCAAGAGGGACACTTCTCAACCCAAGTCCCCCACTTCCCTGCCCCCTTCCCTGCTTTTCCCTCTGCCCACAGCTCCCTGCACCCAAACACCAGCTCCAGGAAGGCAGGATTTGTCTTATTTATGGCCATGCCATTAGGACTGAGCACAGTGCCTGGTCTGGCCCAGAGCAGATGCCCAAGATGTGTTATTGGAATGAACACAGCAAAACCTGCTTTGGGTCCTCCAGAATCCAGTGCTCATGCCTAAATAGTGCCTGCACCTTAGCAGGTCTCAGGTTTGTGGCACTGCCTTTCCTTCTGGAACCCGAGTGTGCCCCAGCGGCCTGGCCCAGCCCCCACCCTGCCTGCCCTCCGACTCACTCTCGCTCCTTGAGCAGCACCTTCTGGGACTCATCCAGCCGCAGGCGCAGGGCGGTCAGCTTGCAGGTGTCCTCCTCAGTGCTGGCTGCGTCCTCCCAGGGTAGCCGGCTGCGCTCCTGGCGGCTGGAATTGCCCCGAGGGCCCCCAGGCCCCATGCTGCGAGCCTCCCAGCAGCCCTCGGGCTCCTCTGGCCTGCTCTTCAGGAGGTTCTCCACCAGCTCCAGTTCCTGTGGGGACCAAGGTAGAGGCTGCACAGGGGCCACTGAGCTCTAGCCCTGGAGGCCTTTCTTGCCCTGGTCTGGGATCAGCTTGGGAAAGTCACACAGTGTCTCTGGGCCCTTCTCTTCTCCTCCCTGCTTTCCAGTCTCTGGGAAGAGGGACACACGCTTCTCCTCCATCAGACACCAAGGTTTCCTGGATCATGGAAGATTCCCCAGGAAAGGTGCTGAGGTTCCTGTCACTGGAAGTATACAAACACATGGCAGCTCCGGTCAGAACCAACACCGAGGCTCAGATCCCTCCCAGGGCTTAGGAACAGGCTCCCTCAAAGGAGCCCCCGCTCTCCAGTCCTATTTTTTAGGGGCAGACACTGAGGCATGTGGAGATCAGTGGCTTCAAGGAGTCTCTGAGGGTGATCTCTTACTCTTCCTGGATCTCAGATTGTCTGAGTGGGGTGCCTTGGACATCACCTGGTCCAAACCCCTCTTTCAAAATTAGGAAACAGGGAGGGCAGGGACTTGTTCTGGGTCACAGCACACGGAAGAGGCTGTTAGGAGTGCAAGCTCAGACTGCAGACCAGTCTCTTCCCGCTGTCCCCACAGCCTCCTGGACTGTGCTGATACCCAGAATGAGCATTAGGCAGGAATAGCGCTGGGAGGTCCCAATCAGGGGCAGGGAACACCTTCTCCAAACAACAGGCCGACCTGGGAGACGGGACCTCAGTGCTCACTCTAGTCCACAGAGATGGGGCTGGGCCAGAGAAGGGGCAGCCAAGACTCTCATCTGGAAAGGGACTGTCTGGGGCTGGAATTGGGAGCTGAAACCAGGACCCTGCCTCAGGTGGCCTTCTGGAAACAGGCCTGCTTGGCTCAGGAGAGGCTGCCTCGGCTCTTACCATTAATGCCCAACCCTACGGATCGTTAGCATGGACTCTGAAGCCAGATTCAAACCCCAGCAACTCTTGTCACCAGCTTGGACCTTGGTTCTGACCCCTCCCTGTGCCCTGGGTCCTCAGCAGGTAGCTGTGGGGATAAACTAGATAATGCTCTAATTCTCAGCAGTGCTTAGCAGGCGGAGGTGCTGGGCAAGGCACTGGGCCAGGAGGTGTTGTTGCCACTCCCCAGACCCACCAGGCGCTCCCGGCCTCTGGACCTTTCCAGTTTCCACCACTTGGAATGCCATTTGGCACTTTCCACAGCAATTCCCTCTGATCTTCCTAGTTTCACCTAAAATGTGACCTTTTCCAGGAAAGCTTCTGTGAACCTGCCACTGCCCCCCACCCAGCCTGGGTCAGGGACCTCCTCCGTGACTCCTGGTGCCCTAACAGCCCCACCCTCAGCTTAGATGAGTCCATGTTATCACCATCCCCTCTCCATTCAAGTTTGACCAATGAATAGATTCAGCTCTGCTACTGAGGGTGGCTTGGTAGAATCCCTGTCCTGCTGGTCAAAGGGGATAATTCTTTGGTTCTGTTGATTTCTCAGGTGTGGGACTAGAGGGGCCAACAGAATTTGGGATCCTCCCCGCTGAGGGCCAACAGAAGGGAGGGGACCCAGAGCCCGACCTGCAGGAGTAACCCCCTCCACAGTCCCGCTGCCTGGCCCTTACCAGCTCCTTGCGGAGCTGCTCGCAGCCCTGACTTCTGGCCAGGTCAGTCAGCCCCCTCACTTGCAGCGCCAAGCACAGGGCTGCACCTCCTCCCAAACCCCTCCGGCCTCCGCGCACCTGGCTGTCCTGTGGCCTCTCCGATCCGACATCGCGCACGGGCTCGTGCTCCCTCTCGGGATCCGGCTCGGGGCCCTCATGCGTCTTGTCCGTGGTGCCCCGGGAGCCCCGAAGCCGCGCCAGCTCGCGGCCCCGCGCCTCGCACTCTCCCTGCACCTCCTGGCGCTCGCGCCGCGCGCCCGCCAGCTCCTTGGTGAGCGCGTCCAGGCGCTGGCGCAGCTGGCGCACCTCCTCGCGCGCCCGGTTGCGCTCGGCCCGCACCTTGCTCCACTTCTCGCGCCAGTTGGCGGTGCAGTCCGACCACCAGCGCATGGTCTTCTCCATTTGCGCCGCTCGCGCGCGTGCCTCCTCCAGCTCCCGCAACCGCAGCTCCTCCCGGCTCTCCCAGTCCCCGTCGGCCAGCAGAGTGGGTGGCGGCGGCAAGGGCAGCGCGGGTGGCGGCCCCGGCGAGGGAGTGCCGCTGGATGGCGTGGGCGGCAGCGAGTCAACTGGCCCCATGCGCTCGGGCGACGGGCTGCCCAGGATGGTCAGCAGGCTGCCCTTGGACAGCTGCGGGGACTCGGCCAGCCGGGGACTCGGTCCGTGGCTCATGGCGCAGCCGGGAGGGTGCTGGGCTCGAACTTGTGGCCGAGTCAGAGGTGGTGTGGGGGACGCCTGGTTTTACCAGTGTGCATGATGGTCACTGCGACCCACTGCTTGCCAGGCCATCAGGTAGGGATGTCTCCTGGCACCTGAGGGAGAATACACCATCATTAGGCTGTGACCGTCCTAGGTACATAAGATGGGCCACAGGGGTGGGGCAGGGGAAGGCAGTGGCGGGAGCAGGAAGGTGTGTTCCAGGCAACCAGGGAGAGGGGCAGGCCTGGCGAGACAGGGCCTGAAACCCCATCCTCACTGGCCTGCAGATGCACCCCAGTCCCTTCCCGCAGCAGCCCGGCAGATTTGACACCTTAATGTGCTGTTCTTGACCTCCGGAGTGCCATCTCACGCTGAACCGCTTGTAGGACCAGCCCACCTCCACACACCCTGGGCACAGCCTGCCCCTCCTGGCTCTCTCATCCTCAAACTCATGGGAGCTACCAGCTCCTCCCAGGAGCCCCCTGGCCACCTGGCAGGCCAGACCCATCAGCCCCTGCCTGGTCTCTCTCACCACACTAACCAGCCCACCACATCCCAGGCTGCCAGTTTCCTAAGGACAGGGGCTGGGGCCTGGCCGCTGCTGTAGTTCAAGCACCATAACAATGACCATTTGTAAAGGGCTGGGGGCAGTCAGGTACCATGCCTTCTTGTGAATTCCCTCGTTGATTTCTCTCAGACTTGAGTTGAAAATCATGGCCATTAACCATGTCTATGAATCCAGATCCAAACATCAGTGCAGATTTACTGAATAAACACATACTGGTGACAGTGATGGAAACCAACCTTACATCAGGAGGCCTGGGGTGGCTTCTTCACTGCAGCTGCCCTCCCTGACCTCCTCATGGGGCCTCTGTATCTCACGCAGCCGCTGCCATGCCCAGCGCTGGCTCTGCCACTCATGGACACACCCTCCCTTTATTTTATTTTTTTTGCGATGTTGGGGATTGAACCCAGGGCTTTGTGCTTGCACGGCAGGCACTCTACCAACTGAGCTATACTCCCAGCCCTCCTTTTTTTTTTTTTTTTTTTGGAACTGGTAATCAAACCTAGGGGCGCTAAGCCACTGAGTCACATCCCCAGCCTTTTTACATTTGATTTAGACAGAGTCTTGTTAAATTGTTTAGGGCCTCACTAAATTGCTGAAGCTGGCTTTGAACTCGTGATCCTCCTGCCTCACCTGCCTAAGCTGCTGGGATCACAGGCATGTGCCACTGTGCCCGGGTCACATCCTCCTTTTAAATAAATGAGATGCCTGTCCTTCCCTGTCCCTAACATGCCCTACTACATCACACTCTCCCCTCCCTATTGGGCTAGTCACATCTGCCCCTGAGACCGGCCCTTTCTGGTGGGGCTCTGCACCGTGCTGTGTGTGGACTCGGGCGCTCTACCTCCTTCCAGTCTCCATCCTCGCTGCTGTCGGTGGATCTAATGTGAGTGGGAAGCTGTCAGCACCATGGCCCATCCTCTGTGGCTCAGAGGACATGGGAGGTCACCTTCCTCAGATCCAAGGACCCCTCCCTGCCCACCACACCTCTGCTAATGCTGCCTCTCTCGGGGTCTTTCCCCGCTGCAGCCTGTCCTGGCACTTCCCCCTCCCTGCCCTCTCTTCTCCCTTTCAAGGCCACACAGCATGGTCCACACTCCATCCATCTCCCTGGACCTCTCACCAGCCACCCCACTATGACAGCATGTCCTCTCCAGCTTGGGACACAGTACCGCTCCTCTTGCTTGCATGGATCTTTCAGGCTGCGGTTCTCTGGGACTGCCTCCTCTCTGGCTGCTCCTCTCAGCCTGGCTGGTAGGCTCCCAGGCTCACCCCTCAGGAACTGCTGCCATCTAGCAGCCGCAGGCCCCTCCTCCTGCTGCCCCCGCCTGGCCATCTCCCTTACACTTGTGACTCCTTCAAATCCACTGTCCACAGCAATGGCTGGAGTGGGTGTTTAAGATGCAAGCCTGGCCCTACAGGTGCCCATGACCTCATTCATTGCCAACAGCGGGAACCCCACTCCTGCCTGTCCCAAGCTCCGCTCGCCTGGGCCTCATCTCCAGCAGTTCAATAGCAGAGGAGCCACAGCTTACCCAGCACCTGCACACTGTCCTACCACTGTTCCCACCGGGCTCACGCTCCACAGTTCCAGATTTCTCCCTTACAAAACCCGCACAGCCCAGCCCCTCCTGTTCTCATCCCCAGGAAAACACTGGCTTCCGTTGCCACCGCGCTGCCTGCTCTTGCCTTTGCCTGGACAGCCAGGCATCCTGGGTCTTTCGCCACCACTTTGAATCCCTGGCTTTTCGTGTCCTGGCCCCTCAGGGACCCTGCTACATTTCTCTAGTCCTCTTGCTCTTTGTTCACTATTTCACCAGACAGGAACTCCAGGCCCAGCTCTGCCACCAACCTCTGCATCTTTCTAGGCCTTGGGTTCCCTCCCTGTGCAATGGGAGAGAAGTAAAGGAACCGAATTCATACTCTTTCCCCCCTACAGTACAGGGGACTTCCAGGGCCTTGCACATGCTAGGCAAGTCCTCTTCCACTGTGGCCTGGCCCTTATTTATTTTTAAAACTTTGAGAAAGGGTCTCACTAAGCTGCCCAGGTTGATCTCGAACTCGTGATCCTCCTGCCTCAGCCTCCTGAGCAGCTGAGGTTACAGGCAGTGCCTCCACGCTGAGTCGCAGCCCAGCACTTCCTCAATAAGGGTCAGGGATTGCTCCAGATTTACCTAGACACTTGCTTGAAATGGCCTTACCCTGCAGAGGGATGCTCCCTAGGTGTGAGCCTGGGAATTTTAGGAGTCCCAAGTTTGGGACATCTGAGTATTTTATTTGGTGCTGCCTTTTCACCACCTGGTTTCATACACATACACTTGTCCCGAACCCAACACCACCTGTGCAGCCACACAGATCCAGGCTCCGGTTCCAAACGCCCCAAGGGATTCCTGGCAGGCCACATGCCCTCTGCCTGTGCCATGGGGTAGCTGGCCTTGAGGCCCATGGGTGACAAGACATCTGTGCACACACAGACACCTTTGCAGACACACATGCAATCCATGCACATAAACACACAAGCAAGACACATGGACACAGACCCAAGTGCACACACAGGTATATGGGCACATGGAGAAACTGACTTGGAGACACAGACACACATCATGTCAGCACGTCAACAGGCACAAGGACACGCAAAGATGTCCTCATCCCTAGAAGCAGACACACACACATGCACACACGCAGACAGGCGAAAGCCTCCTCTCCCCATTTTCCTGGCCCAACTCCACATGGAGAAGTTCTTGGAAAAGAAAAACAATGTGTGCGTCTGCAGAGAGGCGTGGGGGGAGGGGACAACGGAAACCCAGTGCCAGCCCAGCAGCCCTGCCACAAGTGGTGCTGGCCCAGCCTGTCTGCTGGGCCCTTCCTGTAGCCCCTAAGGTAGCAGTGTGGCAGGGAGGGCCACTGCCACATCCTCTGCCTTTGGAGTTGCCAGGCCTGGCGTGGGGCTCAGCCAGGATGGGGGTGCTGGTTCCTTCCAGGAGTCGCAAGCCCGTGGTGTAGGGGCAGGGCAGGCACCACCCAGACCCCTAATGGCTTCCAGGCACCCACGCAAGAGGTGGGGGTGGGGGCTCCAGTCAGTCCTTCCCCTTCCCAGTTGTCTGGCAGGGCCCCTCTGGGGGCTGGAGCAGGGAGACTGGGGGATTGGCCTCCATCCTGTCCCCTACAGGCCCTGGAGGGGTGTGCGCATGTGTGTGGGGATGGGTGGGGGCACAGGTCCTCAGGGTGGTTTATGGAGAAGCCCACCCCACTAGCACAGCAGAAATCCTGACCCAAGGGCAGCCAGACCTGCCTAGCAATGCCACCCCCTCCATAACAGGCTCAGGGACTCACAGGGAGGCGGAAGCCGCAGGGGCACAAGGCGCAGCTGTACAGCCAGCTCCAGCAGTGGCCACCCCTTCCCTCCTGGCCTCATCTTCCCCTTCCCAGGACCAGGCTCAGTGGGTGGGCCTCTTGATTCCCTCAGGGTGTCAGCACCCCCAAGAAGGAGATCCAGTGGGACCAGCCACCACAGGCCCCAGGGAACCTTCCCCTCCCCCAAGCCAAGCAGGTCTATTCCTGGGTAACCTTTGGTTTCTGTTCAGGCTACCCTCTGATTTCCCAATGCCCCTCCCACTCTCAGAAACCCCCACCCACCCTTCCAGTTCAGTTGCCTCACCTCCAGGACATGCCTTGATGTCCCCAGCCCCATCCCCCACCTGGGGAACACAGTGCTGTGACCTCCTACAGTCAGAATGGGCTGGCTGCCCTCCCATTTTACAGCACAGGTTCCTCCCACTCAGAAGGGACACTTGGGCAACCTAGAGCTTCCAGGACAGACTCTGCATACAGCAGATGCTTAAAGCTGGCTGATGGGATGGACAGCAGGAGGGTGAACCACGATCTTGCATTCCTTCAGCTGGGTAGCAGACCTGAGTGGGAACCCCAGCCCACCGTTAGGTTCACTGCCTGCTCCAGGACAGAAGCAAGAATGTTTGGATCCAACACTCACTACAGGCTAGAGCCTCAGCAGCCCTGCCACAGAAAACGACCAGGATCCTTTTGTTCACAGATCTGTCTGGAATGTCTCTCCCTCCTCCTTTCTCCATCAGCAAACTCCTACAGAGCCTTCAAAACCCCAGCATCCCCTCCCTTGGGAAGCCTCTCCTGATCTCTGCGTACAGAGCGTTAGTGCCTCCCTGGGCACACTGTGAGGTCTATGAGAGCATGTTGGTCTCGCAGAGCCCAGCTTACAGCCTATGCTGTGTGAATGCTACCTGGCTGACGGATAGAAGAGGGGTAGGTGCTGTCAGGATCCCCTTGTAACCAGGGAGTTTGGAAGGGTTGAGCCATCTTGAAGATTAGAAGTCAGTTTTCAGCCAGGCTCTAAGACAGGTAGGTGTCTGAACCTGTTTGTGACCAATGTCAGAATCAGAGGTGCTCTCATGGCCATTCAGGGGTCTGGCCTCTTGCCCAAGGAAGCCTAACTGACCCACAGGGGGACAACTTTGTGCTTTGTCCTGAATATGTCTGGATAGGTCTCTCTGTATCCACTGAGAGTTGTGAGCAATGCTGAGATCTGGACCAGAGCCAGCTGAGGGGATTGGGGGGCCCAGAGGCCCTGACTGCTCTTCCCAAGATCAGAAACCCCCTATGTCCTCCCAGAATCTTTCAGGTAGGGCTGTGGGGCAAGCCCATGGCCACAGGCCTGGCTGCGGGCAGGGAGCAGAGCCCAGCAGGAAACCACAGAGGACAGCCTGATTGGATAAGTGCAGGGCCCAAGGCTGGTCAGGCCACAGACTGTGGGCACCTGTCCCTCTGACCTGCTGCCTAGGCTCCAGCCACTGGACCTCCAGAAAAGAACTAGGAGGCAGAAAAGCTGGTCTCCAGGATGAACCTGAGCCCAGCGGTGGGCATCCTGGCCTATTCCCAGCTGTCCCCCATCTCAGACTAAGGAGCCACAAAGATATCCTGGATTACAGAACAAAACTTCTTTTTTTACAGATGGTGCAACTGAGGTCCAGAAGGACTGCTATGCGTTCACACACCGTGTACCAGCAGCAAAGCCAGGGCAGGGAGCTGGAGTACTGTGATTGGCTGCCTTCTCTCCTGGGTCATGAACACCTGAAGCGCACAATGCCCCTGGGAACACCTATAAAATTGGAGTCCTCGGTACCAGTGCACAATCACGGCTGAGACGGAGGAGGGTGGGCACGTTCAAGGGTGACCCCAGTTCCAGACCTCTCAGGAACTCCTTAAACTACTCACCCTGATGTAGCAGACATCCCACTAGTCCCAGCTCTGCCACTGAGGCTGTGTGGTATATGCAGGTCCCTGGCCTCTCAGGGCCTCAGTTTCCCTACCTACAGGATAGGAAAAGACATTAATAGGATTCCTAAAAAGATCTAACCAACAGTTGGGCAGAGCGTGTGCTCATCTGAACCAATCCCACCCCCACCAGCGCTACGGAGAGGAGGGTGGGATAGGGTTACTGTCCCCACTTAAGGTAGGCAAACTGCAGGCCTGGGTGAGGAACAGGCTTGTCACCACCGCACAATGGTACCCCGGGAACGTGGGGCGACTGCGGCCCACTCCCTTCTCTTCGCAGTGAGCCGTAGCTCCACCTGCCCCAACTCCTTCCAGAGGTTCGTTTTCGGCTTCCCCAGTCTCTGTAGTCCTCACTCCGCCGCCCTCTCTGCTCCCGCCCAGGTCCTGCGAGCTGCCCCGCTCCCCCTAGCGGCGGGCGGCTGGGCTCCGGCCCGCGCAGTGCGGTCCACCCACTCCAACGAAAGGCCCCCATTGGCAGTCGCCGCGAGCCTGGGCGGGGCTCTGTGCTCTGATTGGCCAGTGCTGCCTGTCCATCCCGCATTCGCCATGGTGACCACGTTGGGTCCCCCGGGAGAGTTCCACATTCCGCCCCCGCCCGCCGCCCCCTCCCGCCAGGCCGGGCCCCCGCCCGCGACATTCCGAAGGCGACCCCCTCCCCCCGACCCCTCCTCGCCAGAGGCCAGGAGCCCAGGGAGGTGGGTGAGCCCGCCGGGGGAGGGGGCCAGAAAGTTCTGCTCGGAGTTTGGGGGCTACTGCGGGCGCCCCCACTGCTCCCCTCCTCCAGTCCGCCCCCCAACTTAACTCCTTCCCTCCCGCGGGAGGCTCGTGGCCTGAGCGTGTTCCCGCACCGCGGTGGCTCCCCGCGTCCCGCCCCGCGGTCCCCGCTCACCTCGGGCCGGGGCGGCGGTGCTCCGGACGTGGGCTTGCCGCGGCTGGGTGGAGCGGGCACGGTGCTGGCCGCGGCCGTCGCCGGGAGGGCCGAGGGAGGGCCGCCGAGTCTCCTCCTCCCTCCCGGGGGGAGGCGGAGGGGGGGCGGCGGGGACCCCGGCGCGAGCGCCAGCCGCGGCCCTGCTGCGACCCCGGCCCGCGGAGTCGCTGGGATGGGGGACTCCAGGCTGACTGCGGGGCAGGGGCGCGGGCCGCGGCGGCGGGCCCTGCTGGAGAGCGGGGGGGACCCCGACGAGGCCCCACCCTCGCGTGGGGGCCCGAAGGCAGGTCGGGCCGCCGGGCTGCGCTTCCCGAAGTCTCGGGTTGCCCGAGCGCCAACGATACGAAGGCGTCCCGCGGCAGAAGTGGGCCCGCGGTCCCCAGCTGCCACGTGCAGCGAACTTCGCGACTCTTAACTTTTGTTAACCGAGTTCTTCGTGGTGCCAGCGAGGGGGCCTCAGTTTCCCTTTTTGTACAACAAAAGCGTTGCCCAAATCAACCTGACGCCTGTGAGGAGTAGTGGGGACCCGCGCCACCTGTGGAGACTTCTCCGATGTTCCATGGTGCTCGGGGACGGGAGGACATGGGCACAATCCTTAAGGCTTCCTCTGTCTTGGGAGTATGGTGTCTGTCTTGGCAGACAACAGGAGCTGAGAGAGGATGTCTCCCGATCACATCCTGTACCCTGGAAGGCTGCCGGAAAGTGACATTATTTTAAAAAGAGGACCCCAAACTTGCAGAGATGAGGGGAACCCAGCTGGGGTGGGTTATTACCTCGGAAAACTAAAAATGACGATGTTTGTTGTACCCATGACTTAAAATATTAATTGTAATAGCAACATAGCATACATTAGAGTGAAGAATGAAACCGACCGCTAATATTTGAAGACTTTTTTTTTTTTTTTTCATGACCAAATCAGAGTATGTGCTGATCTCAGTGGCACATGTCTGTAATCTGGGGAGGCTGAGGCAAAAGGATCGGGACTTCAAAGCCAGCCTTGCAATTTTGGGAGGCCCTAAGCAACTCGGGGAGACCCTGTCTCTAAATATAATATAAAAAAGGGTTGGAGATGTGGCTGAGTGGTTAAGTGCCTCAGGGTTCAATCCTGGGTACAAAAAAAAAAAAATGCATGCATCCTTCCCTTCTAACACTTAAAAAAAAAAAAAAAAAAGCTAGAGGATGCATTCTGCAAGTGTTTGAGGGCTTCCTCAAACCTGAGGATCACTCTGAATCCTTTGATGGCTGAGCCCTTCTTTTTGGAAGGTCTCAGTCACTTCCTTTACAGTTGTTCTCTGTCTCTGCGGTCATCTGCTGCTGGGTTCTCAGCATCCCTCCCATCTGCTTCATGAAATCCCACACTTTTTGCAAGATTTACAGTTTCACTTGTGGATTCATTTGCTGTCTGTTCTGGTGGCTTGCTGACGGCAGCTGATAACCTAGTAGAAACGGGTTTTGTGGGAATACAAGTTTGGGGTTTGGTGAACACGCATATCGCTAATCTGCACATGTTGCTCTGTCCTGGCCTTTGCTTCCTGTGCAGTTTGGACCTGTGAGATTTGGACATTGAGAACTCAAGACAAAGATACCCACTTTAAAAAAACTTGGTGGTACTGGGGATTTAGTCCAGAGGCACTCTACTACTGAGCTACACCCTCATGCCTTTTTATCTTTTATTTTGAGACCAGGTCTCACTAAGTTGACCAGGCTGGCCTTGAACTTGCCATCCTTCTGCCTCAGCCTCCCAAGTTGCCTGGATTACAGGTGTGCACTACCAGGCCAGGTTTTAGGGCACACTTTTTTTTTTTTTGGTACTGGGGATTGAACCCAGGGGCACTTAACCACTGAGCCACATCCCCAGCCATTTTTATTTATTTATTTATTTTTAATTTGAGACAGGGTCTCGCTAAGTTCCTTAGGGCCTTGCTATGTTGCTGAGGCTGACTTTGAACCAGCGAGCCTCTTGCTTCAGGCTCCCAAGCTGCCTGGATTTCAGGTGTGTGCCACTGCGCCTGGCAGGGCATGGAGTCCTTCAAGCTGGGGAAACGAAGGCTCAGAGAGACTCCTGGCCAGGATTTACACAGGCTCTCAAGGCTAGCAAGTGACATCCTTGAGCCAAGTGCCAGGAGTCCTTTCCCAGAGCCTTTGGAGGTGGGGATAGAGGAGGAAGGTGGTGAGGCTGCATTGTGTACGTGACCTCTGCAGTGACTGTGCACGGTGTCTGTCCCCAGCTCAGAACAGCAGGGCTTTTGTCTGAGGCAGTGTTCCCTCAGCTCAGCGCTTCTCTCCTGTACCCATGCCCCTACTTTTTGCCACCAACACGAAGCACTTGTGCCCTTATTTACTCGGTGTTTCTCTCGAAGCCATTTCACTTTGGGGATGCGAGTGTGTTCTAGAAGACTGTGTCATGTGATTCGGGGAAATAGGAATCCGTGCTGTCGCCATAAACAGAGACAAACCAGAAGTAACTAGCATGCAAGCCACACACCATCATTCACAGCTAGCTAGACGTTTTCTCGTTGTTAGAAAGGGACGTCATTTGCACACCCTTGTTCGGAGCCCAGTAGCCAAAAGGTGGAAACAGCCCGAGTGACCATCAGTAGATGCTTCCATCTGATGCGTGACCGGGGCGTATGCCCATGGTGGGATATTAGAAGGGTAGATGTTCTGGTGTGCTCCACCACGGATAGAACTTGAGGCCATTGTGCCAGGTGACATAAGCCAGTTACAAAAGGGCAAACAAGTATGATTCCACTCATTCATGGGAGGTCCCTGGAATAACCAAATTCATAAAGACAAAGTAGAATGGCGATGCCGGGCGCAGTGGCGCACGCCTATAATCCCAGCGGCCCAGGAGGCTGAGGCAGGAGGATCGTGAGTTCAGTCAGTCTCAGCAACTTAGTGAGGCCCTAAGCCATTCAGCGAGTGCTGGGGATGTGGCTCGGTGGTTGAGCTACCCTGGGTTCAATCCCTGGTATCAAAATAAAGGTAGAATGGTGGTCTCTTTGGGGGTGGGTGAAGGGGGAGTTTTTGTTCAATGAGGACAGAGTTTCAGTTTGGGAAGATGGAAAATTCTGGAGAGGGCTGGTGGTGACGGCTACACAGCAACGTGACCGCACTTAATGCCACTGACCTCTATGCTTGAACATGGCTCACGTGGGGAACTTCATGTTACATATATTTTATCACAATAAAGATGTAAAATCAGATGTCTTATTTTTGAGGGCTAATAAAAGACTGAAGAGTGTGGGCGTCCATAAGTGAGGGTTAGAAAGAGGCTACAGACAGTCTCACCCTAAACTGAGGCCTCTGCTTGGTACAGCCAAGACCAAGAAAGACTTGCGAAGCCAATGGCTTGCTCGTGGTGTGACTTGGTGGCTCTCATGTCCCACCAGGAATCTCACAGTCCCTGCAGATCACCAGGGTGAGCAGCCCCCACACGGGGAGACTCTTCATTAGGGATGGCATGTGGCCCTCCTTCCAGACTGGTAGACTGAGCAGGCACTGGCGTGCCTCCTTAGGCTGGCCTCCAGAATGTTCTGTGGGGCAGCAGAGGCAGAGAAGCCTTCTGGGAAGGAGGCAGGAGTTGAGCTGATGCCCACCAGTGGAGAGGAACCAGGGGGCTATTTACGTCTGTACCTGTGTCACAGCTGGGATGAAGCAGGGAGATGGGCACATCCAGAATTGGGCAGAAGCAAGTTGGATGGGTTAGACTATGAAGGCAATAGGGAGCCACTGTTGGCTTTTGAGCAGGAGAGTGTCTAGGAGTGAGTGCCAGTTGTGGTGTGCAGGGCTAGGTCACTGACACTCCCAGCCGAGGTGGGACACAGTACGGCTTTACAGATGCAGCCTGGGACATAGAGGAGCTGGCAGGGCAGGGTCTCCTCCTGGCCCCTGAGAGTAGCTGTTCAGGTTCCCATATAGTGTGAGAAAGGAGGACACCGGTGATTCAATCCTAGAGATACCAGGAGACCTCAGACAGGAAGAGCCTAGAGGTCAAGGTCTGGATTATGGTCAGAGAAAACCAAAGGACGGGACGAGGGTGTAGTTCTGTGCTAGAGAGCTTAGGCTGGGTTCCATCCGGTATCAGGACACAACAAAGTCCAAAGAAGGGCAGGGCTGAGTCAGGCACGGCAGGAGCGTGGCCAAGCAGGCAGGATGTGGTGCACTGGGGCCCTGCAGCCCCTATGCTGCAGCTGAGGCTGGGGACCTGGCTGCCTTCTGGGGAGCAGCTCCCCTCTCCTTCCCTGCAGAGCCACCGTGCCACCTTGGGCTCTGCTCTGTGCTGGGGCTCATGCTGGAGGGCCAATGAGGGCGGGCAGGGAGGAGGGAGAGATGCTGGCGCCTTTGGTCTCTCTCGCTGCATCTCCGTCTTCCTCCCGGGATGGCCGAGCACATTCCTGAGCCATGATTTCCCCAGGGAGCCTGGATGGGGTCCAGGCAAGAGATGGCGCCCTGTCGCCCCTAACCTCCCTATTTCCTTTGGGTTCTGCAGAGGGCGAGGCTGGCCCTGTGGGCTTCCCTGGGCCCCTGGCTGCAGCTGCTCTGTGCTGGCCACGCTTTCTGAGCTCTGTCGCCAGGAAGGGTGTTCCGAGGGCTCTGCTCTGGATAACTTGGGATCAGGTGGCGTCCTCTTTGGGCTTCAGGTTGCCCATGTGTGTGACTCACAGTGGCTCTGTGAAGCACATCCGGTGACTTCTCTGGCCTTACGATTGGGTTGATAAGCCTACGCAAACCCTCATGGGCGGCACCTCATCATCTCCAATTTACAGAGAAGAAACAGGTTCAGAGAGTTTGGGGTCTTTGCCCCAAGTCACCCAGCCTGGATGGTGGGCATGGCACTTGGACCCAGGCAACTGGACCCAGCCCTGGCCCGAGGTCCCTGCCATCACCAGTGGCATGGATAGTCAGGCAGGCAGGGATCATTCCACCTTTTCTACAGGTGGAGAAACTGAGGCACAGGGAGGTAGTGTCGTTCAAGGGCGCAGAGCTGAGGTGCTCCCACACCCTGTGCAGTCCCAGGTCACCCAGTCCTCGTGCACCCCTGCGAGGTGCAGCCACCCCCGGAAGTGCTGTGGGCCCGGGTGAGCCTCAGGGAGGGCTTGGCAGGGCCACGGGCTGGGAGGAAGCAAAGACTGTTACGGGAAAGAAGAAGTGAAGGGAGTGCGGTGCCCGCATGGGGCGTGGAGAGGTGACAGAGGGAGCAGCGAGGGGTGAGGGGTCGAGGGGTAGACAGAGAGGCCGCAGCAGCCCAGCTGTGCCTCCCGACTTCCCCTTCTTCTGCAGAAGCAGCAGGACGGCAGAGAGGCAGGGTGAAGAGGTGGCAGCGGCAGCTTCCAGGTTGGTCCCCTTGGCCTCTCCCCTCTCACCGGCAGCTCCCTATCCTTATCCACAGCCAGCCCTCCTGCCCCAGGGGAGGCTGGACATGCCTTGTCTAGGTGGGAACACACTTGGGGACATCCTAGGAGCAGCACGGTGGGATGCATCCTCTTTCCCTTTCTGGGAGACAACTCCAAGCCTGGGGGAAAGTAGAGATCTGTTTTCAGAAGAAGCAATTTAAAATAGGGAGAGATTAAACACTGAGTCCAAGTCTTAGTTGCCTCATGTGGCTTGGGGCAGTTACTGGAGCTAGCTTTCCTGGACCTTGGTTTCCTCATCTGTGAAATGGGTTAGTTCAGTTTCCTGCAGTGGTGGAGATGAGGGACTGTCTGGCAGGTCCCCAGCATGGGACCCGCACAGTTTCTAGTTGGCAAACTGCAGCAGGGTAAGATTCCTCTTTGAGCAATGGGGATTGGAGTCTGGGGACATTGTGTCTCAGGGACATGGCCCTGGGGATGGCTGTGTCACAGACTGCTGGGTTCCACTGTGGCCTCCCTTTGCTCATCTGTGAAAAGGGCTGCACCTCTCGGCAGTTTCACAGAGACCACAATTGTGCTTCTCACCTAGGGTGGTGGTGGGGGAGCCGAAGTGGGGCCCTGGGCAGGAGCTTGACTCTTTCCGCAGGCCCTGGGGCTGTGGGGAGAGGCTGGGCTTTGGGAGTGCTGGACCAGCTCTGGGGAGGAAGGCAGAGCTTCCCAAGCCTCATGTGCAGACATTCTGCTGACTGCCGACTTGGATCAGGGCCTGGTTCCCAGGGGTGTGGATCATGGAGATGGTTGGCTGAGTCTCTCTCTCTGGGAAATAAGCCTCCTTGATGGGGTCATTTTACAGATGGAAAAATCTGAGGCCCAGAGAGGCTAGCTTCCTTTGCCCAGCTTCACACAGCTGGGCCCTGGGTACCAGAGCTGGTTAGAAGCTCCCGTCTTGGGAAGGCTTTGTCCCGTGCTGCACGCATCTCCTCACTTCTCTGGTGGTCTAAGTAGGTTTGTACCTGTCCAAACAGCAACTTAGTCACCCAGTCGTCTTTGGGAGGCTGCAGTGTGCAGGGGGGTGTGGGTGGTGTAGAGCAGTGACTTGGAATCCACAGTAGCCCTGGCCTGTTCTAGAACCCCACGCAGGCACCTCTCTCCTGGGGATTCAGCTTCCCCACCGTCTGTCGGAACCGTCCTGGACATCAGGCAAAGGGATTTCTAGTTCCCAAAAGGCTCCAAACAATGAATTGTCGGGAACGGAAGTGGATGGCCTAGAGTGTGGGTTATGTGCAGGGGGCTACTCTGAAGGGATAGGAAGGCCACCTGGAGGTCACAAGCAGAAGTGAAGCTGGTGGTTTGTCCCTAGGAAAGGGGGTGGCAGCCGCTGCTGCTATTTGGGGTGCGTGGGAGGGGTCACTTCTGCTTTGGCCTTGATCTCTCCGCTGTGCTGTGGGGTCAGGCTCCTCCTCCAGGTCTGCCTGGGGGCAGCATGGCTAAAGGCCTCGGTACCTGGCCTAGAGGACCCAGACTCTGGAGAGCAAATCCACTTGCTGGCCGGCTGGTCCTCAGTGTTCCCATTAGTACTCTGAAGGGATGGACGAGTTGGCCAGGGGTCTTCTATCCTATCAGGTCCTCTTCTACTCAGGCCTCTGTTTTTGTACCTGAAATATTTCCCACTGTTCGTTCAGTCATTTCCCCAGCTCATGTCTTTTGTCTTTTCTCTGAGGTTCTGAGAGGGCAAGAGAATCCACAAGGTAACACAGCCAACCAAAGCCAAATAGTGAGAACCCAACACTCTGACTCCAAAGTCTCCATCTGTCTTTTAAAATTAACTTATAGATTAATAAATAGTATTAAGAAAAATGGGTGACCATTTGGGGAAAAAGTAAAATGGAATCTATATCTCACATTTTCTCCCAAGACTGGTGAGAACAGACGGGAGATTCCAATGTGAAAAATGGATCTATAAAAGTACTAGAAGAAATTGCAGGAGAATTCCCTGGAACACTGACATGGGGAAGGGTCTTCTAGCTATGACTCAAAATCCAGAAGCCCAAAGAGAAAATACCAATCTTGTAATAGACAAGGAGCGGATTTTCCTATTGCAGAAAGAGTGTGTAGAAATTGACAGGGAAAGTGTTACCCAGTATTCAAACGAGCAGATGGTGAACGTGCCCGGTGGGAGGGGCTTCAGTGCAGCTGCTTGTGAGAGTGAAGAGCAGAACTGGCACAAACCCCTGTGAGTGGGGCCTGGTGAATCGATTCTGGCTGTTTCCACCATGTTACAGCGCACAGCTGAAAAAGTGGAGTCTCTCTAGATGCTGTCATGCAAAGCTCTCCCAGATGTTTGTATGTTCAAGCTTAAAAAAAGAAAGTGCAGGGGCTGGGGATGTAGCTCGGTTGGTAGAGTGCTTGCTTCACATGCACAAGGCCCTGGGTTCAATCCCCAGCACCATTCAAAAAAAGCAAAGTGTAAGGGCTGGGGTTGTGGCTCAGCGGGAGGCCACTCGCCTAGCATGCGTGAGGCCCTGGGTTCCATCCCAGCATCACATAAAAATAAAATAAAGGTATTGTGTCCTCCTACAACTATACAAGGTGTGGGGCAGAACAATACATAGCATGTGTATAAAATGGGGGAATCTTCTCACTTACATCTGCGTGAAGAGACACTAAACTCTAAAGATGGTGGCCCCTGTGGGTAGCTGGGAATGGAGAGGGGGCTTCTGCAGGGTGCAGGACTGCTTTGCATCTTAGATTTTTGTTTTTGTTTATCAAATATAAAATATTTGAAAGCTGTAAATTTCTAAACTATCCAGAGTGAATACAGTTTGAGAAGTGCATCACTAAGCCGGGCACGGTGGCGCACGCCTGTAATCCAAGTGACTTGGGAGGCTGAGTCAGGATGATCGCGAGTTCAAAGCCAGCCTCAGCAACTCAGCGAGGCCCTAAGCAATTCAGTGAGACCCTGTCTCTAAATAAATACAAAATAGGGCTGGGGATGTGGCTCAGTGGCCGAGTGCCCCTGAGTTCAATCCCTGGTTCCAACAACAACAACAAAAAAGAAGTGCATCACTACAACTTATGGGGAGAACAGGAGGAACCACAGACCAGGAAGACCCAGAGCCACAGTCTGCCCTCTCAGGAGCGATGCCTTCGCGCTTGGCTGGATAACCTTCTGCTTTTGCGTATGTAAGAAACAGGATTTTTGTGCCAGGATGTGATTACATTGTTTTATGATATGCTTTTTGATTTTCAGAAGCCTTGAAAAGAATCCTAAGTATTAAACTTTTTTTTTTTTTCCATCGTTAGGGTTATAGCAAACACTTGTAGCAACTTTATTCATAACAGCCCCAAACTGGGAACAATCCCAGTGTCCCTTGAATGGACGAATGGTTAAACAGACTATGGTACCTCCATACCTGAGAGGCAGCTCAGCAGTATATTTAAAAAATACATTTGGAAGAAGAGATTGCTACAGATGACTCAGATGGATTGTAAGGGGATTATCCTGAGCGACAGAAAAAGCCAATACAATATCAAAACCAGGACACTGACTTCGGTACAATTCACAGACCTTCTGAAGAGTCCACCAGTTTATATCTTTTATATTGCTGAGTTGTATTTCGCGGTGTATGGACGTGTGTGATGTGGGCGCGTATGTCATTCCATGCAATTTTATCACATGTGTAAATTCCCGTAGCAACTGCCACAATCAAGACACAACACTGTTCCGTCACCACAAGGATCCTTGCACTACCCTTCATGACAGGCCGCCCTCACCCAGGGCAACCACTAATCCCTTCTCCATCTCTGTAATTTTCATTTCGAGCATGCTATGCAAGTCAGATCACATAGTGCGCTCATCTGGAGATGGGCTTTTTTCCCCCTCTGGAGAATTACCTTGAGGTCCATCCAAGTTGTGTGTAGCAGTAGTTTTTTATTTTTTCAAATGTGTTATTTTTTATATTGCTGAGTCGTCTTTCATGGTGTACCACACTTTTCATCCGTTGAAGGGGCGTTGGGGTCATTCCCACTTTGGGGTTTTTGCAAATTAAGCTGCTATGAATGTCCGTACACCAGTTCTTGTGTGAGCCTGGGTTTTTATCTCTCTGGGTCACGTGGTTGGGGTACGTTCAGTTACACCTGAAACTGTCAAACTGATTTCCAGAGTAGCAGGGATCTCCGACCTACTGACCTGTTCCTCGGTGGGTGGACACGTACATTGTATTTGAGTCTTCCTTGTTACCAGGCGTTTTGGGTGTGTGGCTCTCTCTCCTGGAAACCCTGTGTTTTCTGCCTCAGGACGGAAGGAAGGAAGGATAGTTCTCCTGCCCTCTCCTCCTCTCTCCATCTTCCCTTCTCTGACCTCTCAGTGTGGCTTTGGTTTGATTTTCTAATATCAAGCTACTTTGTATATAATAAGATGCACCCCTTCTTTTTGGGGGTACTGGGGAATTGACCCAGAGGTGCTCTACCACTGAGCTACATTCCCAGCCCTCTTTTATTTTTATTTTGAAACAGGGTCTTGCTAAGTTGCTGAGGCTGACCTTGAACTTGCAACCCTCCTGCCTCAGCCTTTGAAGTCGCTGGGATTATAGGCATGTGCCACGGTACCTGGCTTAAAATTCACCCTACTGGAGAGTAGCGTAGTGAGCTGTGACAACTGTATGCCAGTGTGTGTACACATGTGTTACCATCAAGATATAGGACATTTTTATTGTCCTGAAACGTTGCCTTGGGCCCTTCTGTAGTTAACATCTTTTCCCCAGCCCCTTGACAACTACTGATCTGGTCTCCAACCCTATTGCTTTTGCTCTTCTAAATGGTCTTGTAAGTAGAATCATAGACTCTTTTGTGTCTGGCTTCATTCACTTAGCCTTGTGATTTGGAGAGTCACCCAAGCTTTGACTATTTCAGTCACTCATACTGTTCACAACTGAATAATATTCCATTGTATAGATATACCACAGTTGACTTTCACCAGTTGATGGAATTGGTCTTGTTTCCGGTTTTGGGTTGTTGTGAATAAAGCTGTTATGCATATGGAGGTCTTTGTGTGAATAGATGTTTTCATTTTCCTTGGGAAAATACCTGGAAGTAGAATTGCTAGTTGTAAGGTATGTGTATCTTTAACTTTATTGGAAGCTGCCAAGCTGTTTTTAAAGTGGCTGTCTCACTTTGCATTCCTACAAGAAAGGGGGAGCACTTCAGCTGTTCTAAGTCCTCCTCAACACTGGCTTTACCAGTTGTTTTAACTTTATTCATTCTGGAAGACACGTAGTGACATCTCATTGTGGTTTTTATTTGCATTTCCCTAATGACTATTAATATTAAGCATATTTTCATGTCTGAGTTTGCATCTATTTATCTTTTTTTGGTGTAGTGACTATTCAAACCTTTCCCCATTTTAACTGGATTTTTTTGTTATTAGTTGTAAGAGTTCTTTATATAGTCCACACACAAGTTTTTTAAAAATCAGATAGATGTTTGCAAATATTTCTACCAGACTGTGGCTGGTCTTATCCCTTGTATGTGGTGACCTTCAAAGAGCAGAACTGATGACCTCCCAATTACTAATTTTTTTTTCTTTTATGGAGTCTGTTTTTAGTGTCATTCCTAAGAAATCTTTCCCTAACCCAAAGTCAGAAAGAATATCTCCTTTGATTTTTTTTTCTAGAAGTTTTATAGTTCTAGTTTTGATATTTCAATCTGTGGTCCATTTTGAGATCAAGTTTGTATGTTGCACGTTATGCTTCCAAGTTGTTTTTTTATTTTGGCTGACAGTCAAATGTTCCAGAACCATTTGCTGAAGATTATATTCTCTTCATTGAATTGCCTTTGCATTTTTTGTCAGAATTCAATTGATTAAAAAATGACAGTAATAAAAATTTAAAATATATCAATACATGGATGTATTTTTGGACTGGATGACTGTTCTGTCCCACTTGTCTGCATGCCTGTCCTTGTGCCACGAGGATGCTGTCATGATCGCTACGGCTCGATAGTACGTCTGACATCTGCTACTGTGAGTCCCGTAGCTTTGTTCTTTTTCAAAATGTTTTGAACTGTTCTAAATCTTTTCCTTTTCTTCTGTTAGTAATGAGGATTGAATCCACGGACACTCTACCACCGAACTACATCTCCAGCCATTTGGTTTTATTTTTGACAGGGTCTCACTAAATTGCCCAGGTTGGCCTCCAACTTGTGATCCTCCTACCTTAGCCTCCTGAGTTGTTGGGACTACAGGTGTGTGCTATTTTGCCTGGTGACAGTTTTTTTTCCTTTCAAGTGTAAATTTTAGAATCATTTTATCAGTTTCTACACAATATCCTGCAGGAATTTTGATTGGGATTGGATCTATATTCATGAGGGACATTGGTCTGTATTTTTCTTTTTTTTTTAAAATGCCTATGGCTGTGGAAATATGGGCCTCATGAAATGAGTTTGGATGTGTCCCCCGTTCTTTATTTTCTGAAGGACTATGCTTAGGATCGTTATTATCTCTTTCTTTATAAGAGTTTCTTAAATGTTTGGAAGAATTTTCTGGCGAAGTCATTTGGGCTTAACATTTTCTTCATGGGAAAGTTTTTAAATTATGAATTTAATTCCTTTAATAAATAAAGGACTATTCATATTATCAACTTCTTCTTGAGTAAGCTTTGATAATTTGTGTCTCTTCCAAGAAAATTTTTTGTTTTGTATAATGTATATAATGTGTTAAGCCTAGATTGTTGATATTATTCCCTGACCTTTTTGGTTTTTAAGTCCTGGGATGGAACCCACAGCCTCACGCATGCTAGGCAAGTGCTCTGCCCCTGAGCCACATCCCCAGCCCCTCCCTTATCTTTTTATTGTCTGTAGGTTCTGTAGTGATAGATCCTCTTTTATAGTTGATATTGGTTATTCTTTTTTTCTGGCTAGAGATTTGTCGATTTTATTAATATTTTTCAATAACCAACTTTTAGGTTCATTGATTTTTCTTCACTTATTTTTAATTTTCTATTTCACTGATTTATGTTCTACATCATTTTCTTTCCTTCTGCTTATTTTGTGCTTAAATTTTATACTTTGCGAAGGTCAAGCTTAGATCAACGACTTCAAATCTTTTATCATTTCTAATATAAGCATTTAAGTCTTTAAATGCTTATATTAGAGCATTACTTTGGCTATAATTTTCTTCTAAGCATTACTTTGGCTATAATTTCCCTTGTGATTTTGCATTAAGTAACCCAGAGGTTACTTAATACAAAATAAAGTTATTAAGAAATAAAGTTATTAAGAAAATAAAGTTATTAAGTAACCCAGAGGTTACTTAATAACTTATTTAATTTCCATGTATTATGTTATTAATTTCTTCTTTGATTCCCTTGTCATAGAACTTACTTTGTATGATTTTAGTCTTTTTAAATATAAATTTATTTTATAGTCAAGTTTATGGCCTATCTTTGTGAATGTTGTATGCATACCTGAGAAGAATGGGTGGAGTGCTCTATAAACATCAATAAGATTAAGTTGATTGGCAGGGTTGCTCTTGTCTTCTATTTTTGATGTTCTATCTACTTACTCTCAAGTTCTGAGTTCTATCAAGTACTGAGAAAGAAATATTACACCCTGGAATAATAGTTGCTGATTCATCTGTTTCTGCTTCAGTGTTATCAATTTTGAAGCTCTGTTATCAGGTACATATATATTAAAACTTTTTTTGGATGAATTTATCCTTTTAGCCTTACATAATCTTTATTTTTTAGTTTTTGATACTGGGTGGGCTACACTCCCAGCCCATCTCCTCTCTCCTTCTCTCTCTTTTTGTTTAAATTTTGAGACCAAATCTCACCAAGTTGCTGAGACTGGCCTCAAATTCATGATCCTCCTTTCATGGTCTTCTGAGTAACTGGGATTACAGGCATGTGCCACTGCTCCTGGCTCTAGCCCTATATAATCTTTATCCTCAATGATATTTCTAAGTTTTACTTTTTTGGATATTAACCTAGCTAGTCCATTTTACTTATTATTGGTATATCTGGATCCCTCATTTTATATTTAATTTGTTGGTGTCTTTATATTTAATATGTGTTTCTTGTAGATAGTAAACAGTTGGGTTTGGCTTTTAAAATCTGTTCTGATTTTCTGCCTTTTAATCAGAGCATTTGGTCCATTTATTTTTAATTTAATGTGTGTGTATGTGTATATATATGTGTGTGTGTGTGTGTGTGTGTGTGTGTGTGTGTGTATGTATGTGCGTGTGTGCGCATGTGTATAATTTTTTGTACTGGGAATTGAATCCAGGGGTGGTCTACCCCTGAGCTACATCCCTAGTCTTTTTTATTTTTTGAGACAGGGTCTTACTAAGTTGCTGAGGTTCCCCTTGAGCCCGTGATCCTCCTGCCTTAGCCTCCTGAGTCACTGGGATTATAGGCGTGTGCTACTGTTCCCGGGTTGGTCCATTTATATTTAATGTAGTTGTCTATATGATTGGGTTTTAACTTACCATCTTGCTTTTTGTTTTCTCCACCCTACCTCTTCTTTGTTTCTTTTTCTTCTTGCCCCATCTTATTTTAGAGTGAGTATTTAAATGTCCACTTAGTTCTTTTGCCCATCTATCACCTGGGTTAGTTGTTTCTTTGGTGTTAAGTTTTTGAGTTCTTTGTGTTCTGGACATTAATCCCCTGTCAGAGGAGCGGCTGGCAAAGACCCTATTCCATTCTCTAGGCTCTCTCATTCTCGTTTCCTCTGCTGGGCAGAAGCTTTTTAATTTGATGCCATCCTATTTGTTAACTCTTGGCATTATTTCCTGAGCTTTGGAGAGCTTGTTAAGGAAATCTGTGCCTGCAACAATGTTTGAGTGTTGAGCCTGTGTTTCCTTCTAGCAGTTGCTAAGTTTCTGGTCTAATTCTTAGGTCTTCGATGCACTTTGAGTTGACTTTTGTGAGGAGCAAAAGATACGTGTGCGTAGAGGACTGTAGAAAAATTAAATGATTTTCCTTTATTTCTACAATCGTCTCACTATCCTATCTTACCATTTTCTTTTTCTAATAATTACTATATACATGTTTAACCTTCAAATAACCTTGCAACACTCACAATACAGCCTAAGAATCTTACAATGGAATAGTCCATTTTCACTCTTTTGGTTTTTGTGCCATTTTACTCCCACATTATTATGATCCCCACAATATGTCGTCACTATTTTTACATTATACAGATATGAAAATTAAGGAATTTCATTTTATTTCGTATTTCACACATTATTGCCAAATCCAACACTTTTCATTGCTATGTGTAGGTCCAAATTTCCCTTTGAGGTCATTTATCTTTCACCCCAAGAACTTCCTTTGATATTTCTCTTGGTTCAAGTTTGTTGGCAAGGAATTCTCTAAGTCCTGGCTCATCTGAAAAAATCCTTATTTTTTGCCTTCAGTTTTTAAAAAGATATGTTCACTGTGCATAAATTGTAGGCTGATGGGTTTTTCTTGGAAGATCTGGCTGCATCTTCTGGCTTGTGTCGTGTTTGATAAGAAGTCTTTCTTAGTTCTTGTTGTTTATCCTGTACACATGCTTCTTGTTTTCTTGACACCTTCAGGATTTTTTCCTTTTTGGTTTTGCACCCGTTTGCCCATGATGTATCTGGCTGGGTGTTGTTTCCATTCACCCCTCTGGGTTTTGCGGAGCTCCTTGGATCTATGGTTTTTTGTTTTAATAATTTTGGAAAAGTTTTAGCCCTTCAATGTCGCTCTTTCCTTTCTATTGTTTTTCTGGTTCTCTTTCTATCTCTTCTCCTCTGCTCCCTCTCCTTGGGGACTCCAGTTACACATACATTGGGGTATTTGGTTTTGACCCACAGTTCTTGTGTATTTTGATTTAATTTTCACTCTTACTCTTTGTGTTTGTTACAGTTTGGATGTTGAGAGTCCCCCAAAGCCCACGTGTCAATGGCTTTCTATTTAGGGAGATGCCATTGGGAGGTGGTGGAAACATTGAGTGGTGGGGTCTAATGGGGGGGGGGACTCTGGGGCTCCATCCCTTCCACCTTTCTTTTATCTTTGATCTCTGACTCACAATGTAAGCAGTTTTGCTTTGTCATGTCCACCCACCATGATGAATTACTTTGCCACAGGACCAAAGTAATGGAGTCAACTCATCATGTCTTCCACTTCCAATTTTTTAACTTCTAAAACTATGAGTCAAAATAACCTTTTTCTCTTTATAAGTCATTATCTCAGGTATTTTGTTATAGTAATGGAAGCCTGACTAACAGTGGGGTAATTTACATTGTTCTACTTTTAAGTTCACTGAGTCTTTACTTTGCTGTGTCTGGCTTGCTTATAAGCCCACTGAAAGATTTCTTCATCACTGGTATGGAGTTTTTCATTTCTATCATTTCTACTTATCCATCCTTAATAGTTTCTATTGCTCTTCTGCAATTTCCCATATGTTCTTGGAAGTCACTTTTCCCACTACATCTTCTATGTCTCAATAATGGCTTCTCTCTCTTCCTTACTCCTTCCTTCCTTCCTTCCTTCCTTCCTTCCTTCCTTCCTTCCATGCTGGAGATTGAACCCAGGGCCTCATGCTAAGCAAGCAACCACTCTACCACTGAGTTACCTGCCCAGTCCTGGGTCCTTTTCTTTTTCGGTGGTGCTAGGGATTGAACACAAGGGTGCCCTACCACTGCTGGTATTTTATTTTGAGACAGGGTTTTGCCAAGTTGCCCAGGGTGTCCTCTGGTGATCCTCCTGTC
>JAJEJO010004637.1:28525-50417 GCA_020662805.1 Glaucomys volans
GCATGTGTATAATTTTTTGTACTGGGAATTGAATCCAGGGGTGGTCTACCCCTGAGCTACATCCCTAGTCTTTTTTATTTTTTGAGACAGGGTCTTACTAAGTTGCTGAGGTTCCCCTTGAGCCCGTGATCCTCCTGCCTTAGCCTCCTGAGTCACTGGGATTATAGGCGTGTGCTACTGTTCCTGGGTTGGTCCATTTATATTTAATGTAGTTGTCTATATGATTGGGTTTTAACTTACCATCTTGCTTTTTGTTTTCTCCACCCTACCTCTTCTTTGTTTCTTTTTCTTCTTGCCCCATCTTATTTTAGAGTGAGTATTTAAATGTCCACTTAGTTCTTTTGCCCATCTATCACCTGGGTTAGTTGTTTCTTTGGTGTTAAGTTTTTGAGTTCTTTGTGTTCTGGACATTAATCCCCTGTCAGAGGAGCGGCTGGCAAAGACCCTATTCCATTCTCTAGGCTCTCTCATTCTCGTTTCCTCTGCTGGGCAGAAGCTTTTTAATTTGATGCCATCCTATTTGTTAACTCTTGGCATTATTTCCTGAGCTTTGGAGAGCTTGTTAAGGAAATCTGTGCCTGCAACAATGTTTGAGTGTTGAGCCTGTGTTTCCTTCTAGCAGTTGCTAAGTTTCTGGTCTAATTCTTAGGTCTTCGATGCACTTTGAGTTGACTTTTGTGAGGAGCAAAAGATACGTGTGCGTAGAGGACTGTAGAAAAATTAAATGATTTTCCTTTATTTCTACAATCGTCTCACTATCCTATCTTACCATTTTCTTTTTCTAATAATTACTATATACATGTTTAACCTTCAAATAACCTTGCAACACTCACAATACAGCCTAAGAATCTTACAATGGAATAGTCCATTTTCACTCTTTTGGTTTTTGTGCCATTTTACTCCCACATTATTATGATCCCCACAATATGTCGTCACTATTTTTACATTATACAGATATGAAAATTAAGGAATTTCATTTTATTTCGTATTTCACACATTATTGCCAAATCCAACACTTTTCATTGCTATGTGTAGGTCCAAATTTCCCTTTGAGGTCATTTATCTTTCACCCCAAGAACTTCCTTTGATATTTCTCTTGGTTCAAGTTTGTTGGCAAGGAATTCTCTAAGTCCTGGCTCATCTGAAAAAATCCTTATTTTTTGCCTTCAGTTTTTAAAAAGATATGTTCACTGTGCATAAATTGTAGGCTGATGGGTTTTTCTTGGAAGATCTGGCTGCATCTTCTGGCTTGTGTCGTGTTTGATAAGAAGTCTTTCCTAGTTCTTGTTGTTTATCCTGTACACATGCTTCTTGTTTTCTTGACACCTTCAGGATTTTTTCCTTTTTGGTTTTGCACCCGTTTGCCCATGATGTATCTGGCTGAGTGTTGTTTCCATTCACCCCTCTGGGTTTTGCGGAGCTCCTTGGATCTATGGTTTTTTGTTTTAATAATTTTGGAAAAGTTTTAGCCCTTCAATGTCGCTCTTTCCTTTCTATTGTTTTTCTGGTTCTCTTTCTATCTCTTCTCCTCTGCTCCCTCTCCTTGGGGACTCCAGTTACACATACATTGGGGTATTTGGTTTTGACCCACAGTTCTTGTGTATTTTGATTTAATTTTCACTCTTACTCTTTGTGTTTGTTACAGTTTGGATGTTGAGAGTCCCCCAAAGCCCACGTGTCAATGGCTTTCTATTTAGGGAGATGCCATTGGGAGGTGGTGGAAACATTGAGTGGTGGGGTCTAATGGGGGGGGGGACTCTGGGGCTCCATCCCTTCCACCTTTCTTTTATCTTTGATCTCTGACTCACAATGTAAGCAGTTTTGCTTTGTCATGTCCACCCACCATGATGAATTACTTTGCCACAGGACCAAAGTAATGGAGTCAACTCATCATGTCTTCCACTTCCAATTTTTTAACTTCTAAAACTATGAGTCAAAATAACCTTTTTCTCTTTATAAGTCATTATCTCAGGTATTTTGTTATAGTAATGGAAGCCTGACTAACAGTGGGGTAATTTACATTGTTCTACTTTTAAGTTCACTGAGTCTTTACTTTGCTGTGTCTGGCTTGCTTATAAGCCCACTGAAAGATTTCTTCATCACTGGTATGGAGTTTTTCATTTCTATCATTTCTACTTATCCATCCTTAATAGTTTCTATTGCTCTTCTGCAATTTCCCATATGTTCTTGGAAGTCACTTTTCCCACTACATCTTCTATGTCTCAATAATGGCTTCTCTCTCTTCCTTACTCCTTCCTTCCTTCCTTCCTTCCACGCTGGAGATTGAACCCAGGGCCTCATGCTAAGCAAGTAACCAGACACCCAGTGAGTTACGTGCCCAGCCCTGGGTCCTTTAATTTTTCGGTGGTGCTAGGGATTGAACACAAGGGTGCCCTACCACTGCTGGTATTTTATTTTGAGACAGGGTTTTGCCAAGTTGCCCAGGGTGTCCTCTGGTGATCCTCCTGTCAGCCTCTCCAGTAGCTGGGATTACAGATGTGTGTCCCTGCACCTGGCTAACCCTGGACCTTTTATATATATATATATATATATATATATATATATATATATATATTTTAGTTGTCAATGGACTTTATTTTAATTATTCATGTGTGGTGCTGAGGATGGACCCAGGGCCTGGCACAGCAAGGCAGGCACTCTACCACTGTGCCCACTCCCAGCCCCTGGCCTTCTCTATGTGCCGTAGAATCCCTGACTGACCTCCAGGCACGGATATGAAAGGACACTAGTGGGCGCCTTACATCATATTGATACCTAGAAATGGCGTATTTCTCACTTCTGGCTTTGGTACGGGGCGTCGCATCAGTCCAGTCTGTGGTGGATTCGGGTGTTGTTGCCATGGTGACCTTCTGTGCACCATACGCTTTACATTTCTCAGGTCACGACCTTGTGCTGAGCCCCAGGCCTGAGTCCCTGGGATTTTCTGTGTTCCTGTCGGGTGCTCAGCCTTGCACAATGTGTGCGACACTGAGGGACCCTCTTTGGGTCTAGCTCCCTCCCCAGCCCAGTCTGTGGTTGCTGGTCAGTCACTTGGTGCGAGTTCCGTGGCGGAGGCGGTGGCTTCTTGCTCTCCTGCTCTAGTTTCAGTCTGAGACAGTCCTGACCCGAGCCAGGAGGGGCTCTGTCAGGGTTCCCCTTTTTCTCCAAACCCAGTGCGGGTGCTGGAGGGCCTGCAGATGGCCTGTCCCCACACCACATGGGAGCCACCTCCCTTACCAGTGGGAGGGCCTGAGCATGAGTGAGGGTCCTGCTCTTCCTCCGGCAGCAGCTGCTTCCCGTCGGTCAGGGTCCTGGGCACTGGGGCTCTCCTGCTCTGGCCAGTGCAGGGTGGGCTGGGGGCTTTCTGGCCTTGCCTGGGAGGGATCAGAAGCAGGCCTGGCGCAGGTCAGAGGCCTGTGGTGTGGGAGCTCCTGGGGGAGCTGGTGTCTCCACGACCTGGGGAACCCCCCGGAGCTCAGGTAGGCTTCCCCATGCACTGCTGCTCCTCCCTGGGCCCTTGGCAGGTCCCGCATGCCCGGTCACCATGGGCCTCTCTCAGGTCCTGCCCCTTCCAGTCAGTCTCAAGGGCTCCCCGGGAGGACTGTGGGAGGAGCTGCCTGGGAAGTCTGGACTCCTTTTATTTGTTTATTTATTAACTAGTTTTATTTATTTGTAACTAGGTTTTTTTGGTAGTTGTAGATGGATAGCATCCCTTTATTTTATTTTAATGTGGTGCTGAGGATCGAACCCAGTGCCTCACATGTGCTAGGCAGATCTCTGCCACTGAGCCACAGCCCCAGCGCTGGACTATGTTTAAACCTGGGTCTCTGGGGGATGCTAGGCTGCCCCTTTAACTGTGCGGAAATCTATAAGATTGAGACTGGAGGATAGCAAGGTCAAGACCAGCCTGGGCAATCTAGCCAGACCCTGTCTCAAATTAAATAAGAAAAGGCCCAGCAGCTCAGGAGGCTGAGGCAGGAGGATCTTGAAGTCAAAGCCAGCCTCATCAATTTAGTGAGGCCCTAAGCAACTCAGGGAGACCCTGTCTATAAATAAAACTTAAAAAAGGGCTGGGGATGGGGGTCAGTGGTTGAGTGCCTCTGGGTTCATTCCCTAGTACCAACAAATAAAAAATAAAAATAAAATAAAAAATAAGGGCTGGGGATGTAGCTTAGTGGTGTAGCATCCCTGGGTTCAATCCCCAGTTCTGAAAAAAAATTCATTAAGAAATGGATTGTTTTGTTCTGGTCTATTCCTTGGCAGCTGCACCTTCTCCACACTCCATCAAAGGAGAAACAGTTCCTCTCCATGGCACCCAGGCACCACCTTGAACCCATGTTCCAATTACTCTTAGAACCCACTTGTGGGTTACCCTGGACCTCAGCTCTCTGAAGGGCTCAACAATGGATTAGTAATCGTTTGGCTTTTTTCCATTGTCATGCTGGAATGACATTTTCTTGTGGCTCTCTACATCCTAAGTGGAACTAGAAATCATTTTAATATGGCTTTCATACAATTAAAAACGATTTTCTTATTCAGTGTAGCTATGATGACTTTATACATTTTATTCCTTTGAGGCATCCCTTCTGAAGCCTTCTTTTCTCCTGCCCCTCTGGACAGGGTGTGCCCGAATCCTGTTCTTCAAACATCAACATTTTCTGGGGATTAGTTTCACCTGTCCTGTGGTGGGGATTCCTGTACATTGTGTATTCTTTTGGGGTTCACTTCCTCCTTTTGTTGGAGCACATCCTCCAGTAGCTTTCTGAGAAAGGGTGCCTGTGTTGAAATATCCAGTAATCCTTGGTTGACCATTTATATGCAAGAGTGGAGCACTAAAAACTCCGTTGCTTGGCTGGGCTTGGTGACTGGTAAAGCCTTTTGTAAGTCAGGGCTTGGCCATTTCATTGAGGAACACCAAAATGCTGGTAGCCATAGGACACTTTTCTAGGAATAGTCAGTTTAAGCAGTTTATTTGTTCATGTTAACAGTGAGGAAAATGAGGGTAGAGGGAGACAGATCCTGACACATGGCAGGTTAATGTCAGGGAGGGACTGACTCAGCAGTTTCCCCCGCTGAGATGGGGACCCTGCGGAGTCCCCAGAGAGAGTGTTTTATGGAGGGTGTCTTGGGCTGAGCTGTTGATGGCTGCTGTTACCCAGTGACCACATGTTCTGGAATCACAGAGACCTGGCCAAGCCAGACCCTGCCGTCTGAGCCTCGGCTTCCTCATCTGAAATGCAGGCGTAGTGAGGATCTGCTAAGATGCTGCAGGTCCCAGGGCTGGGACCCGCACTGCGAGTCAGAGGTGGCTTTTACCGCATTGACGGTGGTGTGCACTTTTCCCAGGGCAGGAGCAAGTTTTGGAGAGACCTGGGCACAGGCCATGGCTGGCTGCAGGGCCCTTTTCTTCTGCCTGTGCTTTCTGACCTCTCAGGGCAGGCCCGAAGGTAAGAAGGCTCCCCTGGCTGGGGACAGACCCAGCTGAGACCAGGGCTGTGCTGTGGAAGGTTGTGGCCTTGAACCCAGGGAGATGGAAAGGGGGCCACCTAGTCTTCCTGGGGGCAGCAGCATGGGTGAGCTACAAGTCTCAGGGGGGATGGCAGGTCCAGAGGCTGTGGGCCCGGGACCGCTGAGGGTGCAGGCTGAGGGGAGGACTGTCTTGCCCCCCACAGAGATACCGCAAGAGCCCCTGAGCTGGATGCAGAACATGGAGCAGGCCAAGGGCCGGAAGTTGCTTTCTCCTGCTGGGTGAGCTGAGTGTCCAGCTGACCTCGGTCAACTGTGGCTCCCGCCCCAACCCTACCCCAAATTAGTGCCCCAGGCCTGGTCCAGTGTAGATCTCTCCTGCTCCCTTTCTTTTGTGGCACTGAGTATTGAATCCAGGGCCTGCACATGCTAGGCAAGCCCTGTATCACTGAGCTACATTGAGACAGGGTCTCACTAAGTTGCTGAGGCTGGCCTTGAACTTGTGATCCTCCTGCCTCAGCCTCCTGATTTGCCAGAGTTATAGGCATGCACCACTGTGCCAGGCCAGGGTAGACTCTTAACTGTGCCTTTGTTAGCACGTGTTTATTGAGAAACCACTGTGTGCCTGACATTAGGTTCTGGAGGTGGAAGAGGGAAACGTCACTGCCCTCCTGGAGTTCTTGTCTAGGGCAGGAGCTCTGAACTGTGGCTGCCATAAAACCAAGTGGGTCTCTGCATTTTCCCAGGCAGAGACTCTAAGACTGTGGCTGGAATCTCCATGGTCTGTGACTCAGTGACCAAGCAGGGCTGACCATGACTGGTCACTCAGTGACTGACCAGGGCTAAGAGCCACCACTAGGAAGTACAGAGATACTTCTCTCATTGGAGGAGCAGTCAGGGAAGGCTTCCTGGAGGAGGTGACAGCAAACTGGGACCTGAAGAGCATTCACTGGGAGAAGGAGATGGGAAGCGAAGTCAGGGTTTGACAGGGACACTGAGTGGGCAGTGGTCTGGAGGTGGGAGTGACAGGGTGGGGCATGGGAGACCCTGCACTCCCAGGCCTCCAGAGCTCTCTTTGGTCCCCTCTGCCACACGTCGGGCCCCCAGGCAGGTCCAGGGCCTGGAGCAGAGGCTGCTGAATGCCAGCTTCGTCGGCAACAGCCTGCGCCTGGAGACGCGCACCATCCAGTCCCGGGTCTTCAAGCTGGGCTGCGACTTTGCTGGCCTCGCGCTGAGCAGCCACGGTCTGGAGCGGGCCCCGCAGGTCAGAGGTGGCCAGGGGAAGGGGTGGCCGAAGTCCTGTGGGAGGTGAAGGTCTGGACTCTCCCCAGGCTCACTGCCCCGCCCCAGCCCAGGCGCTGCCCTGAGTGGCTGAGGCTGCCTCCTCTGTCAACCGGGAGCCTGGGAACAATAGGAAGGGCAGCTCCCGTGGCCCCTGAAGGACAGCTTCTTGGTCCTCCTCTGCCCTAAGTCAGATGGAGGTCTGTCCCTCAGTCGGCAGCACTGGAGAGGCCAGGGAACCTGGCTCCTTCTGTACTGGCCTGGTACCAACTGGAGGCCTGGTTGGTACCAGGTGCTGACCCGGCTCCGTCCTCAGGGGCCTCGGCCAGGTGGGCAAATAACCCAAACTCGAGGCTGGAGCGGCCTGGGGCTGGGAGGGGTCCAGTCCAGGGCTTCTGCCCAGGGCAGCCCCAGGGAAGGATGGCCCAGGGTGAGGCGGGGAAGGTTGGTGGGGAGTGGGGACTCAAAGGCATGGGGGCCGGGTCTGCAGGCCCAGCACTCCTGCTCAGCCCGTCTGTGGCCCCGCAGGCCGGGCACGCCATGCAGTTCCCAGCGGAGCTGACCCGAGAGGCCTGCACGGCCAGACCCCAGGAGCTGCGGCTCATCTGCATCTACTTTTCCACTGCCTCCTTCTTCCAGGTCAGCAGGTGGTGGGCAGAGCAGGGTAGGTGCTGGCCCTTCCTGGGGGCCCTGCAGTCCTCTGAGTGGGGACCTGCCCACTCTGTAATTGTGCAACCTCAGCCGGCCAAAGCCCCTCACTGGACTCCCGGCCAGCTGGAGGGAAGTGCAATTGCGATCTGCACATTAAACCAAGGCACGAGGTCCCTGCCCTCCAGAACCCTGTCTGGACACTTAGGGACCTTGGGGATAATGTCAGTGTGAGGCTGATTGCAACCAGAGATAGAAAACGGTGGATGAATCAGGGTGGGGGCAGAGCTCCCAAGGGACATTGCTGGGGAATCTAGAGAAGGTGCCATTCAACCTTGACTTTGAAAGAGAGGGTAGGGGTGAGGTGAGGGCCTGAGGTTGGAAGGCATCAAACAAATGGGCAGTGCGCCCCCTGGTGGTGGCTGCGAGGACAGCTCCAGGTGGCAGGAGGAGGTGCTGGGAAGAGGGCTCCTGTCTCCCGCGCTCAGCTTCTCTGCGGTCCTTCCAGGACGAGAACAACTCATCCCTGCTCAATAACTACGTCCTGGGGGCCCAGCTGGACCACAGACGCGTGGACAACCTCACAGAGCCGGTCAACATCAGCTTCTGGCACAACCAAAGCTTGGTACTGTTGGGGTGTCCCCATTTCCACCGCACCTCTGTGGTTCTCCTGTTGAACACTGGTTTGACCAGTGGAACCGTCGCACTTTGAAAAGTCCTACTAAAGAAACAAGAAAGGAACTTTTACTCATTGCATTCTTCAGGATTCTTTCCGTGGCTAGTGATAGAACACCACCTCCAGCCAGCTTAAGCACAAAGGGAATTCTGGATTGCATCAATGACATGTCCAGGGGTGGGCCACCTGCAGGCATGGCTGGATCCAGGGACTGATCAGTACCATTGTGGGTCAGTCTCTCTCCATCTCTCAGTAATCATTTCCTGTCTTGGCAAGATGAGTGAAGTACTGGCTTCCTTTTCCTTTTTCCAGAAGGTTCTACCCCACCAGGATCCCTGGGTCATGCGTCCATCCCTGAACCAGCCTCTGTGCCCAGGGGGATGGAATGTGTGAACTGGCCCGGCCTGGGTCCCATGGGTTGGAGGAGTGAGCCCTGAGGGAAGCGAGAACCCCCGTAGTGGAACAAGGGCAGGGCTGCTGGGTGGGCACAAGCCCAGTGCCCCGTTGCCCTGTCCTTGACCTTGCTGAAAAGTGCAGAGCCCTGCTGTTTGGTTCCACATGCCCCTGGCCTCTCCAGCACCGCTCTGGACCCTCGAGTTCACCCATGCCCTTCCTTCCACCCTCTGGGCAGTTGCCTCCCCTGGCATGGTGTCCTGACTCCACCGTCGTAGAAATCGAGGTGGAAGACCTCAGTGCTCCAGCCTCTGCCCCTTCCTCTGCGGTTTCCATGGCATGGCCTGTGTCACAGCCCCTGCCCCCATTTAACTAGGACAAGTCTCTCTCCCCCTCTGATCCTGGGTCTGTATCCCGTGACCCCCACCAACAGGAGGTGGAGGGGCCACTGGTTATGGAGCACTACCCTGCAGGAGGCCAGCGCTGGGCCTCAGGAGGCTGCATGGACTTTAATTTTCCCTAGCCTTGTAACCTGGGCATGAATGTCCCCATTTTGCAGATGAACAGACTGAGGCTCAGAGAAGCTGAGCAGCTTGGCCCGGTGGCTCTGAGAGCCCCTGGTGGAAGTGTGCCCGGCATCTTTGACTCTGATGGGCCAGCACGGCCCGTGCTCTGTGTGTTGGAAGGATGCAGTGGAGCCTGCTGTGCCCCTGGGATGCTCAGACCCTGACATCTGGCCCCTCTCCGCTCCCCTGTCTGACCCCAGCATCTCCCCTCAGGAAGGCTACACCATGACCTGTGTCTTCTGGAAGAAGGGGACCAGCAAGCGCCGCTGGGGGGCCTGGAGCCCCGAGGGCTGCCGCACAGAGCAGCCCTCAGGCTCCCAGGTGCTCTGCCGCTGCGACCACCTCACCTACTTTGCTGTTCTCATGGTACGTGTGCTTCCAGCTGGAGTGAGGTAGTTAGAGCACACAGGGCTCCATGCCCCTGGCAGAGGGGGAGGGCAAAAGCTGGCATAAGGGACAGACGCTCCAACTCAAGTGGGCTTAAACCACACACACACAAAGAAACTTATGCACCCATGTTCCTGAAAAGGTTGGGTTAGGTAAGCTTCAGGCATGGGTTGATCCAGGGACTGAATAGTACTAAGACAGGATTCTGTCTCTGGCCCTCAACTGTATTTGGCCCTCTGGCAGGCTCTTCCCATTGGATAATATGACCCCCAGCAATTCCAGGCTCATGCCCTGGTAGCTGTCAGGCCAGTGGAATAAAAGCCTTCCTTACTCAATTCTGCCAAAGTCTTGGGACTGAGTCCTGTGGCTTGGTGTATATCATGCGCTCATCCCTTGAACCGTCGCTATGGGCAGGAGGAGGAGGGCTCTGATAGGCAAGGCCTGGTGCACCTGTCCACACACATGGGCGAAGCCGCCCTCCCCGCGTGTGCATAGAGAATGGGGGAGGGGCATTTCACTGAGAAGGGGGATGGGAGTTTCTGGGGGCGAGGCACTACATCTGCCATGGCCTGCTTCAAGTCAGGCTGGCTGGGCTTGCGGGGAGGGGACCCGGAGCCAGGCCTCTGTCCATGGCTGGGGAGGGCAAGCCCATGCCTCAGGCTCCCCCTGGCCCTTCCTCCGCCCTGCAGCAGCTGTCCACGGCCCCGGTCCCCGAGGAGCTGCTGGCACCTCTTGAGTACATCTCCCTCGTGGGCTGCAGCGTCTCCATCGCCGCCTCGCTGCTCGCCGTCCTGCTGCACTTCTCTGCCAGGTATGCCCCTGCCGTCCCCTCCTGGCCTCCGAGGGCGGGGGCAGGCAGGGCCCACAGCGCGTGGGCTCAGGTTCCCTGTCACTGTGCATCCACAAGCCCCGTGGCTCCCTGGGTGACATCCCGGCATGTCCCCACCTGTAGGAAGCACAGCGACTCGGTCACACACATCCACATGCACCTGCTGGTCTCCGTGCTGCTCCTGAACGTGGCCTTCCTGCTGAGCTCCAGGGCGGCCGTGGCCCCCGAGCCGGGGCCGGCCTGCACCGCTCTGGCCGCCGGCCTCCACTACGCTCTGCTCAGCTGCCTCACCTGGATGGCCATCGAGGGCTTCAACCTCTACCTGCTGCTCGCGCGTGTCTACAACGTCTACATCCGCAGATACGTGCTCAAGCTCTGCGCCCTGGGCTGGGGTGAGCCCGCGGCGCGCCTCTCCCCACCGAGGCCGCCCTGTGACGGTCTGTGACCGCCAGCAGCACCTCCGCCAACACACTCACTGCTCTCTCCATCACCAGTCTCATCACCACCATCACCACCACCACCACCACCATCGCCACCTCCACTTCCATCACTACCTCCACCATGTCCACCTCCACCATGTCCACCTCCACCATGTCCACACCACCATGTCCACACCATCACCACCATCACCATCAGCTCTACCACCTTCACCTTCAACCCACCATTACTTCCATCAGCATCACCACCTCCTGCTCCACCTCTAACACCACCATCACCATCACCATCATCACCTCCACCTCCACCTCCATCTCCACCACCATCACCACCACCATCAGCTCTACCACCTCCATCTTCAACCCACCATTACTACCACCACACCAACACCTCCACTTCCACCTCCAACACCACCATCACTATCACCATCACCACCTCCAATACTACCATCACCACCTCTACCTCCAACCACCATTACTACCACATCACCCCCCCCATCAACTCCATCCCGCCCACCTCCAATCCCACCATCAACCCCATTACTACCTCCCACCATCCCCACCTCCACCTCCACCTCCACCCCACTGTCACCACCACCATCCACTCCATACCCATACTTCCAATCCTCCATTGCTCCTGCCACTATCGCCGCCACCTCCAACACCCCATCCCTCTCTCTACTTCCAGCAGCAGCACCACCAGCATTATCTCTACCACCTCCACCTTCAACATCACCTTCCCCACTGTCTCACCACATCCCACCATCACCTCCATCACCCCTACCCTCCTCATCCTCACCACTGTAGCCAACATCATCAGTGTCTCCATTACCATTTTGCCCCCTTTTACAATTACATCTACTTTCTTACCAGTTCCTCAACCCTCTCTCCCATTAGCTCCTCACCCGCCTCCCCTGGGTGGTCTCCTCTACCGCCCCTCCTGTTCCATCCTGAGCCTCACTAAGGCCATCTTGAAGAGCCTCCTCCAAGACTTCAGGCTGGTGCTCCGAAGCTGGACCACATGCGGGGGCAGGGGCTCAGCACAGTCCCCTCCTCCTCCCTACCCAGGGGACTTCTCAGTACTTAGCGGACTCAGGGATGAGGGTCAGCCTCTCTCTGGGGCCTCCTGAGCCTTTGTCCCACCCCTCAGGGCTGCCAGCCCTCCTGGTGCTGCTTCTCCTCGCTGTCAAGAGCTCCGCCTATGGGCCCTGCACGATTCGCACCTCCAGCAGCTTGGAAAATGCCACGGGCACCCGGAACTCGTCCATGTGAGTGCCACTCTGGCAGGAGGTGTCCAGGGGGCCTGGTTGCACTCCTGCAGGGTGCGGGGTCTCCTGCAGGGCGGGCTTATACCAGTTAACTCCCGGAAGCCATGGGTCAGAGTGCTCTGCCCACTCAGGTCCCCATGGACGGGCAGTGGAATCTGCCTGTTGGGCCCAGTCCCAGTCCCAGTCTGCAGCTCCAGGTGACCGTCCAGCACAGCTGACCGTCCAGCGCAGCCTGCCCTGACCATCTTGCTCAGCCCTCCCTGTTTCACTGGTCCAACTCTGACTCCTCCCACCTGCCCCAGGGCCTGGCGTGACCCCCATGCCTGTGAAGAGAGTGTGGGTGGATCTGGGGGAGGGAGTGGTGTAGGGAGGGGGTCTGTGTCCCTGGGGCTTGAAGGGAGGTAAGGCCTGGGAGGGGGGCTCAGGACAGGCTGCTGCCTCCTCCTGGAACCTGTGACCTTAAGCCCTCTTGTGAGGTTCTGGCTACCGAGGCGCTGGCACCCAGGAACCCTGCCGAGGAGACCCAGGCAGTCAGAGGCAGAGCCGACTGGGTGCAGGCAGGGACCCCAGCCACCAGGCCTGCCTCAGCCTGGCTGTCCCCAAGGGCTCAGGCTGTGGCGGGAGGGGGCCACTTTCTCACTGGGAGGTCAGTTGTGTCTCCGAGGAGGTGTGACTGACACATGTCAAGGATGTTCTGCTATATACTATGTGATGTGGACACAGTTCAAGTGACACGTGACGGGAACCTTAGGGACCCTGGTCTAGGCACGCCTTTCCGTGTGTTTTCCTCACCCCTCCCTCCGCCTCAGGGGACCCTTACCCTGGCTTTTGTGACTTTCTTTCACATCTTATAAATCGTTTATTACGTAGCCATGCATTCCTGACAAATGACAACTTAAAAACAACCCTGAACACGATTCAGACGTCTACTGACAAGATTAGGTCGTAGGGGAGCCGCTGCTGCTAGGGTATCACCCAGCAGGGAGATGAACCCCCAAAACACTATGCTAACGGCAGTGGCAGGAGCCCCTGGGGTCCCTGAGCAGGTGACTGGGGCTGCATCACAGGGTCTGGGCTCAGATCAAGGGACTTCAAGTCCCACCTCTGCCCCTGACTAGTGAACGGGACAGACGCCCGCAGGGATGGCGGCTCTGAGCCAGGGTCTCAGTTTCCTCATCTGTAGGCGGGGAGGGTTGGTGCCCGCCTGTGGGTCATGAGGCCTGCCCAGCACAGTCCACGCAAGGCATGCCACGCAGGGCCCGAGTCGGGTAAGAGGTGGCACCTCTGGTGAGGCAGAGACCTGAAGACCTCAGGGGCCCAGGGCCAGGGTGGGGTCAGGCCTCCCTGGCTCTGAGCTCAGCCCTCAGGGACTTCCTGCTGCTCAGGGTGCTTCTGGCTCTCGCATGGAGGGTGCCCTCCACCAAGCCAGGGCCTCGATCTAGGCAGGGAGGCTCTGGGGGAGGATCTCATTGCAAAAATCGATGGGGATAAGATGGTTGCAACCATGCGGTAGGGTGGAAGAGGTTTCTGGAAAAGAGGGTCCTGGGACAATGATCTAGTTGGGTGTCACATGGGTTGGTGCTGGGCTGGAGGAGGAGGGAGGGGTGTTGGAGCCAGAGGGAGTGGGGAAGAGCTTTCTGCTGGGGGGGCGGCAGAGGCACTAGAGACCACTGTGGCTGGAGGGGTGGGCAAGGGGGTGGGGCTTGGAAAGGGGACTGAGGTGGCCAGTGGGTTCTCTTGTGGTGGCCTGGCTGGGAGCTGGATGGGGACTTTACCTTGTGCCTGGCAGGGCTGGGTGTGGTAGCGGTGGAGCCAGAAGGGGGCCCTGGGAGCCCACCCCAGCACTGAAAAAATAGAGAGAGTGGTGGGGGGGAGAGGAAGAGGGAAAGAGGGAGAGAAAGAGAGGGAGACAGGGAGAGGGGAAGAGGGAGAGGGGGAGCAGGGAAGGGGGAGAGGGGGAAGGGGAGAGAGAGAGAGAGAGAGAGAGAGAGAGAGAGAGAGAAGGAATCAGTAGTCTGGATCACAAGACCGGATGGGATCAAGGGGCAGCTGGTGGCCAAGCGCATCTGGCCTCTGGCCTCAGAGCCCCACTGACCTGGTGTTTCCGGTCCCCTGCAGGTGCTGGCTGTGCAGCCCCGTGGTGAGTGCGGTCCTGGTCATGGGCTACGGCGGCCTCACGTCCCTGTTCAACCTGGTGGTGCTGGCCTGGGCGCTCTGGGCCCTGCGCAGGTTGTGGGCACAGAACAGGTTGTGGGCACAGAACAGGGCACAGAGGATGCGCAGCCGGGCCTGCCGGGACACTGTCACGGTGCTGGGCCTCACCGTGCTGCTGGGCACCACCTGGGCCCTGGCTTTCCTCTCCTTTGACATCTTCTGGCTGCCCCAGCTCTTCCTCTTCACCATCTTTAACTCGCTCTACGGTAGGGCCTGGGCTGGCAGGAAGCGGTTGGGAGTGGGCCAGGTCAAGGGGCGGGTGGGCTGCGGGTACTGCTCCATTGCCAAGCTGCCTGGGGCTCCCCCGAGAGGCAGGGGTGCCTGTCTCCAAGAGGACCCAGCTGGAAGGTCCCTGGGCTCTTGGAGAGGCTCCCTGGGCTCTTGGAGAGGCTCCCTGTGGTTCGGCAATGCTCCACTGACAAGTCTTTCCTTGCAGGTTTCTTCCTCTTCCTGTGGTTCTTCTTCCAGCGGTGCCACTCAGAGGCGGAGGCCAAGGCAGAGATGGAGGCCTTCAGCTCCTCCCAGATGACACAGTGACCCAGCCTCTCTGGCCACCTGTAGCTTGAGGCTCTGGCTCCTACCAGAGAAGGTGGCAGCCTGCTGCTGGACACCAGAGGCCCTGTGCCTCCTGGGCCTCTTCTACCTCCACAGCCTCCCCAGGCACAGAGGGAGGGCTGTGTGGTCCAGTCCCACCTGGGGCCAGCCCAGCTGGTCAGGCCTATAGGCAGAGCATGGGCCTGGGGGTCAGGAGGCCACATTCCCAGGCCTGGCTCTGAGTCTTGCTGAGTGACCTTGGGCCTAATGTGGACCCTTGGTTTCCACATCTGTGACATGGGGACAAGAGACTCACCAGGAGCTTTGTGAAGACCTAAGACTAGGGAAGAAGGATGTCAGCATGGGTGGAATTCCCACCTGGCTTCACCCCGTGACCTCCACCTGCCCTCTGAAGTGGGTCTCCCTTCTTCCTGGGGAGGACCAGACTTCACCTGACCCATGGCACCTGCCCAGCACTTAGAGACCCACCCACCATCTCCGACCTCACCAGCCCATGCACAAGGCCACTTTTCCTTTAGTTCCCCAAATGATAATGTCCAACTCCAAGCCCATCCTTCCCAAAGGTCCAGTCCTCTCCAGAGCATCCTCTCCGATGCTTCCAAGACCCCCACTGTCCTTTCGGATCAGCAGCCAAGGCCACAAGGCTTCCCTGGGGCTGGAGGGGGGAAGCTTCTCCCTCCAGTTCAGCCTCGTCAGCCACCTGACTAATAGATGTCTGGGGAAAGCTGCATCTCCCTGGTGGGCATGAGGGTGTGGGTTCTAAATCCCAAGCCCTCCTGGTGGCAGTGGGAGAGAATGACCTGTCCCAGCAGGTAGGAGACATCACTCACGAAGCCAGTGCTTCCCCAGGCCGGACACCAGGCGGCGCTGTTGGCCTGTGCGCAGAGGCTGGGCACCGAGGCTGCACCTGGGAACCCAGCAGTCACCTGCAAGGCCATGCACCAGCTGCAGAGGCTGGCACCTCCAGAACCCTGCCTGTTGAGTGACTGCAGAGGGGGACCCCAGGGCAGTTGCACGAGGTCGCTTTCGGCATCCCCGGCACTAGAGCTGCTGGGCAGGGTGGACACCTTGGGCCCGGGAATGGAGCGGGATCCTTGTTCTCCCAGGAGGATCCTCTTCCCCTCTGTACATTTCTGGATGTGAACAGCTCCTCACTAGCTGGTGAGTGGGCCACTTGCTAGCTGTGTGACTGTGGGCAAGTCACTCAAATTGGGCCTTCCTTCCCATCTGTACGATAGGGACAGTGTCTGCACCTACTCTGAAGAGTCAGAAAGTGAATCCATATGAAGAGGTGTACACTCAACACAGGGCGTTCCTGGATCAGTGCTGTGTTATTATTGTCAATGGTGTCCACTGGGTCTCAGCGGCCAGTCTGTCTAAGCCTCAGGCCCAGGTCCAGGCAGCCTCAGGGCTCCTCCTTTTCCCTAGCGGGGCCTCTGCTCCAGCCTCTCTGGCCTTCTGTTCTAGGAATACACCCCACTAGTGCTGCCCTAGGCTGTCCCCCCGTCCCCCATGCCTTCGATGCTCCAGTCCTTTGGTGGCCCATTTATCATGTCTTCTTCGACACCCCTGGTTGCCCCACTGAGTCCAGGCCGAGTGGCCCCACCTCCATTGGGTGACGTAAGTCCCCACCAGAGCTCCCTGTGGCCCAGCCACACATGACAGGTTCTCCAGGCCTTGTGGGTCTCCTGCTAACAAGGGTGCTGCGGGGTCATGGAAACCTGGCAGCTCCAGGCAGAGGTGACCCAGGCCCCCGCTGTGGCTGGATTGACAGCTCAGTGAAGCAGGGCGTGTGCAAGGCAGCCCTCACCCCAGCCCAGAGCACGAACGCTCAGACCCCAGCAAGCCTAGAACTACCTGAGGATGTGGCCATGGTGACAGACCGTGGCTTTGGAGGTTCCAGGAAATGGTCCCAAGCTTGTGGCCTTGAGCTCTATTGGGGTCCAGGCTCTGGGCAGGGGCCACTTCCTGGAAATACCCCAGTGGGGTGTGGGGACAGGAGCAGAGGGAGACTGTGGTGTCAGCACCCCAGCCCTCCCTGGCTCCCAGCAGGCCTGGCCCCGCCCAGCAGGTGGGGACACAGCAGGGACTGGAGGCCCCTGTTCAGGGTCAGGGGCTCTGGGAGGCACCAGGTGGAGGGATGGCAGGCAGGTGCCCGGGGGTTCTGTGTCGTTTTGTTCCTGTTGTTTCAGAAGGCTGTGTGAGCATGCGAGGGGGCTGCTGAGAGGGGGGCCGCCAGCTCAAGTCCTGGAAACCTGGTTCTGCAGACACACTTACTCTGAAATATTATTCATAGTCTATCTGAAATTCAAATTTAGTTGGGTGTCCTATATATCTATTTTTAATTTTTGCTAAATCTGGCAACCCTAGTTGAAAAGAGCATTGGCTCAGGAATCCGAGGCGTGGACTCTTCATCCTTCAGATCCGCCCACGGGGCAGCCTCTCTGCCCACCGGTGGTGCCCTCACGCTCAGCCACTCGACTCCTGGTTTCTCTGTGTGCTATTGTCAGCCCAAGCCATCACCAGAAACCCCAAGGGTTCTCTTTGGGGCACCCCACCCCTGCTGTTGGCCCTGCTCAGAACCAGCCTCCTCACAGGCCTCCCTGCCTCCTTGTTCCCAGTTCAAACTTGACCCAGAAACCAGAGGGAATTTTCCACCCTGTTTTCCCCTGCCACACCCTCCCCATCCTCACTGCCAGACTCTGCTTGGGAGCTTGAAGGCCCGGGGTCCTGCCTGTGGCCCCCTCTCCAGCCCATCTCCCTCCTCCTCGTCCTCATCCTCCTCCATCCGGCCACACTGAAATGCCTTCAGTTCCCTGAACAGCTTCTTTCTCGTTTGGGGCTGCTTTTGCTCTGGAAGGCTCTCCCTTAGCCTTCCCTGGGGACCCAGATCCCACATCCTGGAAAGTCTCAGCTTTGCATGTCCCTGTTCCCTCCAGACTGGGCAGAAGCATTGTCCCTAACCTCCAAGTCTGGAGCAGGGCTGCCTTCTGCCTCCGTTCTCCTGCGACAGACATTGTCTCTCTGTTACAACTGTCCCCGTCTGTCTCAGCTGTCAGGCAGAAGGCCCTGTGCAGACAGGTGCTGTCTCATTTGCTCATTCAGCCGTCGCATAATTGTTACACGCTTTTATTTTGGGCCCCACACAAGTTGCCAAGGACATATAAATACCGAGCCGCCACATTCTGGTGTGTATGGGTGTCACATCAGAAGCAATCTAACACTTAGAAGACATGACAGGTGATAACAGGCGCCATGCTGCGAAGAATAAAGGAGGCCAGGCTTTAGCAGAGGGAGGCTGGGGAGCAAATCTAGGGCTGCTGGATTTGGGGGTGTAGGAGAGGCTCAGGGAGCTAGCCCAAAGGGGCCTAGAGGCCAGGGTGGCCCAAGGCTGGAGTCCGTATGGCAATTTCTCCCTGTGCTGATAGTGAACTTCGGGAGAGCTGGGGGTGGGGAAGAAGGATGGGGGAGCCGCCTTCAGGTGAGATCAAACTCCTGAGGGTGGTGGCCTGCCCTGGGTTGGGGTGCCCTCTGCAAGACAAAATCAAACTCAGCGTGGAGCGGGGCTTGGCCAGGATAGGCAAGGAGGATGCCCAGGGAGGGAGATCAGGCAATGGGCTTCCGTATAACTTTCCAAATCACAAGCAGATAAACCACCATGAGTGAGAGTCAGCAGGGACAAAAGAAGCAACAGTGTCAGATCCCAGCAACAGAATAGTGAGGAGCCACAAAGGAGATGTCTAAAGAAATAAAAGAAGCTGGGCGGGGTGCACACACCTGCAATCCCAGCTACTCGGGAGGCTGAGGTAGGAGGATCTCGAGTTGGAGGCCAACCTGGGCCACTGAGTGAGAACCTGTCTCAAAATAAAAGTGAAGAAAAAAAGGAAAAGGGCTGGGGGTGTAGCTCAGTGACAGACTGCGGGCCTTGCTTGTGTGAGGTTCTGGATTCAAAACCCAGCACTGTAGAAAGAGGGGGTGACAGGGGGAGAAAGAGGGAGAGGGAGAGAAGAAAAAATGGAACTAAAAAGATGAGCATATGAAACAAGTAGGAATGAAGAGAGATGGGGGTGGGACTGGAACTCCAGAAATGGAAGCCATAATTTCAAAATCTGAAAGTCAACCAATGATGACGGTGGAGTAGGGAATCAGGGAGGCAGAAGTCACTGATGCCAGTGCAGCGATGAGCCACAGCAAGGTAGATGACACGGGGAGGGACCGAGCGGGGCAGAGAGCAGGCGGGCAAGTCTGCATCGGAGTCCAGGAGAAGGAAACAGAGGGAAGAGCAGGAGGTGCATTGCAAGAGGAAGTGCAGCTCATTTTCTAGAAGGGAAGGGAAACAGACCCACAGAGCCAAGAAACAGTGCATCCCAAGCGTGACGTGGAGAGGTCAGTGCACGCGTGTGTGCACACGTGTGAAACTACTGAGTGCCAAGGGCAGAGGAGAGACGAAAGCAGTCACAGAAACGACAGGTTGTCTGCGACAGGGTGGAACGGAGGTGCCTCTCAGCAGCACGACAGGGCACAGAGACGTCTCCACAGGGATGAGAGCAAACCAGCGTCAGCTCAGAATCACGCCCCACGAAGACGCTTTCCAGGACAGAGACCAGAGAACGGAAATCCATTTCTTTCAGCATTTGTAGGTAAATAAAAGCTGAAAATGATCCAAAGGAACTTCAAAAAGATGCACTTTGGGAAGGAAAAAAGATCCCGGGAAGCCAGCCTGAGATGCAGGAAGGAGTGGGAGCGTATGGAAGGATAAAAGTAGGAGAGCATCACCGGTACCCAATAAAAAATTCATTTGTGATGTGACAGGGAGGCAGACCTATAACGTCAGACGACGTGGTGCCTGAGGCAGCAGGTGGAGACCGGGGCCTGGTGCTCATGACCCTGCATCTGGGGCTTAGGATGGGGTGCCTTAGTCCTGCGGGCAGGATGTAGTTCAAGTGTGTCCCCACAGGGTCAAGTGCTGGAAGCTTGGCCACCAGTATGCTGGGGTTGGCAGGTGGCGAGACCCTTACATCATGGAGCCCCTGAGCACTCAGGCGGGGCTCCGGGAACCTCGGCCTTCCACACTCCCTCTGCACACACTGAAGATGCAGCAGACACCGCGACAATTTTGCTTCCATTTTCATAGTCTACAAAATTCAAGAGAAGGAAAGCCAGTTGTGTTCACCCCTTGTTTTTTTTGATTAGTTTTAGTTGTCAATGGACCTTTATTTTACGTATTTACGTGCAGTGCTGAGAATTGAACCCAGGGCCTCACATGTGCTAGGTAGGCGCTCCACCACTGAGCCCCAGCCCCAGCCCCGTTCACCCCTAGTTTTGATCACTGCGTCCTGGTGTCTTTTTTCTGATCCCTCTTCTGGTTTTCCTATTCTGGTTTCTACGTACACATGGACACACACCACGGGATCTTTTCTTCCCGCTGTCTTTCACTTAGCGTCGTGGCTTCCAGGCTCACCCACGCTGCAGCGGGATTTCCTCTTACTGCATTGTGAATGGGTCTGGTTCCTCCACGCATCTGTTGGTGGCCCTTTGAATGGTTTCTATTCTATTTTGTGGGGACATATGGCATTAATCCTCTCTGGTATGTGCCCAGGTGTGGAGTCACTAAGTCAGAGGGTAACTATTTTAATTTTTTTAAGAAATGTCAAGCTGTTTTCCAAAATTGCTGCATCATTGTATCTGAGGGGTTCGATTTCTCCACAGGTCAGTCAGCACTTGTTACTGTCTCATTTTTTTTTTTTTAAATTGTAGTCATCTTTCCTGCTTGGTAACTGCCTCCAAACCTTCAGAGAGATGATCTTGAAGTTATTATTTTTTTCTTACCTCCAGTTATTGTCAGCAGGAAGATGTTATGGTTTGGATCTGGAATGTTTCCCAAAGGCTCATGTGCTGAAGGCTTGGTGCCAAGGAAGCAATGTTCAGAGGTGGGGCTTTTGGGAAGAGATTGATCATGAGGGCTCTGATCTCATCAATGGATCAATCCATCCATGGGTTCATAGTTGAACCAGCTATTGGGCAATGATGGAAACTGTAGGAGGTGGGCCCTAACTGGAGAAAGAAGGTCACTAGGGACATGCCATGCAAGGATATATCTTGTCCCTGGCCCCTTCCTCTCTTTCTCTCTGCTCCCTGGTTGCCACAAAGTGACCAGCTTTCCTCCACTGTGCCCTCCGCCATGAGGTTGTGCATCTTCTCAGGCCCAAAGCAATGGATCCAGCTCACCATGGACGTAAACCTCTGAAAACTGTGAGCCAAAATAAATCTTTCCTCCTTTAAGTTGTTTTCTTCAGGCATTTTGTCACAGTGATGGAAACTGACTAACACAGTGGTTGTACACAAGTATTTATGGAAGTTTCATTCATAGCCTCCTCAAACTGAAATGAGTCCCAAATGAACACCAACTATATAAATAAATTCTGATACAATCATTCAGGAAATAGTATTCAGCAATATAAAGTATTTGTACACAGAGCAACATAATAAATCTCTAAGTCATTATGCTAAGTGAGAAAAGCTAGACACAGAGGCTATGGACATTCCATTTGCAAGACTTCTGGAAAAGGCAAAAAATAGGGATGGAGAACAAATGGATCAGTGTTTGCCAGAAGCTGGGGTTAGGGGAAGGGATTGGCTACAAAGGATCATGAGAGAATGTTAAGAAAACTGTTTATTTTAGAATATTCGAGATTTATAGAAAAACCACAGACAGTGCAGAGAGCTCCCATTTACTCACACCCAGCTTCCCCTGTTATTAACACCGTACATCATTTTGACATGTTTGTGCCGATATTGATACCTCGTTATCAATTGGAGTCCATACTTATCCGGTGGTCTTCACTTTTTCTCCAGTGTCCCTTTTCTGTTCTAGGGTCCCACCAGGGACACCACATCACATTGAGCCATGTGTCTCCTTGGGCTCCTCATGGCTGTGTCACCTTCCAGACCTTCCCAGTCCTGATGACCTTGACCGCTATGAGGCGTGCAGGTCAGGTGTCTGCAGAGTGGCCCTCACCTGGGCTTCATCTCGTGCTTTTTTCCTGCTTTAACGGGATCACTGATTTGGGGGAAGACCCCAGACCTGGAGTGCCACCTCGTCACACCCTATCAGCAGGGCTTGGCCCTGGTCACCTGTTGACCTTGGTCACCTGGCTGAGATAGAGTTTTTTTTT
>JAJEJO010004637.1:55417-121400 GCA_020662805.1 Glaucomys volans
TCCATCCCTCCCTCCATCCATCATTTCTTTATCCCTTCATCCCTTTTCCTAGTGTTTGCCTACCCATCTGTCCATCATGATTTTGTCCATCCATCTATCCATCCACCCAAACATCTGTCCATCCCAAACATCATGTCTATCCCTCATGCAGTGAGATCCTCTTTTGAGCCAGGATTGGCTAGTCACAGGTAACCCAGGGGTAGGGGGACCCAGAAACCAGAGGGTTAAGAGGCCAGACCACAGAGCATGTGTGGTAGGAAGACACTGAAGGGCTTGAGTTCCGATCCAAGCAGTATTTCCAGAAGGTCATTCTGGCCATGAGTGGAGACAGGGAGGAAGGGCATGGGGGAGGGTAGCTGTCCTTGGTTGTCCTTGAGAGGACAGGAGATGATGGTGAGTCACCCACCCAGGGTCACGCTGACAACAGAAGTGAGCAAGGACATCAGGTGGGAATGGGTCTGGGGTCTCTGGATAGTTGGGACAGCCTGTATGAAACTGAGGTGAGGAACCCAAGGAGGAGAGAATTGGTGGCAGGTGTGGGTGAATTTTATTTGATTATTTTAAAACAAATGTGTTAGACAACACACTGAATACAGACATAGCTCAATAAAAGTGATCAAGAAAATGCCCATGTCACCAACACCCCTGGGAAGAAGGTGAACACTGCCACCACCCCAGCAATCCCTGCCCCTCCCTGGTGACACCCCCGCCCCCCACTGCACTGGAGAGGGGAACCTCAGCCTGACTTTAGAGGAATCTCGTCCTCACTTTTAATTGTAGTTGGATCACCTGGGTCTGATTCTGGAACAGTACAGTCTGGGTTTGGCCTGTTTGGAGAGTCTACAGGTGAAACTCACATCCCTACACTCAGCACCATGTTGGCAGGATACACCTGCATTGTTGGGTGTAGCTGTAGTTCATGTTCACTGCTGTACGCTATTCCAGTATATGACCTGGCTGTGGTTTAGGGGTCCATTCTCCTTCTGATGGACATCTGGAATGTCTGCAGAGTGGGGGATCAAACCTGGGGCTGTGTGCATGCCAAGCAAGTGCTCTACCATGGATCTGCACCCCAGCTGCCATGACCATTCTTGTGAAGAGTGACCACGTGGTACCTGACCCTCTCCCTGCTGTTCCTCTAGGAGTGGAGTTTCTGGGCCTGGGCCTCGTGCATCTTTCACTTCACTCAACAACGCCAGTTTTCTGGAGTGGCTGAACAGGTGTCCAGAGCCACCTGGCTGTGGAAGAGTGTTCTTGGAGCTGCATGGAGCCCCCTGTGTGTCATTCACTGCTGGAAGCTGGTGTGCGGTGGCATCGAAGCGCCATCATGAGATGTGTTTCCAGGGCGCGTCTTTAGTGGATCTCCTCTTTCTGTGCCTGCTCAGATCCTTTGCCCACTCTCTGATGTGTCTGTCGGTGGCAGAGGGCCCTGGTGCCAGAGTCACTCTGGTGTCAGTCACTGGGTGGTGGGTTGATCTCCCACTGCCAGAGAGCAGTCCTTCCACACTCTATGCCAGGGCCCTCTCCAGCGATGCCGAGAAGCCTAGAATGGGGACGTGTCGGTGACGGGGAAGTGCTGTGGACTCCTGGCCCTCATGGAAATGACGGCCTTCTCAGGGGTCTTAGAGGTCCAGGAGGAGCCCAGCCCCACTCCCAACAGCTTCGACCTTGACAATGCCCTTGTGTTGGGGTTTCCTGGCCCATCTCAGTCCCCTCCTCACCCAGACTTCTGCTAGATACATTGTGCACACAAAGTCCTTGTCTCAGCCTTACATTTTATCTTGTTAGTATTGATTTGTAGGAAATATTTACATATTCTGGCTACTGCTCCTTTGTCCTTTATATTGTTGCAAATATATTGTCCCACTCTGTGACTTGTCTTTTTCTCTTTTCCCCCTGTTTTCTTTGGAGGAACAGAACGTTTGGTTCAGTCTATTCTAGTTTTTAAGCTTTTATTTTGTGGTTAGTGCTTTGTGTGTGTGTGTGTGGTACTGGGGGTTGTACCTGGGGTGTTCTACTTCTGAGCCACATCCCCTGCCTTTTTTTTTTTTTTTTTTTTTGTGGTACTGGGGATTGAACCAAGGGGCACTCCACCACTGAGCCACATGCCCAGCCCTATTTTTGTATTTTATTTAGAGACAGGGTCTCATTGAGTTGCTTAGGGCCTCGCTAAGTTGCTGAGGCTGGCTTTGAACTCGTGATCCTCCTGCCTCAGCCTCCCAAGTGCTGGGATTACAGGCGTGCGCCACCATGCCCGGCTCACATCCCCTGCCTTTTTAAAATTTTTATTTTGAGGCAGGGTCTTGCTAAGTTGTTGAGTCTGGCCTTGAACTCGAGATCCCCCTACTTCAGCCTCTTGAGTTGCTGGGGTTACCACGCAACTGCTCTTCATGTCTGTTCAAAAAATTCTTCCCTCCTCCAAAATCTGTATCATGCAGGAGTTTCTCGCCCTTCCCTCCTCCGCTGATTTCTGTGGCTGGTGTGTGCTAGGGTCCAATTTAGACTTCTCCTGCAGGGATTCCCAGCCATCCTAGCACCATTTATTGAACAGTCAAGTCCATGCTCAGAGAGGCCACCTCTGCCGTTAACCAGAGGGCCACCTGCACGGGGCCCCTGGTGAAGGTTTTGTCTTGTGGATTTCTGCATGTCTCACATGGTGTCTCAGTTCAATTTTAGAATTTTATCTGAATTTTACACATTCCTGATGGATCGATTTCTTGGTACTCGATCTGTTTTGAAGCATTACAAATGGTAGCTATGTTAGTTAGCTATTGATATGTAACAAATCACCCTACAATTCTGTGCTAAAATAATGCACATTTATTATCTTCCAGTTTTTGGGAGCCAGAAATCCAGGTGTGGCTAGCAGGGTGCCTCTGGCTCAAGGTCTCTAATGAGGTTTCCTGGCCTGGGCTGTGGTCTCATCTGAAGGCAGGACAGGCGGAGGCAATCCACATGCCACCCTCATGACATGGCAGCTGTCTTCCCTCAAAGCAAGTGATCTGAGGACAGCCCAAGACAGAAGCTGCAGTCTTTATAACCTGATATCACAAGTCACACTCCATCCATGCCAGGTGCCATGGTGCAGGCCTGTAATCTCAGCCACTAAGGAGGCTGAGGCAGGAGGAACCCAAGTTTGAGGCCAGCCTCAACAACTTAGTGAGAACTTGTCTCAACCTAAAAGATAAAAAGGACTGGGAATGTAGCTTAGTGGTAAAGTATGCCTGGATTCAATTCCAGTACCCCCCCCCCCCCCCAAAAAAAGTCATACTCCATGGCTCTGTCGTACTCTATTCTTTAGAAGTAGAATTGAGTCACTAAATCCAGCCTACACATGGGCATGAACAAAAGCATGAGCACCAGATGGCAGGGACACTGGGGACTGTTACAGGCTGCCTATGGCAGTGATCTTAAACTTTTTTCATTTTCTGATTGTTATGGCTAACTATATAGTGTTGCATGATAATGCTTTAGCATCGGTTTTTGTATCCAACAATCTTGATAACCTTACTTATTAATTCTAATATTTTGTTTGTAGATCCCTTTGAATTTTGTGTGTGTGTGTGTGTGTGTGTGTGTGTGTGTGTGAGCACTGGGGATTTTACCCAAGTGCACTCTACCACTGAGCTACATCCTTAGTCTTCTTTATGTTTTATTTTGAGACAAGCTCTCACTAAGTCGTTGAGGCTGGCCTCAAACTTGGAGGATCCCAAGGTTGCCTCCCGGGTTGCTGGGATTATAGGAGTGCCCCTCTGCACCTGAGTGAATTTTTCCTGTACTCTTCATATTGTTAATGAATGGTGAAGTTGATTTTATTTTTCCAAATTATGCATGTTTTAGTTTTCTTCTATTTTTTTCCCCTTTATTGCACAGACTAGGCTAAAACAGCATCTCAGTGGCTATGGTCATAGTGGACTTCCTCATCTTGTTACCAATCTCAAAGAGAACATTTTTTGGCAATTTTACTTGAAAGTATAACATTTGCTGGAGGTTTTTTTTTTTTTTTTTTTAATGTGTGTGTGTGTGTGTGTTTTGAAATCAGATTTAGGAAGTCCTTTCTATTTCTCAATGGCCTATATATATATAAATCATGAATGAACTGGGCATGGTGGTGCACACCTCTAATCCCAGTTACTCAGAGGCTGAGGCAGGAGGATTGCAAGTTCAAGGCCAGCCTCAACAATTCAGTGATACCCTGTATCAAAATAAAAACAAAAAAGGGCTGGAGATGCAGCTCAGTGGTAGAGCATCCTGAGGTTCAATACCAGTACCACCAAAAATAAAATAAAATAAAATAAATCAAATCATGAATAGAACATTGAACTTTACCAAATATCCCTTTTGGACACATTGTGGTGATTATTTAAGTTTTATACTTTAATCTATTATTGTCATGAATTACATTAACCTTTTTCTAATGCTAAATCTGTCTTGCATTGGTTCAACCTAACTTGATCACAGCATTATCCTTTTATACATTACAGATTTAGTTTGTTAATAATTCATTCAGAATTATTGCATCTGTGCTTTTGAGTGAGAATAGCCTATGATTTTTTTCTTGTTTCTTGTTGGGTTTTGGTGTCAAGATGATCCTAGCTTTGTCAAAGGAGTTTGAGTCTTCGGGAGAGTTGGGGCCAACCTGGAATTATTTCTTCTTAGTATGTTTGGTAGAATTTTCCAGGGAAGCGCTCTGGTCTCGAGTTTTCATTGTGGGAAGATTTGTGACTGTAGATAGATGCACGTTCTTTAATGTATAGGACTCTTCAGGATTTCTGCTTCTACTGAAGTCAGTTTAGGCAAGCAAGAGTTTTCTAAGGACTTGCATGAAATTTAAATTTATTGGCATGAACATGTTCATAATCTTTTTATATGTTACATTATGGCAAAATAATGTTCCCCTTTTCTTACTGGACATACTTTGTATCTTTTTTCTTGTTCTTTTATCATTTCTCTAGAGACTTTCTAATTTTGTTAGCCATTTCCAAGAGTCAAGTTCAAGTTTTGTTGATTTTCTTAATTGTATCTTGTCTTCTATTTTTTATTAACTTATGCTTTTATAATTATTTTTTTCTTTTTATATGCATTGCGTTTATTTTACTATCCTTTTTTTCTGATTCCTTAAAGTGAATACTTAGCTCATTAATTTTAAGCCTTTGTTCTTTTCTAATATGCAGTATATTTCATTGTAAATATTACTTAAGAAAAATTTCCTAAAACTGAATGTGGTGGCACACACCTGTAATCCCAGAAGCCCAGAAGGCCGAGACAGGAGGATCACAAGTTCAAAGCCAGCCTCATCAACTTAGCAAGGCCCTAAGCAACTTGGAGAGACCCTGTCTCAAAATAAAAAATAAAAAGTGCTGGGGATGTGGTTCAATAGTAAAGTGCTCCTTCGTTCAATCCTTGGTAACAAAAATTAAAAAATAAATAAATAGAAGAAAAAGAAAAAGAAAGAAAAAAGAAAATTTCCTACAGGATCTGATATGTATTTTCACCAAAATAGTTTTACTTTCTCATTGTGACTTCTTAGACCTGTATTGTTTAAAGACATGTGACTTTAAATTTTCCAAATGTATGAGGATTTACTAGTTATTTTTTATTGATTTCTATCTTAATTAGATTGTGGCTAGAGAAACATTATGTGAATGATTTAGATTCTTTGAAATTTATTGAGACTTGCTGTATGGCCCAGAACATGAGCCGCATTTATAAATGTTCTGGGAGTATTTAAGCTACACATTCTAAGGTTATTTTTGTGCAGTGTTCAACACAAGTTTATGAAGTGAGTTTATTGAGTTCTTCAGATCTTTCATATCATTTTCTTTTCTAATCAAATTGAAACAGGTGTCTTAAAATCTATTATGTGTATAGATTTCCCTCCATGTAGTCGTATTAAGTTTTGCTTCATATAACTTGAACTTAAACAGACAAATTTAATATTGTTATGTCCTGCTGCTAAAATGAGCTTTATTATTATATTTGCTCGTGGTGATGCTTTTTGCCTTAAAGTTCATATTGTATTTTATGAATACAAATAGCTACATCATCTTTCTTTCTTTTCTTACTGGGGATTGAACCCACAGGTCATTTATCACTGAGCCAGTAAAGTCCCCATCCCTTTTATTTTTTATTTTGACACACAGTCTCGCTGAGTTGCTTGCAGCCTCACTAAGTTGCTGAGGCTGACTTTGAACTCAGGATCCTCCTGAGAGGCTGGGATTATAGGCAAGCGCCACCATGCCCGGCTCTTTCTATTTACTAGTATTTTTATTTTCTAACTTTCAACTTTGCTCTGTTCTTATGTTTTAGATCTCACTCTCTTTTTAATCAGAATCTCTTTTTGCAATTTTTCCCCAGGCTCAAATACTTTGCCTTTTAATTGGAGCATTTAGTTCATTTACATTTAATGTAAATATACATATAATACCTACTTAAATATTTAGAATGAAATCTGTCATTTTGTGTTATCTTATTCTTGCTGCTTCTCTCTTTTTCTTGGCCTTTAAAAATTATTTGCATGTGTTTTATTATCTTATTTTATTCCTTTACCTTATTTGAAATGTGATACCCTGCTTCTATTTTTGGTGCAAACTTTTTCTCTGAAGTGCCCGGTGATAAGACTTTAGGTTTTGTGGGCTACCACCAGCCCACCACACATTCTTTGAATTCTTATAATCATTTAAAGATGCAGTAATAGTTCTTAGCTGGCAGCGATGCAAAAACTGACTGCAGTCTCTACTGGCCCACCAGCCACGGTGTGCTGTCCCTTTCAGAGTTCACCTATAGTAACAGGCTCACTTCACTTATCAAAGCCTAAAACAAATGCAAAATCTTGACCCTTCCTCTGGGTGACACATAGGCACTAGGACATGTTGATTCTGCCTACTTCCAATTCCCAATTCATATGTTTTCTTGTCTGGTATCTTCACTTTTAAAATTTTTTAAAATTTAATTTAATTTTTGGTACCCAGGATTGAATGCAGGGGTGTTTAACCACTGAGCCACAGCCTCAGTCCTTTTCATTTTTCAATTTGAGACAGGGTCTCGTTGAGCTCCTTAGTACCTTGATAAGTTGCTGGGGCTACTTTGAGTTTGCAATCCTCCTGCCTCAGCCTCCCCAGTTGCTAGGATTACAGGTGTGCACCACTGCGCCCAGCTAGTCATTTTATTTTACACTCCAGCATAAATTATAGCTGTTTAATGCACTCAATGTTTGTGCACATTTGTACATGTTTATAATTTCTCTGCTTCCTATTCTTTCTTTTTTAATATCTGTCCTTCCATTTAGAGCCTTTCCTTCTGCCTCAAGTACTTGTCTTAGACTTTTCTTAACTGAGGGTTTTCTGGTGATAAGCTCTGTTTTGATTTGCCAGGAAGCATCTTTATTTTGTCTTCATTCATGACAAATATTTGAGCTGACCGTAGATTCTGGGTTGGCAGTTATCCTGTTTCAGCACATCAAAGATGTCACCCACTGTCCTCTGGCTTCTGCCTTTGCTGTTCAAAGTGACCCAGGAGTCTGACTGCCATTGCTGGGAAAGCCAGTTGTCTTTTCTGTCTGGCTGGCTTTAATATTTCCTCTTTGATTTCAGCTTATGCAAGGTACCGATTTCTTTCTATTTGTTTTGCTTGGAATGTTCTGGGATAGTTGAATGGATGGCTATCTTATACCTGTTCTAGAAAATACTCAAAATATTCAGCCATTGTCTCTTGAAATATCGCCTCTGACCCCTTCATTCTTTTCTTCTTTGGAGATTCCGACTAAACATACATTAGATTTTTCTCATGCTGCATCCTCCCATGCTTTCTCCTCTTTTAGCAATATTCTCCAGCTGTGTCTCTTTGGAGAGCATTCCAGATCATCTCTCCTGATTCAAGTGTGGCCCTTGTTTTTAAAGTGTGATTTGTGGGGTTCCCTGAGGCCTGGATGGATGAGCCCCTGAGCCTGGCCTCTGCTCTATGGGAGCTGGGCCCGGTGCAGGCATTGCAGACCCAGTCCAGAGCTTGCAGCCACGCGCCCTGGCTGCTGTGTGGCAGAATGGAGGGCTCTGTGGCCACACTTCTCGGAACGGCTTCTTCCTCTTCCGCTTCAGGACCAAGCAGCTCTCTGGGGCCCCAGGGCAGAGGGCCTGCTTTAGTTCTGGGTTTGCCTTTGCTTGAGAGGGCCCACCTACATGGTCGGTGAGGGTCTGCTTTAAGACCCCCTCCCCTGTCTGGAGCTGGGCCCTGGCTTTCATCCTGCTCACCCTGCAAGTCCCAGAACCTAGGGCTGCAAAGGCCTGAGCTGGAGGAGGCTGGGGTGGCTTCACTGCTTGTTCGCCTCTCTGGGTTTGTGTTTTTTTCCCTCAGACTCAGCCTGCTGGTTCTCCAGGATCTTTCTAGCCCTTCCACAGTAACACACTCAACTCAGCATTTTTCACTGTGTTCAGTGGGAAAAGGAAGGCCGCCATCCCTGGAAGTGGAAGTCTTTCTTCTTTTTTGAATATCTATTTTAGTTGTTGATGGACCTTTATTTTATTTATTTATTTTTATGTGGTGCTGAGAATCCAACCCAGGGCCTCCAACAAGCGAGGCAAGTGCTCCAGCCACAACCCCGGCCCCAGGAAGCGGAAGTCCTGAGGTCAGTTTTAGATTCCCCAAGCTTGAGGCTCGGCGGGGGCACATCCCTCAAGAGACCCAGGAGGGAAAATAGCCTCTGAACTACACTGGTCTCCATCCACATCCAGCTGGCACCTGTCACCCCTTCCATGAACAGAGGCCAGGACGATGGTCCTTAGGTGACGTGAGCAGGAGTGAGTTAGACATGGCTGACCAGAAGCCCAGCCACGTCAGACACCTTCCCCTCGGGAAGGAGTGGGCACCCCTCAGTGACCTCTCCTGCACCCACTGGCCCCTGATGGTGCCTGGAGGCCCCCTCCTTGTCTTAGGCAATGACTGGTGACAAGCTGGCCCAGGACTCCAGCTGCCCGCTTGCGGTCTGTGTGACCCAGGACAGTCACCTGGCTTCTCCATTCCTTGGTTTCTAGATCTGCAGAATGGGAACGCTTGGTAGGGACTGCTCGTAGGGTGGACAGGAGAATTTACGTTAGTGATTATAATGTCCTCGGGAGAGGCCTGGTGCACGGGAGGCGTTAGGACACCTGCTTGTTTTCATAACTGGGTGGTGAAGATTGTCCTCGGCACCTCTCAGGGAGGCCCACACGGAGGCACGAACAGGATGCTCCTCTCACTGTTGTGTTTTCATCCCAGGCCACCCTGCATGCACACATGCAGGACAGACCCGGGGGGACAGGGATTCAGCCAAGGCTGCCTGGCAGGCCACTGGCTCCCTGGCCTGGCACTGGGACTCCAGGGTTCTCCTGCCAGTTCTGCCACCACAGAGGCCGTGTGCCTGTGGCCCCGTCTGTTCTTTTCTGGGCCTCTGTTCCCCGTTGGTGAGCTAAGAGGAAGGGTCGGTCATCCCCCCTGCTCTGTCTGGCCAAGTCCCAAGGGCTGTGCTGGGAGTTTGAGGGTCAAATTTGCTGAAGTGACTCCAGAGCCTCAGAGGGCTGTGAGTTGTGCAGGGGAAGGACGATGTGAGGCTCCCCGCAAACCCGCAGGCTTGAGAACATCTGGCCTCAGCTGCCACCACACCCAAGACACTTAGGCAAGTGTTACCCAGTATCTGATGGGGTTAGCAGCTTCTCATGGGGAGAGGTAGACAACATGCTGGGTGAGAATTTGTTGCCTGCTTGGGCTAGGGAGTTGCAGGTAGCCTGGCCTCCCTCTCTGGGCCTCCCTGGCCTGCCTCCCTGGGCCGAGGCAGCACACTTGGGATCTGGCCTCAAGTCAGCTTCTGCCTCTGTCTGGGTCTCAGGTCAATGAAAGGGGACAGGGCAGTGTAGATAAGTCTTAAGGTCCCCTCCTGCCCTGCCTGTCAGGCAAGTCTGACCGTCCCTGCTCCTATGTGGCCCTGGTTCCATCTGCTCCCACCCAGGAAAAGGGCTATGCTGAGGCCACCTGCTGCCTGACCTCTCTGGGCCTCGTGTTCCCCACCTGTGGCTGCAGAGAGCCATATAGCCACCAGGCAGGACTGGCAGGATTCCTGGGATCAGTCACCCGGGCCTGGCACAGGGTTGGTGCTCAGTAACGCTGAGTAATTTCCAGTCCACAAAAGTCCCCTCCTGCCTCTGACAGGTTCAGGGGTGGGAGTCAGCTCCAGGCCTTTGAGCACCCAGGGCCTCCACCCCCAGAGGAAGCCAAGACAGGACAGGCTGGTGGAAGCTGGTCTGGAGCAGGTGCCAGAGGCCCCCTCTGTGGCTGGGGTTTCCACAGATCCTGCCCTGACTCCAGGCCAACCCCTGAAGTAGTTATTTAGCCAGGGCTCCCAGCCTGCAGCCAGTTAATTGTTCTCATTAGCAAAACAGGAAGACTGTAATGAGCAATTAATTAATAAGACTGGTGACTGTCAGAGCCAGTTCTTTCAGCAGGCCTGATTTTATTGATCCCTTGGTTATTCTGACAAAAGTAGATCTCTGTGGGTTTACATCTTTCAAGATCCTCGGGAAATGAAAGACTTCCATTTCTAGAGAGCCAGCTCTGGACCAGGCAGTGTGCTTTCCCAACCCGCCTTTCTCAGTCCTTACAGTGAAGTACTGTTAGAATGCCCACTTGACAGATGAGGAAACTGAGGCTGGAAAGCTCATTCTCTTCCCCAATGCCACATAACTAAGTAAAAACGGATCCCAGTCTGTCTGACTCCAAAGGTATTTGAGTGGCCCCTCAAAAACCCCTCAGTGAGCTTTCATGTTGAAGGCCCCTGAACTTATGAGCTGAGAGTCTGTCCCCTGCCCTGTCCCCCTACTCATGGCCTTGCCCTCTTCTGGCCTGCCCCCCACCCCACTCCTCTGAAAGCTTGGAATTCTGCTGTTACTCACTTCTCTGTTCCAGTTTGGTGACTGTCCCCTGAGGAAATGTTAATGTGATTTTAGGTGGAACAGAATAATGTTTTTGGAGGGGCTGGGGTTTGAAGCCACAAGTTTGGGCATGCGAGGTAAGGGCTCTCCCGCTGAGCTGTGCCCCCAGCCAGGAGATGAATTTTTTATTCTAGTATCAAAAAAAGCACTTCTTTAACTGTGACATGTGCCCCAGTCACTTAGTGCAGGAATAATGTGTTCTCTTTTGAAACTAATCATTTTTAATTCAGTATAGAAAGATTAATTGATCTAGACGAAAAGATCAGGTGATATCTGGCAGATCTGATGTTTAGACTTGGAATGGAGGTTGCCTGCCTGAAGTGGGGGAGATCCAGGCTGGGTTGTCCCTGTGTTCAGGGGGGTGTTTGTCAGCCCCATGAGAGAAGTTCTTTTCCTGAGGGGAAGTTGGCCTTCCTCCTCAGCCAACGGACTGTGCTTCAGCGGGGTTATTTATTTCTCTGAAAATGTTATCAAGGTACTCCATACATGTGGTTTAAAATAATAGTAGTTGCCTAGGGTGGAAGTCGGTGGGAGACTGCAAAGGGGCACAAAGGAACTTTCTGGAAAAAGGACTTGTTTTGTATCATAGTTGGGGTGTTGGTTACAAGAGTATGCTCATTTGCCAAGTTATCAACCTGCAATTGTAAAATGTGGAAATTGCATTGCGGGTAAGCCAAGTTGATTTGAAAATAAGGTCAAAACCGAAGGCACTAATGTTCATCTGTAGTTGTGGGTTCTGAGCCCTGAGCTCTGCTGCACCCTGCCAGCTCCCATTCGCCTGTCATCTCAGCTGCTCTCAAAGCCAACATTTAGAGCGCTGCCAGGTGCATTTGGCAAAGAGACATCAAGGCAGACAGGAAAGGGTGGGTTCATCTGTAAATGATGCTGGACAACTGGGTGTTAGTTTAGAAGCAAATAAGAAAGTTAGATCCCTACCTCACACCACGCACACATACACAGGCCCTTCAGACCGGCCAAGGACGCAGGGGCTGGATGGAACACAGACTGTGCAAGTCTTAAAGGAAAATAGAGGAGAATTTAAAATAAATCCCAAAGTCTTTTAAAGTAAGACATGAAAACCACAAGGGACTATTGTATTTAGTGCAATATAATAATACAAAGTTTTTCCATGACCAAAGGCACCCCAAGAATTTCACTAAATTGTATGCAGTAGACCATGGGAAAATATTTGTCTCATACCTCTTAAAGAATTAAGGGGGGTTGGGGCTGTGGCTCAGTGGCAGAGCCCTTGCCTAGCATGTGTGAGGCACTGGGTTCGATCCTTAGCACCACATAAAAACTTTTTTTTTTGGCCATGATAGGGATTGAACCCAGGGCCTTGTGCATGCAAGGCAAGCACTCGACCAACCCCTTTTATTTTGAGAAAGGGTATTACTAAGTTACTCAGGCTGGGCCTCAAACTTGTAATCCTTCTGCCTCAGCCTCCCAAGTCAGTAGGTATGTGCCACTAAGTGTAGCACAATCTTTCTTTAAGTAACCTGCCAGAAATAGCTACACGTGTGCCCCGAAATATACATTAACTACTGCAAAATATATCACACTAAATATGGACACTGTCTAACTTTTCTAGATAACTTTACATTCTGTGCAATAGAATTCTTGCATCTAAAAAGAACAGAATAGCTGGTTGCCATGGTGCACACCTGTGATCCCAGTGACTCAGGAGGCTGAGGCAGGAGGATCACAAGTTTGAGGCCAGCCTCAGGAACTTAACAAGACCCTGTCTCAAAATAAAAAAAAATTAAAGGGAGTGGGAATGTAGCTCGGTGGAAAATGACCCCTGGGTTCAAACCCCAGATGGGGGTGCAGCAGAGACGGGGGAGAATGGAAAAGAATTGTAGGTACTGACATGGAATGACATTCATTAGATAAAAAAAATTTTTTTTAGTTGTTGATGGACCTTTATTTTATTTATTTATTTATTTATTTATTTATTTATTTATATGTGGTGCTGACAATCGAACCCAGTGCCTCACACATGCTGGGCAAGTGCCTCTACCACTGAGCCACAACCCCACCCCTTCATTAGATCTTGGATAGAGAAAAGAAAGGAAGATGCAAAAACTATGTATAGCATACTAATTCTATTTTTTTTTTTTTTTTCTGCGGTGCTGGGGATTGAACCCAGGGCCTTGTACATGCAAGGCAAGCACTCTACCAACTGAGCTATATCCCCAGCCCCTAATTCTATTTTTGATATAAAATGATTGCATTGATGTGTTATAGGGACAATAAAAGTAAAGCCTCACAGTTACTGTTTACTGCATATATGAGGAATACGGAATTAATATTATTCCTCCTTTATAGATGAGGAAGCCAAGGCACAGAGTGGTTCTGCAGTTTGCCTAAGGTGGCACAGCTAGTCAATTATCCAGCAAGGATTGGACCCTGGCAGCCTGACTCCACAACCTGAGCACTTAACCTTGCAAATGGCCTTGAGGCCCCAAACACTCTGCTAGAGGTGGTGACCTCTCAGATCGACACTAGAGGCCAAGTCACTTTTAAATAAATAACTTCTACTAAACGTACATTTTCAAACCCAAGTTTCCTGCAAGCCCCCTCCCCAGGGGCAACCCCCTCTGAGAGCTTCCTGTGGTGGTTACTTCCAGAGGCCTAGGTAACAGGCCCCCTGCTGTTTCTTGGTGTATTAACTTGGGGCATTATCTATTGACTCCTGCAAGCTCAGAAAAGACAATCAGCTTATCTCCCCACTTCTCTCTTCCTGCTCTGTTGCTTCTGAATAACCGACTGCTCCCCTGGCTGCAGTCTGGACCTGGGCTGGGCACTTGGCAGCACTGTTACCAAGACTAGGCTGGTTGAAGCTCAAGGTCAAAAAAGACATGTTCAAGGTCACTACAAGTTGGTGGTGGAGGCGGGGCCCTATCTGTGTGGTTGCAAGGCCAGGCTGTTTCTGTGACAGCCACTGGAGTGACCTTGGTGTGCCTGTGGCCCCCCGGGCCTCTCTGAGCTGCAGAGGCTCAGCATGGCTGGGGTGGCCCTGGTTGAGCACCTGTGCTCAGAGGCGGGCAGGTGTGTTTGCGGAGCGACAGGTGCAGCCTCCCGATGTTTGGTCAGCCAAGGGTTTTATTTTCCACCACTGAAGGGCCTAGAATTTGACCCTCAAGGTCCTCTTCACACCTAACCTTCCAGATCACTGCCCCCACGGTCCTACATGTTGAGGGGCAAGGCTGAGCAGCAGCTGAGGCTGGTGGAGGGCTGGGGCCTGATACCTAACACCCTTCCATTCCCCGACCCCAGAGTCACCTGGGGGGGGGGGGGCTTCATATACAATGACCAACACCAGGCACCATCCCGAACCAATTAGGTCAGAGATGGTGGTGGGAGGTCTTGGGTCTAGAAGGTGAGGAGCCCAGAGAGGGCAGTGATTTTCCAGGGGTCACACAGCAGCTAAGGGATGAGGACACAGATGTGTCCCAAGGACTTCTTCAGCCTCAAGAGAAGTTAGCTGAGTGGCGGGAGCAGACAGCAAAAGGAACGCAGAATCTGGGTACAAGCCTGGGGCTCATGGGGGCCTGGGCAGTGAAGGGAGCCCTTGCCCCCCACACAGCAGCTCCCGAGGGGGTCTAGGAACACACCTTTGCACTGGGCGGGGTGCTCCTCGCAGCTGTCTGTGGGGTGCGGGTCCTGTTTGTGATGTGCCTGCCCTTAGCTGCTTTCTCCATGAGTTTTCTTCCCACCTGTAAAATGGATCTGTGGGCAGGAGTGGTGGTTGAGGATTGTGGTTTAAAATCTCAGCTGGCTCCGGTGCAGCGCTTGCCTAGCACGTGCCAGGCCTGGTCTGACCCACGGCACTGCAGAAACGAACACACAGAAACAGTAAATACAAACCCGAGGACGATCCCAGGAACAGCTCCCTGGGCTGCCCTTCCCTGCAGTGAAGTCACCACCACAGCATGAATGACAAGGGACCCTCTTCTCATGGGATGGTCCAGGGTGGTGCGGTGGCTCCAGGCCAGCAGACACCCAGGTCCCTGCCCTCTTTTGCTCGTCCACCCCCAGGATGTGGCTCACACCCTGGCCCATGGCCACCAACACTGGGCCCTTGTCCTGGTCAGCAGGTGGGGGACAGGAAGGGGCGGGCATGTCTCTTCCTTGGAAGGGTGTGATCCAAAAGTTGCTGACCCAGCTCCCTGTCACTGCCAGTGCTCCAGAGCTTGGTCACACGGCCACACTTGGCTGGTGGTGCTTCTGTCCTGGGGCCACCAGCCCAGCTAAAAACCAGAGCTTCTGTTCCTATGGAGGGGCAAAGTGGCCTTGTGGAGCCCCTGCAGCATAGGACACAGTGTCCTGTGGGTGGTGTCTGGCCTTGGACAGGCTTCGTTGGACAATAAGGAGTTTCCCATAAACATCACATTTCTGGCTAATCTCGAAAGCTCCAGGATCAGGCCACTCTGAGCACTCCCTTAAGGGACTTCTCAGAGCCAGGTGGCCCCCCAGTCCCTGACCTCCCCCACCTCCCCTGGCCCTCCTTGCCCAGCTGCCAGCACGGAGGCCACTGCAGTCCGTAGCCTTCCTGCAGGACAGCCACCAGCTCCGCAGACCAGGAACCTGAGGCCGGGGAGAGGCAGGACCTGCTCAGGGTCACCCAGGAGCCTGGGCAGAGTCAGACCCCAGCTCCAGCCTCCAAACTCAGCTTCAGTGTCCTTTCTGCCAGGCTGGCCACCTGAGGACCGGCAGGGGGTGCAGGTGTGGGGGGGTGTGGTTGTCACTAGGTGCTGGAGGATGATGGCCTGGGCTCATCTCAGCCCTGCCACTTTCCAGGGCAAGTAGCCTTGGCTCCCTGACCTTTTACCTTTTAAAATTTTTATTAATTAAAAAAAATTTTTTGGTTATGAGATGGGATAACCACAGGGCCTGCCCCCAATCCCCACCCAGTCACAGAAGGGTTAAAGGGCAGGGCGTGCTCCTTAAATTCTGTGCCCTGGCCCCTCACTGGCCTCCCCCCCTGGCCTAGACGAACTAATCATTGGGATGGGGCCCAAGGACAGGTGGAAAGCAGAGGGCTTTATTCCCACTAGCTGGCGTGGGTAAGCCTGCCTCTTCTGTCACGGGCAGTTTCCTCCCTTTGGGGCCAAGTTACCGAGGCTGCTCTATAGCATGGAGGAATCTGTGTCAGGCCGAGGAGGTGGGGTCTGAGCCCTGCCTGTGCTGGGCTGCCCTGGCCACCCAGACACCCTCTCTGACTAAGCAGCACTCGCCCACCTACTCTTTCCTCAGCCGTCAGAGCTGCCTGCCTGGGTTTTAGCTGTATCACGGTTCTTAGACTCAGGGAGGCCCTGCTGCCTCCAGTCAGCTGTTCTGCGGATGCAGCTCCGGGGTGATGAGGTGGCAGCGACGGCCAGGCACAGTCCCACGCACCCGACTGCAGCTCCGAAGTTGGTTTCAGGCTCTATTTAGGTGCAGCCACCAACCCACCTACTCATGGTTTTTGTTTTGTTTCGATTGGACCCACAGGATTGGAACAGCCATAGTGAACTCATCCTAAAACAGAAAAAAAAAAAGAAGCACCCACGATCTTGCCCCCCCCACAGTATCCCCCAGGGTTCAGGATGAGCGGGGACACTGTGCTTTCCAAGGTCAACCTCGGTGAAACTCCACAGCCACCCCATGCAGAAGTAACATGTTACAGATAGGTAAACTGAGGCAGGGTGGCATGACCTCCTCAAGGTCATGCAGCTAGTGGGCGGCAGAGTTCCAACTTGAACCCAGCCCCAGGGTCTCTCTTACCCTCTCCGGGTTGCTGCTCCTTGCCACCTGCCCCCAGCCCCACCACCAGGAGGCTTGATCCAGAAACACAAATTCAACACCTCCCTCCGCCAGGCCACGCAGAGCTTGTCCAAGCAGCTGCCAGGGACCCGCCAGCCCTGCCTCTGCTCGGGGACAGATCCCCGAGACTGGCAGATACCGCCTTGGTTTCTGCTCATTTCGCTAACTTTGGCATCATGAGCACATGATTACAAGGTGGGGTGACCCACCATCCCAGTTTGTCCAAGACTAAGGGGTTTCCTGACAATCAGAACTTCCACAGCTAAGGTGCTGACCATCCAGGGCAAGATGGGATAGCTGGTCACCCTGGAGGGACAGAGCCAGCCTGGGATTCCTGAGCTTCTTTCTGGCACTGGGCATCGGACGGTGGCCAGAGCAGCCTTTTCCAGGGCCCTCCCCAAGAGAAGACCAGGCTCTGGGGTTGCGCAGAGAAGAGGCACAGGGCCCAACCCAGCTTTCCTGGCTGTTCCTCATCCTGCGGAAGTAGGCTGGGGACGTGGGACAGGGCTGGGGGGAAGACAGGGCAGTGGTGTGTTGGGGTCTGCTTGTCCTGGCTTATTGGATAGGGTGGTTAAATTTTTAGACATTTTATGAATTGTTTGTTATAGACAGTCACTATTAGGAATTAAATTACAAGCTGTGTGTGGTGATGCACGCCTGTAATCCCAGTGGCTCAGGAGGCTGGGGGTAGGAGGATTGGGAGTTCAAAGCCAGCCTCAGCATGGGCTAAGCAACTCAGTGAGATGCTATCTCTAATTAAAATACAACATAGGGCTAGGGATATGGCTCAGTGGTCGAGTGCCCCTGGGTTCAATCCCTGGTACCAAATAAATAAATAAACGAATTAAATTACATAAACACAATTGAATTGTATTTTACAATGTGACAAATACTTCAAATGTATCACTTCCTAATTACATTTTGCAACAATTGATGGTCATGAGTTGAACCTCGTCACCTTTGCCCAAACTCGTACATTGAGTCCTGATCCTGGCGCCTCAGGTGTGCCGTAGAAACACTAGACACTGTGAGCCCTAGACACTGTGAGCCCCGGGCACCTTTCCCCAGCGCTGTGTGTGGTGCTTGGTGTCTTGGAGTTGGCTGTCATGGGAAGATTTGCACCGTGGACGTCTGCGAGCATTTCCTTGGTTATCTGGGGAGACTGGAGGAAGTGGGGGGGACGGTATTAACAGCACATCTAATGCAGGCACCAGAAGTGTCTGGTCATTGCATCGTGACTGACTCACCAAAAATGAAACCTGAGAATCTGATTCAGATAAGGTTTTCAGTATGTTGAATTCTGTTCCCAATTCAGCAAACATCTGGGCAGACCACCCTAAATGAAGCTCTGATGTGGATCCTCCCGTTGTTCTGCTTCCCTCGTGCTTGATCAATGGGGTGGAAACATGGGTAGTCACACCAAGGAGCCTGTTGTTAGCATCTGCCGGCCACCACTGGTGAGGGCTGGGGGTCTACTCTGGCCTGCCCAAGGTCAAGGGTCCAAGGTGTAGAGATGGGCAGGTAGGGACAGGCTGCCTGCGGGTGGAAGGAGGCCTGCTTTGCAGCGATTCCGGGTGGACCAGGGTCGAGTCTCCCCTGGATGAGGGTGGGCAGCTGCTCCACCCTCTGTCCTAGGGCAGTTGCTCTGCCAGGCTCCTCCTTGGTCCTCTCACCTCTGGCTATTAGGACCCTGTGGTGTCAGCAGCCAAGGATGCAGGGCAGCTGCTCCTCCAGCTCTGACGGGGCTGCGTCCTCCGCTGCCCTCCTTGAGTGTAAATGGATCCCCTCAGCATCTGCTCAAGTCCACCTGCTCTGGGACTACAGCATGCCTCCATTCCTGCCTCCATTCCTGCCTCCACCGCCCTGCTCCTTGGCCTCTTCTCTCCTGCTGCTCCAGCCCCACCTACCACTCACTGGTTTCTGCACACACACACACACACACCCGCCCCCAGGCTTTGCTCACGCTGTTCCCCCCGCCTGCAGGTGCACGCTGCTGAGGCTGGATCCTCCCCATCCACCAGCACCTTGTTACAAAAGTCACCTCCTCCAAGAGGCCTCCCTGATTGCCTGCTGGAGTGGGTCCCCATCTCACGCTTTCCTCGTTGCCTCAGCTGCCCCGTCTGGGCCCAGCCTCTGCCCCACAGTCTTGACATTTGGTTTTCACCTGCTTCCTGTGTTTAGTCAGGCCTCCATGAGAGCTGACTCTGAGGAGGCCAGGGAGGCCCAGATAAAATGCCCTGGGGTTGGAAATGCTCCTGAGGGCGGTGACTCAGTGGCCTCAATCTTGACCCCAAAGGACTCAGTCAACCCAAGACACGGGCAAACCTGGAGAGGCCCCAGCACTGCTCACGAAGAGCTCCCACCACTGCACGGAACACCAAGGATGTGGCCTGGTGCCACTGACTCACGGAGGCCTGGGTGCCTCGCTCTTGGCAGCCCTCAGTTTCCTCATCTGTAAAATGGCAACAGCCCTTGCTCAGAGCTGCTGGGACCATCAAATGTGCCTTCTCCTAACATAGGGCATTTCCCAGAGGTTCCTGAAGGTCCTCCTGTGATTCACTTGAAACACTTCAGCGGGAGTCTTTTTATTGTCCCCATTTCATAGACGAGGAATTCTGGGGCTCTGAGAAGGGCCCTGACCTGCTCAGCACCACACTGGTGAGTGACAGACCCAGGGTGGGAACCAGGTGTCCTGGCCCCAGACAGGGCACAGATGGATGAGCATGCACTAGCAGAACCTAGAAGGCTGGACTTGAACTTGACCAAGGAATAATGAGTGGAAATGAATTTACCGTGAATTTAACAAGGGCACCTCCAACCCCATTTCCTTTATTTGATTTGAGGTTCTGGCAGTGCTGGGAGGGAGCCCAGTCCTTGGGCATGCTAGGCAAGTGCTCTACCATGGAGCTGCATCCCAGCCTTTTTACTATGAGACAGGGTCTTGCTTAAGTTGAACTTGGGACCCTCCAGGCACAGCTTCCTGGGTAGCTGGGATTGCAGGCACTGGCCTCATTTCCAAAGCACGGTGAGGATGCCGGGGCTGACCGTAGGGCTTGACTCCTGGGCTGTCGGCTTGGACGTCAGCATCTGGCCATGGAAACCACCTTCTTCCAGAAATGGCCATAAGGGAGGAGGGTTTCCCACTGTCCTAATGGAAGGAGCAGAGGCCGACTCCATTCCGCAGAGGCCTCGCTGAGGACGGGAGGGGGCACTTCAACATTTTCCCACTTAATCTCACAGCGGGGTGGGCTTCAACAGTGGTCAGACAGGGCTGCCAAGGCCAAGGGGTGAACTGACCAGCAGGTGGAGCCTGGTGCCCAGGCAGCCTGCTGCCCCGCCCCATCACACCTGTGCCGCCCGGGGGAAGATTGTTTTCTAAAGCATCTGATCCGGAACGCAGCAGTTCCTGGGCAAATATTAGTTTAGGGCATGAATGTAGGAAGCAGGGAAACCACGGCCCACGGCCAGTCACGGTGAGGGGAGCCATCTTGGGCATGGTTCAGCCCTCCCCACAGAGGGCTCCGCAGGGCCCCAGCTGAGCTCCCCCAGGGCGTCCCCCAGGGCTGCAGAGCTCACCCCTGACCTGGGGCCCTTGCCAGCTCTGTGGTGGGGGGGTGCAGAAGCTGAGCCTGGGTCCTGCTGGGGCACAGGACGCCAGCCTTGGGGCTCTCTGTGGCTCTCCAGGGAAAGGTTCTGCGTTCCCTGAGGTCCCCGCTGCATGGGGGTGAGGTGGGCAGGGTGAGGCAGGGCTCACCAGGGTCCTGGTTCGAGTTCTGCAGTCAGACTGCGTGGGTGTGACCTCAGTCCCACTCCTTAACGCCTCTGCCCCTTATCTGGGAACTCACAGTACCAAGTGGTTCCTGTCTTGTAAGAAGTCAGTGGTCTGACCCACAAAATGGGTTCAGCACAGGCCTGGCTGGATGGGTATAGCTAGTGGGGTCAGTTCTGTGGACATTTAACCCTTCATCCCAGGGGATGGAATAGGGGGCCCTTAGGGACAAAGCCCCAGCCCCACAAATACTCCTCGGGCACCTGCTCTGGCAGGGCATGCCAAACTGGACTCCCTTTGCCTCTGGAAGGCAGGCAGGGCGAAGGCAGTTGTCCTCATTTGATAGATGAGCTGAGGCACAGAGAGGTCAAGCAACTTCCCCAAGTGCACCCAGCAAAAGAGGGGCCAAGTCTGAGCTCCAGCCCCAACCACTGGGGATTACACACCTACAGGAGGGGGCCCTGGAGGGCAGGGGTGGTGGTGGATGTGTAGCACGGCTGTCAAAAGCTGGGAGTCACTGATGGGTATACAAGAAGTCACTGAGACAACTTGTGACCTTATCAGGGTGGGTGGCATCTCTGGGGCTGTGGGGAAACGTGGGGCTAGGAGTCAGGCTGACTTCCTGCGGGGCCTCTCTTGGACGCTCCTGATGCCCCCATCTGTGTGGGGGGGGCACGGCTTCCTGCTGGGCTGGGCTGCTTCTGTGAGAATCCCAAGGCCTCCGTGGGACTCTCTGCCCTTGCCCTGGTTTATTTTGCCCCTTCGTCCTTACCATAGTCTGGACAGATTTCATATTGATTTGCTTATTAATAATTAATTGATGGTCCGTCTCCCTGCAGCTCAAGAAGCTGAGATCTTTGTGTTGTGCTTGCTGCTGTCTCCTGGGCGCATGGCACAGGCCTGGCTCACAGTAGGTCCTCAAAAGCATGTGCCAGAGGTCCGCTGCGACCACCGCCTGCCCGGCCTCCCAGGGGCCCTTCTTCCCGAATTTCCGCCTTCACCCACCCATCACCGTCATTTCCCTGGACCAGGCCCTGCGCTGCGGCTTGGTTTGGTGATCTGGCAGGACACACAGACCAGGAAAGAAAGAATCCTGACACTGGGGAAGGTGTCCCAGGTGGCTGGGGAGACCTGTGGGGGTGGGGGAAGGCTCCGGAGGTGCCCATAGCCCCGCCCACGGGACCTGGCCCAGGGGGGCCTGATAACTGACTGTGGAACGAATGGCTTCCAGGCTCCGTAGTTTCCCAATGTGGGGGTGGGGTGGGAATCCAAGGCACCTTGAGGGGGAGGGGGCTGGTTGTGAGAACTTTGAAAAACCCTCCCCCAACTGCTGGCCAGAGGTGGGGCCTTAGGGCGGAACAGGAGCCTGGCCTGGGGGAGTGGGAGGGGGCCAGGGAGGCGGCGGGTGGAGCCTGCCTGGTTCCCTCCCCTTGACACCCTCTTGGCACCTGGGGCAGGTGCTCCCAACCCGGTGCTCCCAACCCCTCCCCAGGAAGAGGCTCGGTCCCTGCCCCCACCCCTTGCTGTCTGACACCCTGGACAGTTTGAGAGCAGGACCCCACCCCCTGCACCCCACCTGGGCTCCCGCCTCGGCAAGCTGCTGATTATGGCTGGTTTTATGGTAGGGCGGTGGGTCTGGGCCCCCATTCAGGCGGGCCCCAGATCAGGGAGAAGGACCAGGCGGTGGGGGCGTGGCAGACCGCACACAGGCAGGCCCCCGCTGCTGCTGGGAGATAACCCGGGGCCCTCACCCCTTCGGGGAGCAGCCCACGCTTCCGGGGTCGAGGGGTCCAAAATCCATGGCGGGCTGAGGTCATGGGTGGGCATTCAGCCCCCAAAGCGCCAGGTCAGCCCCTGCAGGGGAAGCAGGAGTGGCAGACAGTACTGCCCCAAGGCTGTGGGGCCGCCGGAAGTGAGGTAGCCGGCCGGGCAGGTAGAGCCTTCCTCACCTGGGGCGCAGACTTGCCTACCAGTCTGGACAGGCTCAGACTGGGTGCCTGGCTGGCGGTGGAGGAGGCAGTCACAGAGGCCCTGTCCACACCTGGAGGTGAGAGGCTGTGCTCAGGGGCGGGCAAGAGCTAAGGGTCCGCAGGTGTGGGCGCCAGCCTGACCCACTTGACTTTGGGTCTGGGGCATGCCCTGAGGGGACGTGGTCTGGTCAGGTCAGGGCTCTGGGATCTCCAAGGGGAGGGACTGGCTACTCTGGGTTAGCCCTGCCGCTCGGCATGGGCTGGGCACGCTCACGTGGTGGTCACACTGGGACCCTGCTGCGTGAGGTGTGTTCCTGTGCTCAGAGGAGGAGGTGAGGGCGAGAGTCTGGGCCCTGGTGCAGGGGCAGGGGACAGGAGGCCTGGACTGCGGTGCCTCCCGCCTGCTTCCCCTGGTGGCGCCCGGAGCCTTTTCTCCTGAGATCCTCTGGGAAACTGGTTTGGGAGCAGGTTGACCCTGGGCCCTTGGAAGGAGGAAGGAGGTGGGAAGGCTTCCGGGTAAGCCAGGGGTAGGGACAGGGCCCAGGCCTGAGTGCTCCTGGTGCAGCCCAATGCCCACCGAGGGGCCCTCTGCTGTGCCAGACCCTCCCCAGCAGCCCCTGCAGGCTGAGCCCTGACTGAGACTCCCTAATGGTGGACAGGGAGCTATGAGGGAGGAAAAGTGAGGTCTGCCGTGGTTCCAGTGGGACCCCGCTTTCCTTGTGTGTGGGCCTCTGTCCCCTGCACCTGGGCCATGGTGGGCAGGGGTCTGAAAATGAAAACTGGAGTAGCAGTGTCCCCTCCCCTGCAGCCCCACCTCAGGGGCCCCACTCCCAGCCCTTCCAGGTGGGTGGCTGGGGTTGAGGGCCCACTGCCTGCTGGCTCCGCCCTACCAGCTTGGCTCCCTGGGGTGTGTGGGCAGCAAATGGCCCCCCACGTTCTGCTGCTAATGAGCAGCTGTCCTCATTGCTCCATTATGCCTCAGGAGCCAGCTGCGCCCGCACTTAGGGGGAGATCCCGGGGGCTCCCTGGCTGCCTGGCAGGCAGTGGTTCTGGGAGGTGCTGGGGGTGTCTCCTGGGGTTGGGGGCTGGGCATTCTGTGGGACTTCCATAGGCAGTTTCAATTCCAGCTCTTTGTTTTACCAAGAGAAATGGGCAGCCCAGGCCTGCAGGTGAGGAAACTGAGGCGCCATGTCTGTGACTTCCCCGGGGTCCCCATAGCCAACACCTCAACATGTACCAATCGTGAGTGTGTGTGTTGAGGGCTGGGGGAAGTGGGCACAGGAGGAGATCATGGTGGAGATTCTGGACCCTGGAGACCCTGGCAGTGAGTGAGATGGCACATTGTTCCCCTCAAGATGAAGCAAGTCTTGTCATCTTTGCACAATGCTGTGCTGCCTTGTGGGTGGCCACTGAACCTCTCTGGGGCTTATTTGCCTCCCTTGGCACAGGTGTGTCGATGCCACACTGCCTGCTCAGAGGCACCTGGCTTAAGCTTGGCATCTGAGCAGCTGCCACTCAAATGTCACAAGCCAGGGAGCCGTGGGCAGAAGGGCACAAATGTCTGGTGTCAGTAGCACCTGGAATGACCCAAGCTAGTTCTGGGCCCTCTAGCTCAGGAGGGGTCTCCTATGGAGAAGTTTGAGGTCCCTTCTGCTCCTGACCCATGGCGGGGGAGGGGGAGGGACAGGTTACTGTTGCCCTTCCCAGAGGTCCTGGCTGTAGGCCCCCACCCCCACTTAAACCTGAGAAGGCAGAAACACTCCAATCAGGACAATCTGATGCCAGAGTCCATGGCTGGCATTCAGGGCACCGTGGGGCAGTGCTGGGGGAGGGTCCTGATGAGGAGCGGTGTGGATGTCCCCAGTCACTGGGGCTTCCGCAGTCCAGGCTGCCTCCCAGCAAGGCACCAGGCAGGGGTCCTCCTGGGTGCCATGCCCAGAGGAGGGGCTGACTGCCTCCCCCCAGTGCACTGAACTGCAGAGGGGACCCTGACATCCAGAGATGTGGGGGGTCTCCTGGAGGAACCCAGGCCTCTCTGAACACCCAGCCCTGCACACTGAAAGAGGGGTCCAAACTGACAGGCATGTGGTTGGGGTGAGGAGAGGGCTTGTTTGGGGTCACCTGTTTTTGTCCTGGGCTCAGGGATTTCTGAAAGCTGAGAGGCATGGGCATGGCCAGAATGACCTTCCGGGTCAGTTGTGGCTGAATGCAACCTCCTGCCAAGTGCTTTCAGGGGCTGGGCCGAGGGGCAGACATTCCGTCATGCCTAGGAGGAGCAGGCCGCGGCCCTGTCTACCTCTGTCTCAGGCAGCTGGGCAACCAGGCGTGCCCACCTCCTGGGGAGGTCGTGGGGGTGGGGCGGCCCTCAGAGGCCAGCCAGGCTGAGCTGGTCTCAGGATCTGTGATCTGGCGTGGCCCCTCCCAGCAGGGCTTGAACAAGGACTGCAGGGAAGAGTACGTCTGTCTGCCTCTGTGTGTACCAGGCCCAAGGTTGATTCTTATTGGCTTGTGGTCAAGATGCCACTGGGACTGGAAAGAGGGTACTGGGTGTGAGGGAAACAGGTCTTGAAGGTCAGATCCCTCCTCCAGTCCTTTGTGACCTGGGGCTGGCCTCCCTGCCTCTCTGAGCCTCAGTTTCCTCTGGCAAATGGGGCCAGGCCTCCTGAGCAGGTTAGTGGGAGAAAATGCAAATAAGTCCCTTGCCTGGCACAGGACAGAGTGCCACGGGGGTCCATGGGCTCCCTGGAACTCTCAGGGGCGGGGTGGAGGCAGAACCGTGCTGTGGCCAGGTGTGAACTCAGGCTTCTGGCTTTGGGGGAGTACCTCTTGCCAAAGCCCCAGTGTTTTGAAACCTGATATAGGTAAATGTGGGTGGGGCACCTGGCCAGCTCCACCTGGGGAGAGGTGCACTGGAGAGAGAGAGGGGCCTGGAGCTCCAAATTAGGCCTCCTGTGGAGGCAGCCTGGGCCTGGGCAGCCTGCCCCTGGTTGCGGGGCCTTGTGTTCCTTCACCTGAGCTGGCATGGACTCCTTGCACCCCAGGCCTGGGTTTGATCCCCATTATCATTGGCAGAGGGCGGCTCTTGCTTTCCACAGCTGGGTGTCTCAGGCTCCCTGCTCCACCCCCCTGCTGGGGCTGGGGGATGGGCCTTGGGTGGGGGAGGTAGGCCCAGGGCACACAGGGTGCTTTGTGAGGGTGGCTGAGTCACACGGGCACTGCCATCGCTGGGGGGCCCTGGGGCAGGCATGACGGAGATGGCGTTATCACAGGGCTGCGGCTGCCCCCACGCTCCTGGCCAGGAGGCTTCCCACGGGAATGAGCAGGGAGGTGGCTGCACTGCGTCTGGGTCACAGGCTATTCACTGTGCGGCTGCGGGGAGGTCCTTGCTCTGGCCTCAGGGTCCCTCGCTGGTCCGCAGGTCTGATCGTCCGTAGAGGAGACACTGGATGTGAAAGAGCTCCGCCAACTGTGGGCTGCGGTCCTGGCTCTCGTGTGGACTGTGATGCTAATGACAGTGGCCCTACTGTGTGCCAAGCAGGGAGCTCAGGGGCCCTACTGTGTGCCAGGCAGGGAGCTCAGGGGCCTCCAAGGACATTCAGCTTGCAAGAGGAGAAGCTGGGACTTACCCTCCTCTTGTCCAATGAAACCCACTCCTGAGCAAGTGTAGTGCCCAGGACGCTCTGCCTGGGTGGGCACGGCTCTGCGCTGCTTGCAAGGTGGCTCTTGCCCAAATGCCACTGCGGCAGGAGGGCTAGAGAAGGAACAAGGGGCCAACGGTCACCCTCAGCCCCGCCTCTGCCCAGGCCTTAGTCGGAGCAGGTGGCCAGGGTCACCCTACCTCTTATTCTGTCTTGGGGTCCACCTCCTCCGCCCTCCTTGGGAGCCGGCTGGACAGAGCCCAGAGCCTCACTGTCCCCCTGCTCTTTCTCTTTAAAGGAAGGGACCCCGTGGGCGTTATGGGCCTCCTGCCCTACCCCTGACCTCTGCCTCCAACCAGCAATGCCTGTGACCTGCTTTCGGCCGGAGGAACTCCTAGTCTGTCACTGCTGAGCCCCAGCAGGGTGGGGCTGGGGTACACAGGGCACCCCACATGCTGCTGGGTTGTTCTCATTTCCTGTGCCCACGGGCAGCTCTTCCCAAGCCTGTGCCCCGTCCTGCACCCCTACACTTCAGGGAAGCTCCTGACATTCTCTCCCCTCTCCCTCATGCCCGCTTTCCTGTATGGGCTGGGGGATGGGTGTCCAGCCCTGCTTCTGGACTCCTGGACCAGAGTCTCCTCCCCAGCTTTCCCTCTGTCCCCATCTTCTTCAGGGCCCCAACTGGACCTGGCCTCCCCCTTCCCACCCCACCCAGGCTGGTACCGGCCCCTAAAGTCAGACCACAGCTTCTCATGCTTTACCAGGTACTGGAAGTACCTTGACATCTTGTTAAGCTACAGGTTCTGATTTGGCAGATCTGGGCCACCCCTGAGATCCCAACAAGTTCCAGGCTCTGCGGTGCGTTGTGGACCACACTCTGAGTACTGATCCAACACCTTCCATGGCTCCCTAGTGCCCAAACTCCATGCTTTCCTAGTCCTCCAGAATCTGCCCCCTCCTGCCACCACAGATCCCCTTCCTTCGCTAAGTGGCTCCTCTTCCACCTCTTTATTCCTTTTGATCTGATCCTATTATTGGATGCCCTTCCTGATGCTCTCTGTTTTTTGAAGTCCCCATTGTCCTTCTTAAGAGCCAACAGGGTCAATATCCTTGGTTCAGACCCTGGATCTCTGTTACTGAAGGCCACCTGCCCTTGGGCCACGTTCTAAAGTAGGGCTAGCAACTATCATGAAAGTCCACATAGATGGTGAATATAAATTGTGTGGCCAGGACCTGACACCTGCTAGGTGCTTGGTTGAAGCCCACATGTCTAGAGGCCCAGCTGTGTCCCTGCTGTTGCTGTGTGGCCTTGGCCAAGTTACTGCTTGTCTCTGACCATCTCATTCCATACTAGTGGTGCCCCATCTTGGGGTTGCAGGGATGAAGGAGGAAGATCCCCACCCTGACCGTGCAGCAGGCTCCCCTCCGTCCTGCGACCAGCATCAGTGACAGGGGGACCACTCAAGGCTTTATTTGGATTCTCACTTTGACTCGCAGAGCCTTCTAGGGGTCTTCTGGTGATAACTGGCTCCAGACTCATGTCCCTGGCCAGGCTCAGAGCTGGGGCCTGATCCCAGAGCCTGGCTCAATGCCCAGCACATAGCTGGATGGTAGGAGGGGCAGGCGGAGTCCTAGGCTTCTCCAAGGTGGCCAGAGGCAGCTGTCTCCAGACTCGGGCCCATCTGCACTGAGGTTGGTGCCTTCCATGCTCTGTCCAGGCCTGCTGGCCTGTGCACTCTGTGGGCAGATGGGACGTAGCTGCCCTGCTGGCCACCGGCTGCTGGGGCCCTGAACAACCAATCTCAGAGAAACTGAGGCTCAGAGGTGGCGACTTGCCCAGGGACCTGGCATGTCGGGGACTTCATCCCTCTCTGGGTGACTCATTTCTGCCTTCTTGTTTGCTGGACCCCCACCCTGCCCTGGGCTGGCCCCTCCTGCCCTGGTAATCAGTGCATGCCCATGGAGGCCCTGGGTGGGAATAGCAGGCCTGCCGTGGGCCCAAGTGCCCGCTGTGGCCCTGCATGGTCATCTCCACAGCCTGGACAGTGAGGTTTCGACTTTGGAGAGCATAGCTGGTTTTCTGGATGCTCTGGCGTGGTGGCTCCCTGCGCCCCAGGCAGGTGAGGGGAGTGGCCTCAGCTGTCCCCAGCTGCCCGGTGGCTGTCACCAGTGCTACTGCAGGTACATGGGATGTGTGCCCAGGACCCCTCTCTAGAATTCAGGAGACCCCTGCCAGAGAGGAGGGACCTGGAGCTCCCACTGGGTGTCCAGGCCCATGCTGGAGGCTGGACTTACAGGGGAGGCTGGACTTATGGGCGGTCAGGAGACCGGCTATGGAGCTGGCTGCCAGCTCCCACCCAACCCTGCCACTGCCCGGCTGGGTGACCTTGGACACGTTGGTCCTCTTCCGTGAGCTTCGTGTCTCTGCCTGTCTCTCCCTCTTCCTCATGGCCTTCCCAGGGAGGTCTCCTGAGCTCGTTGCACGTCAGGCGGGCACTATGGAGAGGCAGCAGAGCCCATGAGGGGAGAGCTGTTTTCTTCTGACTGTGGTTATCCTGCGGCTACCACTTGCTCGGGACTTGGAAACCCTCCATTCACACTGGATGGATGAGGGTGGACGGCAGCCCCCGCCCCATAGGGTGTGTGGTTATCTGAAGCTCCCCCACAAGGTTCAGAGGGGCTGTGGACCCCAGAGCAGGAGGGAGTGGCCGACAGACAGTGGCCAGGGGGCTGTAGGGCCTTGGCCCTTCTCCAGACCTCTCTCTCTCCGACGTTTTGGAGGCACTGGGGCTGATTCTTCACCCATGCCTCCATTTCCTCTTGGCTGGGCAGACAGACCAAAGGAGGCCATCTCTAGAACCCCCTGGGGTCTCTCCCAGAACTCTAGTCTTGGAGCTGTGGAGCTGTGGGTCGCTGGGAGTCTTGACATGTGCTCCTCTTCTGAGAAGACTGATGGAGGCCTGGAGAGGACATGAGGTCAGTGGTCAGCGGTGCATGGCCCTGTGCCAGGCTGCCTGATCCCCGCCTTCCTCCCGGCCTGCCTTCCGCTCTGCCGGTCAGCGCTGGCTCCCGCCCGCTGCCAAGGAGGCTGGACTGTCTTCAGGAAGGGGCAGTTGTAACCAGGCCCAGGAGTGGGGGCAGCATCCAAGTGGCCAGTTGCCATGGCAACTCTCTCCTTTGCGGGAAGTTTGGGGAGAATGGTCTCGGGGGAGCCGCAGATGCAGGGCAAGAAGGCAGAGGTACCTGCTTCCTCAGGCGTCCACCCCTGAAGCCTGGCGTCCCTTCCCGGACCATGAGTGTGAGGCTGAGGTCCCCTTTGCCAGGTGCTGAGTCATGGGCATCCCCCCGGGTCACTGCCTCTCTCCCAGCCCTCTCCTCCTGCCTCCCTCTGAGAAATCCATGACTCACGTCGTCATCTCAGGGAGGAGGAGCCCAGTGAGGCTGGAGGGGGTGTCCCCGGCCCCTCCCCTGGCTCCTCCGGCTGCTGCCACAGGAGAGGGGCCGGGCGCCTCCCACTCACTCCCCAGGCGGCAGCTTGGCAGGCGGGACCAAGACGGCAGGACCAGCCTTGGAGGTAGATCCTGAAAGGTGGTACCACGGCTGGTCCTCCACAGGACCCTCCACCTGCACCAGGTACCCACCCAGGGCTCGCGGCAGGTGGGAGGTGGGAGGGCGTGCTGGGGCTGAGGGGGTGGGGTGGGGGTGGGGACAGGAATTGGGGGGTCTTGCTATCTCAGAGGAAGCCTGGCTGTGGAATGATCCCTGGTGTGGGAGAGGGGTCCTGCTGGGGAGGGAGGGCGCCCAGGGAGAGCCCAGGAACACCAAGTGGGCTCTCCCTAGGCCCAGCAGGCCTGTCTGCCCTCTGCGCCTTGAGGTCACTGCTCCCATTGCACAGACTGGAGAGCCGAGGCTCTGAGAGGGCAGGTGGCTGGTTCACGGTCACACAGCGAGTCCAGGGATGGAGACCGAGGAGCCAGGCTCCGGGAGGAGAGGGCGATTTAGGGGGCTGGGCATGGAGCTCCTCAGGGTGACCCCCCGTAGCTGTCCTGGGGGCTGGACCCCCCATAAGCCAAGGGAAGCCCAGCTTTCTGTCACCCAGGTGGGCGGTGTGGCCCCCTCAGTGGGGTCCAAACAGGAGGTGTGGGTGTGAGTCCTGGGAGCAGGGCAGTGACACGGGAAGCCGAGTGGAGGGTTGGAGAGCTCCTTACCAAGCTTGGCACCCAGCTGCTCGAGACCAATAGGACCTTCTTTCCCTTTCCACACGGCTAGGACATGGAGGGCCCCTGTCCTCTCTCTGCGACCAGCCACCTCTGTGTGGGGTCTCCCAGGGCCCTCCTTTACTGAGGGTGGGGGTGAGCGCAGGCAGGACCCTGTCATCCCCTGGGCCCCCCAGGAGCAGCCATGGGCTGAGGTAGGCGGGGTGGGTAGGAATAGCCTCAGTGCCTCCTTCAGAGGCCATGGAAGTTGTTTATGTGAACATTTATTGAGTGCCTACTGTGTGCTCTGGATTATCCTGGGGACATGGCAGTAGAGAGGCAAAGAAGGTTTCTTGGAACTCCTGGGTGGCCCAGCCCCAGGGCCCAGGCCCTGCCCCCTCTGCAGGTCTCTGAGGGCAGACAGTTGGTTCTTGGGGTCCTAGAGAGGGAGGAGCAGCAGCCCTGGTCAGTGGGAGCCACGCACGACTCGGGGCTCTCTATAGCCCCGGGCAGCAGTCCTGTGGGGTGGATCCTCCCTGCCCTGTCCAGGGGTGGAACTAGCTCTTGGGGTCAACCTGACCTCTTTTGTGGCAGGGACCCCAGGGGCTGAGGGTTTAGCTTCACGTTGGTCAAAACACCACTATGGACACCTTGCCTCTGGTCCCCTGGGCCTTGGTGGCCCCAGCTACTCAGTGGGTGTGTGGGATGATCGGAGCTGCCCTGCCTCCCTGGGCCCAGGGCTTGCTTTGAGTGGGGACAGAGTGAGGCTGCAGGCTGGTCTGTGTGGGGACCTGGGCTGTGGCAGTGGTGCTCTGGGCAGTGGCCAGCCAGGCTGGCATGACGCCGCTCTCAAGAGGGTCCCAGACAGAAGGAGGTGAGACCAGGAGGGAGAGAGCATGCTGGGAAGGGCCAGCGGGAGGGGCCCGGGCCGGAGCAGGGCTGTGGGACAGCTCTGCTGGACGCAGGCACTGGCAGGGGAGCCGGTTGGTGGCAACCGTGGGCACACGGGGGCATTCCTGGCAGACAAACTGGCACGGGGCAAGGTCTGGGGAGTGAGGAGAGCCAGAGGGCACAGGGGCGGGGGAAGGCCCTGCAGGTCTGGCACAGGCCACTTGAAGGGAATAGCTGCCCAGGTGGCAGGTCCTGATCTGCTCTGCGGGGAAGGGAAGGGGGAGGACTGGGGCAGGGTGGCCGGCAGCTGGGCAAGGTGGGCACTGGGCTGGGATGGGGGGGCCAGCTTGCACAGTGGCCTTGGCCTGGCTGCCTGGTGAGGCTCATGCTGGGGACAGCTTCCTAGCTGAGGGAGAGGGGTGGAGGTGCCAGTCCTGCCCGGGCCAGGGCAGGTGAAGAGGTGGCAGAGCTGTGCCAGGGTCTGCGTGTCAAGGGTGGTGTCTTCCAGGACCCGGCGTGACAGACAGGAGTGGGGACCGGGCAGGGAAGGGCCGTGTGCGGCGGGGTGCCGCGCCCATGCCAGGCCGCGGAGGGCATCCAGGTGGCGGGTGAGGAGCAGGGTCTCAGAGGCAGGGGGAGCAGCGGGTGGGGAGTGGGGGGAGGACGGGAAACGTGCCCCCAGGCCCCAACCCCAGCCCCCTCCTCTTCCCCAACGAGAGCCCCGGGCAGGGCCCATCCCCTATGCTGGTCCCCGTGTGGCCGGGTAGACCCCGCCGTCTGACTCACGGCAGATGGGGCATCATGTGGGCAAACCAGCAGCTGGGGGGGGGCAGACTCCAGGGACCAGGCAGATGGCAAGTGGGGGGCGGGGCGGGGCTGGCACAAAGGGGCCTCTCAGCAGCGTGGGGCGGGCCTGGCCACAGCCTCTGCCCCCCGCCTCCCCTGAGCTCAGCTGAGAGCTTGGTGCTCCTCCAGCTCACACCCCATCTGGAGCTCCCGGGGACCCTTGGGGAGCTCTGCAGATTCTGGGGCTAGGCCTGGGCAGCCAGAGCCAGGGCCCAAGGGTGAGGGAGGTGCTTGGGACACAGTGTCTATTCACTGCTGGCCTGTCCTGGCACGATCTGGGCGGAGACACCGTCCCAGACTCTCATGCCCCTAACTCTCCAGGGTTCCCTGGTGCTCAGCCTGGGCGGGAAAATCCTGAAGCCTCTGGGACCAGACCTGCCTGGTGTTCCATGTGTGGCCTGCGGTGCCCACTTCTGAGATGAGGATTCTGGGGCAAGGAGGTTCACCCAGGGAGGAGCTTTGGGGTTCCAGAGTCTGAGTGCTTGCCTGCTGGGCTCTTCTGTCCCTCTCGGTGGGCAGGGGGTTCCTCAGCCAGGCGTGGCACTGTGATGGTGCCAGAGGGTGTGTCCTGGTCTTGAACCCCATTCCTGCCATTGCCAGGCCCCTAGTTCTCATGGGCATAGAAACCCAGGAAAACGACAAGGTCAGGGAGAATCTTGGCTTTGTTCTCTGGGTTCCTGGACTTGGGCATGGGCTTCGGTTTCTTCATCTGTGAACTGCGGCCAACAGCATCTTCAGGGGGCTCTCTGAGCATCAGGGGAGTTAGGATAGGAGAGCGTTCAGAAGAGTCCTGGCCTGCAGAAAAGTTACCATTTATGATTCCTCCCTTGGACAGATGGGTAAACTGAGGCAAGAGATACCTTCTAGTGACTCAGAAGCACTTCTGCCCATAGCCCCTACCTCTGGGAGTCGGGCTGGCAGGACTCACCCACCCCTGCCCCCGTAGCCTGATCTCTGCTTTGGCAGGGTGGTGCGGTGTCCTCCGGCTCTGAGGCTGGAGCTGGCTTAGGGAGTCTGCGGGTGCTCTTGGCAGTTCCAGGCAGGCGGAGGTAAGAGCCCAGGCCTGGAGGAGCTGCAGAGCTTCCGGCACCAGTGCCCAGGCTCTGTGGTAGCAGGCGACGGGCTGGGGTGACAGGCTGCTGTCCAGCCCTGCAGCCCCCTGAGGAGTCAGCGGTCCTGCCCTGAGTGGCTCCAGACTGGCTCCCCAGACTCAGGGCCACTGTAACTCCAACACGAGCTGTCGAGTGACCTCTGCCACATCTGGACCCCCTTCCATCCCCAGCCTCCACCCTCCTTCTCCTGGTGTCCCCCACCTGGACTCTCAGGGCCTCTGCTGGGGGAGTGGATGGGTGCGGAGATGTGGATCCTGCTGTCAAAAGGCACAGCTCCCCAGGCGCGGTGGCACAGACTGTAACCCTAGCGACTCAGGAGGCTGAGGCAGGAGAGTTGCAAGTTCAAGTCCAGCCTCAGCAACTTAGCAAGGCCCTGTCTCAAAATAAAAATAAAAATGGTTGGGGAAGTGGCTCAGTAGTAAAGTGCCCCGGGTTCAATCCCCAGTACCAAAGGGGGAAAAAAAAAGGCACAGCTTCTCTGGGCCTCAGTTTCCCTGCCTGAAAATGGAGATAGCAGCCCCTCCCCCAGCAGGGTCGTTGCTGGAACCCAGGGTGACGTGGTGCAGCATGTGAACTTGTCACGGCATGGACTGGAGCCTGCAGAAGCCTTGCTCGGAGCTTTACCTCCAGGTCATGTGGTGGGTGACTTAGAACTAGGTTCGAGTCCTTGACGGTGATGGAGCAAGAGGTCACTTGCTTGAAGCCTCATTATAAAGGCCGTACAGTGTGGACGAAGGTCCCTGCATCTCTGATATCTGTATGAGAGCCCCACGGATTGACGGGGACAGCCCCAAGTACGGAGGCTTATGGGATTTGGACCCTTATCCCCAGCTGCCCCAGACCTTTACTTCTCCATCTTCCAGCTCCCCCTGGGACAGGTGGCACAAGTGGGGAGTTAGGGGTGTGACTGGTTCTGTCCCAACTCCACCAGCTGTGTGAGCCTGGACAGGTGTATTGACCTCTCTGTGCTTCATTTTTCTATTCTTTAAAATTATGATGGTGAAAGTACATTGAGGGGGTTAAGGGAGCCTTCAGATTTCATGTGTTGAGTATTGTGTCTGGCACATGGTGAATGCTGTTGTCATTGTCACTGGCTATCACCCAGCCCTTCTTGTAGGGAGTAGCAGAGATTCTATACCAGAGCAAAAGCTCCACCCTCTTAAAATGTTGCTGGGAAAGGTGCCCAATCCCGAGAGCCTGCTCCTGGGCGCACTCTCATCCAGGTCTTGATCTGCTGGTCTGGGGCATTTTCCCTTCTGCTCCCAGAGACCTGAGACCTGAGACCTGGGTACTGGACCTGGATCCGTGACCCACCCTGGAAAGCCAGTGCCTGGAGATGGGCGTCGGCAAGGGGAGTCAGTGTTGTCTAGAGGCTGTGCCCTGGACGACGAAGGGGCTGTCATCCTGGGTGCTCCTTCTTGGAGGGACTCAGGCACACGAGGGGACTTTCATGGGGTGAAAGGAGGTGCAGGGAGACATGGGCAGGCAGGCTGTGCTGGGCAGGGTTTCATCAAGGGGGACTCGTCTCTTTTTATTCCTGATCGGAACCCTGCAGTTGACCTTGACCGCCTGGGGCGAGTTCCCGTCGTTCTTTAGACAGACTTATTATTTCCGCAGGTCAAACCTCACGGCCATTTACCTGCTCTGTGTTGGGTGTGCACAGGCTGGAGGACCAGGGCCTCTGCGTCCTGAGGTCGGCTGGAGGTTCCAGGGGTTCTGGGTTCTGCCCGGAGGAGGGAAGTTCGCTTTGCAGCCGTCATTCAGATCCAGAATGCAGGCAAAGGCGGGGACAGCACCTTGCCAAGGCAGCTCTGAGAGGAGCACAGAGGGACAGCTGACCTGCTTGGCCACTGTCCCACGCCTGGATTCGTGTTTGCCCGCTCCCTGGGCTGAGCAGCGCTCTGTGGTCACTCCTCCCTGGACTGGGCTTCCCCTGGCCCCTGGGGGTCGAGCTGTGTGCCAGACTTTCCCCGGAGGCATCCACACTTCTAGGCGTGGCTCTGTGGTGGGCACCCTGGGTTTCTGACCCCTTGGCAGGGGCAGCTGCTCAGACCCACCTGCCTGGAAAGGGAGACAGATGCCAGGGGTGGACCAGGGGCTGCCTGGGCAGCTGAGTCACCCTCAGCCCTGTGCCTCTGCTGGCAGCCGCTCTGCTGTGTCACTGTCTGGGCATGTGCCAGGCAGCTTGCTGGGGGGACTCGTACCCAGAGTCCCCAGATGGGTACCTTGACTTCGCTGCCCACAAAGATCAATCTCAGGTGCTCCTCAGATTTGAGTCTTTCTTCAGAATTCACAGCTGATAACGCAGGGCCCCAGGCCCCTGGGCAGCCCGCGGCCATAGGGACTGACACCCAGGTCTCCTGCTGCTGGCCCGGCTCATTCCCTTGGCACCCCAGGGGCTGCTCCCACGGACATGGCATGCCCCGGCCCACAGGTGCTCCAGGCTCTCAGAAGTGGTAGCAGGACTTGGGAGTCATGAGGCTCCTCCCAGCCCCGAGCAGGGATGGGGGTTCAGTTCCCCTGGCCTCCCTGGTCACTAAGTGCTCAGCAGCCTGTGGGACATTCTGGTGGCACAGGTGATCGTGGTTTGTGGCAGGTGGTGTCTCCACTGAGAGAAACTCCGCGGCCCTGCGGGTCACCATGCGGGAGCTGGCCCGTTGTTGCCATTCAACTGGGTCTTCAGGAGGCTCCTGTGACCTCCTGAGCAACCCAGGACCTGGGCAGGGGGCCAGGGCCTGGCGGGCAGGCCTGGCCAGCTGGGGAGGTGCAGGGCCCCCTCCTAAGTCATCGGAGCCCCTGGCTTCCCTTCTCCGATACCGGAACCTGGGCGGGAGATCCTGACCCGCAGCTCCCCCAGCACACACACACCCACATGTGACGTGTGGCCACGACAGGCGGGCCGAGCCTTGTGGGAGGTAGACTCAAAGCTGTCATCCACGCCCTCCGGGGGCTCTGCTCCGCTGTGGCCACCCTGGGCCCGGACGGCAGGTCTGACCCCAGCCCCTCACCTGCCTGGGCCTTGGTGCCTGAGCCAGGGTCGTGGTGCTGGGACCCAGGACCAGGCAGGATGGGGAGGAGGGCCAGGGCTTCTCCATGGAGACGCTGGAGCGCGTCCTGTCGTCCCGTCACCTGGGCTTGGGGAGTTGGAGTCAGAAGTTGCTGGAACTGCCATCAGGGGAGGACAGTAGGGTTCACCAAGAGCCCAGCGGCTCCTGGGCTGTGAGGCCTGTGGACCATGGCGTGGCTTCTCTGGGCCTCCACGTCTACCTCTGTAGGGTGTTGGGGGTGCCACGCAGGATGATGACCCAGGAGAGCACGGGATGGGTCGCCTCCCGTTTCCCTGGCTCTGTGTCCCCAGGCAGGCGGCTTCTCCTCTCTGAGCTGTTTTCCTCAGCTGCAGAAGGAGGGGGTACTTCCCGTGGGCGCCAGGGAGGCCGCGGTCCCAGTGTGTGGCCTGATGCCCTGTCACAGACACCTTGCTCCACCTCAGGTGGCCCGTGGGAGCCCAGCAGGAAGGAGGCTTGGCATCTGCGGCAGTGGCCTGGTGACCTGCCTTCCCTGGCAAGATCCCTTCCTGGGCCCCGTGAGCCTGGGCCTCAGGAGTGGGTCTCGAGGGTGCCAGGTGATCCCTGCCTTTGTGCAGGGAGAGAACCAGAGGTTTGGTGCTCACAGCTGCAGATGGGATCTCAGGCACCAGCTGGTCCAGGGACTTCTGAGCGAGCTTGTGGTCCCAGTGGTTTGGGAAAGGCCAGGCAGGGCCTCTGTGCTGCAGGACTTCCCAGGGTCTTCAGCACGCAATGGGTAGAGGGGTGAGCTGGCCTGGAGTTTCGAACCCTTTCCCAGGGCCAGGCTTGCACATTCTCAGGAGCCTCTCTCTGGCTGAGCACCCAGCAGAGGTGCCTGTGCTCTGTCCAAGGCAGAGGCTGGGAGTGGGGATAGTTTGGTGGCCCTTGAAACCAGTGAACTTTTAAAAAATTCTTTGCAGTATTGGGAATGGAACCCAGGCAGGTGCTCCACCACTGAGCTACACCCCAGCCCGTTTTATTTTTCTTCTGAGATAGGGTCTTGCTAAGTCACTGAGGCTGGCCTCAAACTTGTGATCCTCCTCCCTCAGCCTCCCAAGTCACTGGGGTTACAGGCATGCACCACCACCCAGTCCAAGTGGTACTTTTGAACTTGGATCTAGAGTATCAAGAATCAAATCCTATTGGGAAGACCCTTGGAGGCCGCCTGGCCTGGGTTTGAGCCCCAGCTCTGTCTTGTTCATTCATTCACTCAGCTAGCAGTCACTGGGCAGCTGGGATGGACCAGACACTGTGCCAGTGCTGCGGGCACCTGGTGAGCAGGACAGACAAGCCTGCAAGCTCTGGGAAGCGGGGAACAAGTGAACACATCACAGGGCCACTTCAGTCAGGGCTGGGTGCCCTAAGGATGACAAAAGAGGTGACAAGGAAGGCCGTGATGGAAGTAGAAGATCATTTTAATTTGGTGGTCATGGAGATATCTGTTAAAGGCCTGAGAAGGGGTCGGTCAGGGAAAGGGTCCTGGATAGAATGTGCTGTGTTGAGGGGGAAACACATGCAAAGGTCCTGGGGTAGGTCAGAGGAGTCCAAAACGGCTGGAGCTAGCAAATGCAAGGAAGGGAGAGGTGGCCCTCAGAAGGTAGGGGACTGTAATGGGGTCACTCGCTGTTGTCTCCCATCAAATGAGGCATGCCGTTCCACTCCCCACCTCCACTCTAATCAGGAGCTAAGTGAGGAAGTGGCTCGTCGATCTCTCTGGCTTTGGGCTCTGGGCAGCCGTGAGCCACCGCAGGATTTTCAAGGTTATAAGTGGAGGGTGTTCAGAGTCTGCTCTGAGACTAGGGGTGCTGTGCCCCTGTTTCTCTGGAGTGTGAAGCATGTGTGGAAGGCCAGGGGAGCCCTCCCCATGGTGCCTGAATTGCAGCCCTGCCAGCCTCTCTGAGGCTCGGGTCCTTTGATCCAACAGAGGCCGCCTTCTCAGCTCCCAGGCCCTGGAACCCTTCCGGGCAGGCGGGTTGTGGGCCCCCCAGAGGACAGCAGCTCCTTTCTTTGCTTTCTTTTCCTCTTCCTCCTGGCTGAAAATAGTGCCTGAGCGGCCCCAGCTCTGGCGGCAGCGAGACAATAGCGGCCTCCGGACCAGGCAGCCTCCTGGCTCTCGTCCACCGACCAGGGAGTCTTTGGAGGCGGCCTGGCCGGCCGGGCAGAGCCCCTACTGCCTTTCCCATGGCCTGCGCCAGCCCCGCCACCCCTAGGGTCTGATCGCCCAGGGGCCCCCGCGTGTGCTCTGGGGAAGTCCTTGGCACCCCAGGGCAGCCCAGCCTGTCCCCTGACCCGCTGCTGCTCTGCAGTTGGAGGTCTTGTGCCCCCATCCCGGCTCTCTCAGTCTGGAAGGCAGAGGCCAGAAAAGGTGCTGGTCCTCCCTCCCTTTGCCTCAGAGGATAGGAAGGACTTCTTGGAAGCCAGAGGGATGTGCCCTCTCCCTCCGGAGGAAGTGAGCTCCCTGCCCTTGGAGGTGACAAAGTTCGAATTGCACTGGAGGTAGGAGGAAGGGATCACTCTGGCACCAGCTGGACGCGTGGGCTGGATTGCTCTTGAATTCCATCCCTCCCTGACCAGCGAGGTGGCCCTGAGCTCCCTGCACTCTCCTTCTCCATCTCCAGCCTCCTGCTGCTGATGGGCATGAGGAGTGTGTTCAGAAGCTTCGCCTCTGCTCTGCTTCCCTCCAGATCACTCCTGACCCCCAGGGAGACCTAGAAAGCCAGGGGGAGCCCCTGGCCCCCGAGAGAACCCAGAAGGAGGATTCTTGGTGAGCGATGGCAAGCTAGGATGGCTTCCTGGAGGAGGAGGACCCTAGGAAATTTTCAGAGTACTATGGGGCACGACTGTCAAAGGTGGAGGCCAAGGCCACAGGCTGGACACCCCTTTCTGGCTTCTAATTTGGTCACAGAGCAGGCAGCCCTTCTTGGGTTAGCCTCCACTGGGTTCTAGAAAGATTTGATTTTAAAGTCTGTTGCTTGAGCTGGATGTGTGGTTCACACCTTTAGTCCCAGCTACTTGGGAGGCTGAGGTGGGAGGACCACTGGAGCCCAGGAGATGGAGGCCATCTCAAAAAAATAGAAATGGGAAAAGTCAATTCTGACAAATGTGAAGATTTCAGGTAAAACTCTGAGTCCTTGTCTCTTGGGAACTGGGAAGCTCTGGCTCTCTGTGGTCCCCTCTGGACAGGCAGGTGTCCCCCCATGTGCCCCATAACTTGCTGCCCTTCCTCCCGCCAGCTCCGGCCTGGCCAGCAGCCTCCGAGTGGAGGCACTTGGGTACAGCATAGTCAGGGAGCCCGCCGGCCAGGCCGACTAGGAGCCAGGCTGACGTCGTCCTCCGCAGCTGCCAATGGTTGCCAGGGGAACGGTTGCCAGGGGCTGCTGTCACCTGCGCCCCTTCTCCCCGGCTGGCGGCGGGCTTCTCAGCCCATCTTCCCGGGCTGCCCCCTTTGTTTGTTGCTCCTCTGGGGAGGGGGCCTCAGCAGCGCCTCAGCTTCCCTCTGCCTCTTGAACTTGGGGAGACTGGCCCGCTCCGGAGTCAGCGTCCTGCAGTCGTGTCCCCGCGCGGTCCTGGTGCATCCCATCCAGGGCACTTTGTCCTCCCAGGACGCAGGTATGGCTGGCTCCTGGCTCCTCCCTCGTCCTTCCCCCTTGCTCCCCTCTGCTTCCTCTCCCCCTGCCCCTTCTTTCTTCTCCCCCTCCGCCCCCCTGAGCCCCTCCACTGACAATGTGCTGATAGGTGTGTGGGGGTGTGTGCTGGGGCTGGACTGGCACCAGGGACCCCAGGGGACTCAGAGAAGGTGCTCTAAGAAAATATAGTCAATTAAATAGCAGCCTGGGGACCACACGGAAGTGGTGGGTGAGCGCCCCTCCCTCCGCCAAAGCAGGGATGGGGAGCATTTGGTGCCCTGGCTGCGGTCCTGGGCTGTGGTCAGAGATAAGCCTCTCCGAAGCCGAGGGGGGAGGGGTCCAGGGCTGAGGAGGGTTGGACGTGTCACAGGCCACAAGAGCCCTCCAGCAGGGCTGGGATCCACTGTCACCTGGGACGCCGTGGGGACACTGTCTAGCTCATCCCCAGGAACACATTTCACTGTGACTTCCAAAGAGAATCCCTTTCTAACAGGTAAGTTCTGATGGAAGTGGTTCCAGATTCAGCACTCGGTCTGGAGCCCCGGGTTCGTCTCCACCGCAGCTCTCCGGCCGGGGGACCTGCCCGGGAGGTCTCCTCTGTGCCGTGTGCTCAGTCTGCAGCTGCTGCTCGCTGATGCTGGCAGCAGAGGCGCGTGAGATTGAGTGTGTTTTCTTAAAGAATTTTTTATCCTAGTTCTGCACAATCGTGGGCTCTTTGGACAGAGCCACAAATGCACACGACAGTTTTCTTCATTCCAGTCCTCCTGCTTCCTCTTTGTCGCCCCCCTCCTCCCCGGACCCCCTCCTCCCCTCTAGGGTCTTCCTTCTATCTATCTGCCTGTGAGCTGGTGCCTTGGCTGTGTGGAAAGTCGGAACGGGCTGGGGGGCATTCCTGCACCCGCAGCATCTGGCCGACTTCAGCCCCAGGCTCCCCCTTCTCTCCGCGCCCCCTCCCACTTGGTCTGTCTGCGTTTTCTCTGTTTTGCTTTGTGTTTTTGGTACCAGGAGTGAACCCAGGGTGCGTTACCCCTGAGCCACATCCCTGGCCCTTTTGATTGTTTATTTCAAGACAAGTTCTCACTAAGTTGTTGAGGCTGGCCTGGACCTTGCGATCCTCCTCCCTCAGCCTCCTGGTCCCTGGGATTGTGGGTGTGTGCCACCGTGCCAGCCCCTTTAGTGTGTTTCCAGTGTGTTTCAAGAGCTTTGCTGGCGGTGGCTGCGTAACTGGAGGTGGTGAGTGCCCTGCAGGGTGTGGGGAGCATCTGGAGGGTCTTGGGCTGAGGGCGCTGGGCTCTATGATCAGCAGCTGTGCGGTCCTGGCAATGCCTCTCCTGCCCTTCCCTGGAGGGGCGTCAGGCACACCTGGGCCCTGGCCGGCCTTCGAGGGGAGGGCGCATGACTTTGTGCTGCCTGCCCTTGAGCCAGCAATCTGAGACCTGGAGAAGGACTTGGGGAAAAAGGGAGGGTTGGTGTCTGCCCTTGGGAACTCTGAGGATCCTACACTCCCAAGATGGGCATCTTGCCTGGCCCGGGGGAGCGGAGCTGCAGCTCCAAGAGCCAGCAGGGAGGGAACTGGCTGACCCTGTGGGCCTGGCCTTGGGAGGCGAGGAAGACGGGAAGGGGAACTTGGGCCAGACGAGGGGCCTGGCTGCGGTTGGGTGGGAAGACAGTCTGGCCAGGGTGGAGGAGGCCGGTCAGCGCCCTCTTCTCTGCCAGCTTGGAAGTAAGTCAGTGTCACCTGAGGGATCCTGAAGCCTGCTCAGCTGTGAGTGGGCCCTGGGCCACCGAGAAGGCCAGCAGGGGACAAGGATGACGGTCACCTACTTGACAGCAAGGAAACTAAGGCCAGAGGAGGACAGGCTGGCCCAGAGATACCAGCCAGGTGGCCACAGAGCCAGTTAGGCCTTGTGCCCCAACTCCTGCCGCCTGCTCTGGGCAGGGGCTGATGGATGAGTGTCCAGGACGCTGGTCCCCCTGCTCCGTGGATAGGGTGAGGTCTTGGAGACCCGGCTACCAGCCTCTGCTCCAGGAGCGTGGAGCTGAAGGAACCGCCACCAGCCCCGTGAAACTGCCCCAGGTGGATCCTTCGGGACCCCTGGCCGGGCGTCTTCTCAGCCCCTTCCCTCCCTTGGGTTCCGAGTCTTCTCCATCAATTCTGAAGTTCCAGGAGGCTGAGCCTCGGCTCCCAGATCTCCTGTGTCCTCGCACTGTCCCGCCCCCGCCACCTTCTGCTGAGTGCGTTAGCCACTGGAGGCTGGAGGCCCCAGACCCAGCTGGAGGTGGCAGGCGTTAATGGAGTGGGTCCCTGAGGGACAGGCCTGGCAGTGCCCCTTTCCCCGTGGTGCGGGGCCTGGAGGTATCCCAGGCTCCATGGGGACCTCTCGCCTGCAAGTGTCAGGATGGTGGTGAGGCCCTGGGGGGCCCTGCCGCTGAGTGGCTCCTGCAGGCCACCTCCCGCCAGCCCACGGCCCTTGGGGCAGCCCTGGGAGGGGAGGGCGGCTGCTGGGGAGGGGGATGTTGGAAGGCTTCTTCTATTTTGTGCCGTCGAGATTCCTGAGAGCTTGTCTTTTGAGTTAATGACAGGTGTCCATGGTGAAGAGCTCCCCCCATCACGTGGGGCTGGGACGCTGGGCCCATCTGTATTCGGGGTCCTTCCTGCAGGACTTCCAGGCTTCGCTGATGCCTAAGAGAAAGCAGGGCCCAAGTGCGTCTCTAGCCGGAGGACAGGGGCCACTTGGGAAGGCTTTGGCCTTGGCCGTAGGAGAGACAGGGAGGCCGAGTCCCTGTGAAGGGAAGGGCCTCCGCGGCCACGGTGGCTGAACGCCTGGGCTCTGAGGCTCGGCCAACTGGGCTGAGTCACAACCTGGTTCCATGTGCTTCCTGTGTGGCCTTGACCATGACTTCACCTCTCTGGACTTGGGTTTCCTTGTCTGCGCGTGGAGATGCCGATAGCTCGGCTTCAGTTCCTGCGAGGGTCGCTCCAGCAGCGGGTGCAGGGCTGGACACTGGGGGGCGGTGAAGGTGGTGAAGGTGCTGGCGCCCCGCAGCCTGCGTGAGCCCCTGCCAGAGGGAGCTGCTGTCCCCACCTCCTGGGGACTCCAGGGTCCTTCCACCCTCTCAGACCCACCCTGGTGGACTCTCCTGCTCTCTGCTGTCCCGCTGACCACCGTGGGGCCTCAGAGGATGTGGAGGGCTGAGGCATGGGGACCTCCAGGAGGTGCCACAGGCTGTATCACAGGGTGGGAACCAGGGTGTGCAAAGCTCGGAGGGGGGCACCCAAGGCCGGGGCCTCTCTCAGGCCTCTAAGCACATGCTGTGAACGCCTGGCTGTCCAGGTGCCCTTCCCCTGCAGGCTGGCGGGGCTGCTCTCCTTCCCGTCCTCCCCACGGGGCCAGGACCCTTTCTGGGCACTTGAGGGAGTCGTGCCCAGGGATGTGGCAGGGCCAGAGGTGAGGAAGGCGAGGCTCCTGGGCAGGCTGGTGGCCTCCAGTTGGGCAGCTGCAGCAGTGCAGGCCTCTGCCTGGGCGGGGTGGGCACCCGGCGCCCCAGCCTCCAGGGTGGTGACCAGCTCATCTTCGTCCTGCAGTGCCCTTCTTGGTTAACGGTGGGACTCTCTGGAGCTGGCGGAGCTGGGTGCCAGTCACCCTCTTGTAGAATGGGAAGCAGGGTGGATGGAGAGAGGGGCTCAGCCTCCCGAGCAGTGCCTCCAGGAGATACGGGGGCTGCGGGTGAGGGCAGGGCCCGGGTCCCACCTGCTCTAACCGGCACCTCCTTGGGGCTGGCGTCACCTGATGTTCCCAAGCCAGGTTGCATCTGATAAGGAGATGTGGCGACCTCTGGAAGGAGGGTGCCTCAGCCCCCTCCCACCCCCTGCAGGAAGCACCTGCAGGAGCCTCGCTGTCCCACCCCCTGCCACCCCCCGTCCCTCTACAGAGCTAACCTGCCCCCACCCCAGGCTTCTGCTGGCCTCCTGCACAACTGCACGTGCACACTCAGGCCCGCGCACACTCAGGCCCATGCACACTCAGGCCCGCGCACACTCAGACCCGCGCACACTCAGGCCCGCGCACACTCAGGCACGCACGCCCAGGCGCGGCCCAGCCGCGTGCTCAGCTCTCCAGCTGCCGTTCTCACCCTGCCCCTCTACGGCCCACACCCCCTGTCCCAGGCCCTCTGTGGGCTCCGGCAGCCTAGGTTGGGGAGCAGCTGAGGACAGTGGTGGAGTGGCTGGGAGATGGGCTGGGCCTCTTCTGTCCTCCCCACTGTGAAGGCCCATGGAGGGAGGGCCCTGGGTGGGCAAGACCAGCTCAACCTGGAGAGTGACCCCCGGGCTCCCTCCTTCCTCCCTTCTGGGCCCGTCCCACACCCTGTCCTCCCCTCTCCCCCGCTGTCCTGTGGGAGGCCCGTCAGGCCCCCACCTGGCTACATGCTGGGTGGACCTCGGAGGACCCTGGCAGGTCCTTGTTATGGGTGGAGCAGCCGCACCCTGGGAGCCGCCGTGACCTTCCGCAGCTGAGTGCGTGGAGCAAGCCCCTCTGTTCTCTGACAGAGCCACTGTCCCTGGCCCATGGCCTGGCAGTCAGCGGGACGCTTGCTGGAGAACCCAGATGGCAGTGTGGCCCTGGGAGTCTGGACCCCACATGTCCCTGGGCGCCTCTCCCACAGTGAGTGGGCACCTCTGACGGAAGCCCCTGAGCGGTGGGCGCTGTGTGTGCTGGGTGCGGCCGTGGGCCCACGGGAGGACAGTGCTGCTTCCAGGGACGGCGTCTCGCCTGCTCTTGAAGATGCTCAGAGTGTCCCGGGGGGACGGGCTCTCCAGGCCAGGGAGGCCTGAACCAAGTCTGGAGATGCGACGCCACGTTCAGACCTGGCCTGGGGGCAGGGGTCAGGTCTGCGAGTCTTCCTGGCTGGAGGGGCCGGGCGCCCAGGGAAGGGTTAACCCCAGCCGGCCAGGCCCGTCCACTCACTTCCACCTCCGTCCTCAGAGGAAATGCGTTTTCCAGGAGCTGGACGGGGCCAGGGAGACTGCGGCTCCAGGCAGGATGGCAGGGACATGAGTCAGGCCCGGGAGAAAGTGGGCCCTGGGTCCCTGCCCACCACGAAGGGCCTGGCCAGTGCTGGAGCCGGGGGGTGGGGTGTCCCGTTCAGGCAGGCCCTGCTGCTGCCCGCCCAGCTGGACCCTCAGAGACCCTGCCATGGTGGCCCATTGTGTCCGGCTGGATCAGCTTGTTCTGTTCTTGCACGTGTTTACGGAAGGCCTGAGGTCAAGGGCAGCAGCTCCGGAAGAGGAGCTGGGGGCCCGGGCTCCCTGGGGGGCCCAGCAGCAGCACCCTCTCCAGATGGAAACTTCTGCACTGCCTGGGGTCCACTCAGCCCCCACCTCCTAGAGACCCCAAAGGCAGGGGCCACCATCTCTGGGACCTTCAGTGCAGGCCCCGTCCTTCCCCACCTCCTTCCAGGCCCTGGGAAGGTAGACCAGTGGGACCCACCTCGGGGTGGATGCCAGAGAGGGGGCAGCCTCTGCCATTGCTGGGGTGTCACTGCTGACGCCCCTTCTCTGCGCCAGCCAGGGCTGCGGGGCAGGCAGGGGCCCTGCTGCAGGCTGGGGCTTCGCACTGGGAGGCTTGAAGGCCGGGGCCAGCCAGCTCTGTCCCCCTCCACCTCCAGAGCCCACCGGCAGGTCCCTGCTGCCCGCTGTGAGCCCTGGTCTGGTGTCCAGTCCCCAGGACTCAGGCCCCTCATTCCTGGCTGAGCCGGGTGGTGGGCACCCAGGGGGTGAGCTGGGCACTGGAAAGCCCTATGGGGGCCACTGGAGGCTCCATCAGGGACACTGCCCATGGCCTTGGGTGGGTGGGCTGGGTGGCAGGTGAATATGGGCAGCAGACCTGGGGCGGGACTGGCAGGGGACAAGGGGATGCTAAGTGGACGGCACCCTCGCTCTGCCCAATCTGGGGTCTCCTCCTCCTCTGAAGCCCAGGGTCCTGCCCAGGGCTCTGCAGACTCCCAGGGCCAGGATTGCGGCAGGGAATTTTCTGGGTGGGGTTTCCGCGTGGCCCTCGTAGTTCCGGAAAGTAGACTCCAGGTTTCCCCTGGAGGCCTCCGCAGCTGAGCTGGCCACTGGTGGAGCCGGCGTCAGGCAGGGGAGCGGGAGGGCGGTCCCGCGTGAGCTGCTCAGAAAGCACGCGGAGCTGTCTCTCTGACACCCACGGCCCCTCACAGACCTCGACTGGCTTCGTTCCCACAATGCCCCTGAGGTAGGCTTGGTGTATATTGCTCATTACAGGTGAGGGCAATGAGGCCCAGAGAGAGTGAGTGACTAGTCCAAGGACACACAGCCATAAGTGCAGGGGCTGATTTGGACCCATGCAGTCTGGCTCCAGAGTCCCTTCCACCCAGGGTGGGTTGAAGGAGTCCAGGAGGCCCCTTCTTGCCCACCCTCAAGCTCAAGTGTTGATGGGGACAGAGCTGTCCTCTTGGGAGGAGCTACTCAAGTAGCCAGAGTGGAGCGGAATGAGCCAGGTAATGTCAGGGCAACCAGCCCTTGCTGGTGTTTGTGTCCCACTTCATGTATTCTCCAGGGACAGGGACAGGGACCTCACTCCTGGCCTGCCTCCTGTGCTCTCAAGTGCCAAATTCTGAGGGTGGGTGGTGGTGGTGCTGATGCAAGGCAGATGTTGCTGCCCTCTCCAGGGGTCTTGTCTCCAGATGATTGTGACTCACTTCGAATGTCAGTGGGCCAGAGAGATACATATGAATTCTCGTTGGATCCACCCTTGCTTGCTGTGTGACCTCAGGAAATCACTGTCCCTCTCTGGGCCTCAGATACAAACATCATAAAATGGAGAATTTAGAACCAATTCTTAAAGTGATTTGTGAACTTCCAAGTTCAACCAGTGGAGAGCAGCAAATGCTGGGAGGGGGTTTCCTAGAAGAAGTGACATTTGGCCTGAGGATCAGAGGGGGACGGTGCAGGACTGGCAGATAGGACGGAGGTGACCTGGGAGGGATATGCCCCCTATCCCCGGATGCTGGGTTTCCGTCCGCGGGTCTGAGTGGCTGGAGGCAGTTTTGAAAGGAACCCGAATGCTCAGAGGACACCGAGTGAGACCTTAAGGTCACAGCCCAGGAAACAGCAGCCCTTCCCTAAAACACTTTCACGTCCTTCTCAAATGGTCATGTGATGCCGCCAGGGCCGGGGACAAGCCCCCCAGACCTGTGATTGGAGCACTGGAGTCAGAGGCTGGGTTTCGTCCCTCCCGTGGGGACACAGGGAACTGGCCCTGACGTCAAGGAACCACCCTGGCTTGAGGGCCATCTGGTCCAGGAAGGACATGATGAGGTCCTGCCAGGTCCCCTCTCGCTGTGATGCTGCCACTTCCAGGAAGCCCTCCTGGATTTCTTCCAAACTCAGACTCCTCCTTGCCCCTGGGCGCCCAGCCTCTCTCCACCTGGGGTGTGGCAGGTGATTGCCACGTGCTGCCGTGGTTGGCTGTCGGCAGGCAGTGTGGTCACTGGCCAGCTGGGGGTAGGGAAGGCCAAGCCACCTGGCGTCTGGCCCTATGGGCTACAGTCACAATGGTCCTGACCAGGCAAGGAAAGCCCTGGCCTGCAGCAGTCCCGGGCAAGTCCTTTAAATCCGACAGTGATGCCCGCCCCAGGGCTGCGTGAGGATTCGTGCGGGGTGGAGGGTCAGCTAACAGAGGCCAGGATGGTCAGAGGTGCCCACTCAACCCAGGTGGCAGCGGGCAGAGCTCCGCGCAGGCAGACCCGCGGGGCCCCAGGCTCTCCCCGCTGCCTCGGTGCTGCCAGCAGCGCCCCTGGTGGTCATGGTGGGAGACGATGCGGGCAGCAGCGCCCCCTGGTGGTCAGAGACGCCCTTCCCCTGGGCCCCTGGAGAGGGCGCCGCGATGCCCTGAGCCTTCGGTATTTGGTGCAGCGTCAGCCCCGCAGCCATTATCATCCAGCCACCCCTCTGCACCTGGCGCTGTCCTGAGAGATGGATCAGGGGCTCCCTGGCTGAGTGAGAAGAGGCTGGCCACCCTGCACTGCCTAGGGGAAGCTGAGCAAGGCTCTGGCCAGAGGTGGGACCCACAGGAGGCCGGGGCTGACCAAAGGAGGAGGGCTTCCTGGAGGAGGCGTGCTCTGCGCTAGGGCCGGGGATGGTCATGGTCCTGCTGTGGTTGCTATGGGAGAGCTCTGAGAGCTCACTGCTCACGGTCTCCTCCAGGCCTGGCAGGGGCAAGGTGCAGGCGGGTCCAGGTGGACCTCACTGATTCCACAGGACGTCACCCCGTGGCTCCTGGGCCCAGGGGAGATCCTCTCCTCAGCCATTGCAAACTGTACCCTGGCTTGTGCAGCCAGTGATGCGGAGCTGGGCTCAGGCAGTGGGCTCTGGACAGCCGCTGCCCCTGAGGCTCAGCCTCTGGCCACTGCAGCCCGCGGGCTGCTTCCACTCTGCCTCCCGGGTGGGGTCCCAGCTCCCAGCTAACGCTCATGGTCTCTTCCAGGTGGTGACTTCTCAGGGTGACTTCTGGGGAGGACGATGGCTGCCCGGGTGCCGCTGCAGACGGCACTGATCCTACTGAGTGTGCTCTTCCTGGCTCGAGGTGGGCTTTCCCCAGCTGCCCTGGGGCCATTGCGAGTTAGGTTAAGATGCCCCACACAAGGCAGTCGCCAACACACACAATGTGGGTCTGGGGGTACACTTGGCTTGGGAATGGTGCTTGGGGAAAAGAAAAAGGCACCTCCTTCTGGCCAATGCAGCCCCCCAGGGTACACACCTGGGGTGGAGACCACCCACTAGGCTGCAGCTCTGCTCCCCTTCTCAGCAAATATTGTTGGACAGTGTGCAGCCTGTGCAACGGTATGTGGTGACCATGGCCTCATTAAATACTTTACTACTATTAGAATTCTTTTTTTGCTTTTGAAATTATTATTTATTCTCAGCTTTCTCTTTTGGTATTTTGAAGTCAGATTTTTTTTTTTTATGTGGTATTAGGGAGTGGATTTAGGAACGCTCTACCACTGAGCTACCTCCCCAGCCATTTATATTTTTTTCATTTTGAGACAGCATCTAAGTTGCCCATGCTGGCCTTGAACTCACGATCCTCCTGCCTCAGCCTCCTGAGTAGCTGGGGTGACAGGCGTGGGCCACGCACCCAGCTGAAGCCAGAACCTTTCTAGCAGAACTGACCCACACATTTTCGCAGACCCTTGGAGCCCTTGTGAGTCCCAGGCTCGGGGCTCACAGGGCCTCAGCCCAGGCCCTGTCCCCTCCCGTGCCCCCAGCCAGTCCCTCCCATAGGGTCCCATCTGCAGCCTCTGCCTTCGCAGGTGCCCATGGCGGTGGCCCCCGGGAGGACTTCCGCTTCTGCGGCCAACGGAACCAGACGCAGGGGAGCAGCCTCCGCTACGTGCAGGGGCCGGAGCTGAGCATTTCCATCACCAACACCGAGGACGCCCTCACCATCCTCGCCCCCTTCCCTGCGGGCTCCGGGGCCTCCCGGGCCTTCCCCGAGCCCAGGGGCCTCTACCACTTCTGCCTCTACTGGACCCGCCACACTGGGAAACTCCACCTTCGCTATGGCAAGAACGACTTCTTGCTGAGTGACCGAGCCTCTGACCTCCTCTGCTTCCAGCACCAGAACGAGAGCCAGGCCCAGGGGCCCCTGCTACTCGCCACCTCCATCAGCTCCTGGTGGAGCCCCCGGAACACCAGCCTGCCGAGTGCCTCGGGCTTCACCTTCTCCTTCCTCAGTAAGGCAGCCTTCAGGCCACGGGCAGAGGCTCTGCAGGCAGGGGGGACGACAGCCCAAGCAGGCGGAAAGCAGCCTGGCCTCTGGAGTTCAGGGCACTGGGGAGCCATGGAAGGCACCTGAGGAGGGGAGGAGCCAGACTTAGCAATGAGCTTAGCGGGAGCTTCAGGGTGAGGGGGGAGTGGCAGGTGGGATGAGGCCACTGCTTCCCAAAGGTGCTGAAAGCAGGTGGCAGAGGGCACAGGCTGCCGGGGGTCTGGGTTTCCTTGCTTCCGTTCCTCCCAGGCAGCTGCTGTTTGGGGCAGGGTCCCCAGCAGGTCCAGGCCAGCCTGTAGAGGGTTCTTACAAAACATGAGCTGGAGTCTTCATATTGGCCAAAAATCAGGCTTTCTGGGTTGAAGGTGTAAAAGCCACGGCTCCCCAGGGCCTGCTGCCTCGTGGCACAGGGCCTGGGCCAGTGTCCCCATCTGCCTACCCCATCCCGTCCTGGAGTCACCCTGCAACCCTCAGGTGTAGGCTACCCAGAGTGGGGGACAGGAGTCAGGGAGGCTGGTGGAGTCAGGGAGGCCAGTGGAGTCAGGAAGGCCAGTGGGGCAGAGTCCCCAGAACCACCTCACTGGCCCCCACAGCATCCTGCCAAGGCCCAGCTGTGTGGGGTCTCGCCTGATGGGGGTCCTGCAAGGCAGTCCCGTGTGGCTGGCCTCCTCGATGGGTGGCCAGGGGTCTGCTCCACCTCCAGGAGCCTCAGTTTCCAGGGTAGAAGCACCGAGTCTGTGAGGACTGAGGGTCAGGGGCACAGCCGCCTGGCCCCGGCCTCAGGGGCCCGTCCATCCCTCTCCAGAGCCCACCGAGAAGGCTTTGCCCAACGCCTCCTGGGACATGTGTGACCTGAAGAGGGACCTGGGCCTGCTCAGCCAGCTGCTGCGGCACCCCCTGAAGTCCTCCAGGAAGCCCACGGCCGCCCTCGCCAGCCAGTGAGTGTGGCTCCCTGCGAGAGCAGATGGACTTGGCGGGGAGGGACCTGCAGGGGAGGCCGGGAGCCGCCCTGGGGCTGGGATGTTCTCTGGACTCCTGTCTCCCCAGCTTCTGGAGGAGCTGGCGGGGCCCCAGGCCAAGCCCCCAAGTCAGTGGAGAAAGCGCCACAGCCAGCCCAGGGCTGGCCGGGTGGCCTCCTGCCCGGGAGAGGTGCCAGGGTCGTGGGAACCGCGGAGGAGGCTCAGAGCTGCCGACCTGCCCAGGCCCCGGCCCTCCAGGCCTTTCCCTGCCACCCCGAGGCCTCTATCCTCCTGTCCCCTCTTTCCTCCTCCCTGACTGCTGCCCCAGTCCCCTCTCTGCCTCGGTCTCCCTGGCACCCGGGGTCCCTCCGTGAGTCACCCGTGCCCCTCCTCCCCTCCAGGCAGCTGCACAGCCTGGAGTCCAAGCTGGCCTCCGTGAGGTTCCCCGGGGAAACCGTGTCCTTCCAGGAGGACAGGGTCAACGCCACTGTGTGGAAGCTACAGCCCAGCACCAGCCTCCAGGACCTGCGCATCCACTCCCGGCAGGAGGTCAGGGTCGGGGGTCAGTGGACTGGGGCCCGGGCAGGAAGCAGGTGTGGGCTGAGCTGGGCAGGGCAGTGGGAGGCGCAGGCGTGACCCCTGGGCCTCCCCTGGAGGTTCCCGGCCCAGGACGACCTGCTTGGTCAGTGGCTGCCAGGTGCTGAGGCACAGTGGCCAGGGCAGGGGTCCCTCGGAGGGCCTGCTCCCCGCCCTGTGTCCTCAGGCCCCTGTGAGGGTCTGGTTGGCTGGGAGCCCCCCACATGGGCTTGCGGCCACCACACAGGCTGCCGTAGGCGGGGCTGTCTGAAGACCAGGGGCCACTCATGGGCCTCCCAGGTGTCCCTGGGCCTCACAAGGCGCCCCAGCCACAGCCGGTGCCGGGAAGGACCGTCAGAGTCCCGCTGACCCTCCGCAGCGCTGGGGACGGTGTGGTGCGGGTGTGGCTGCAGGTCTGGGCCCAGCATGGCTGTGTCTGCAGGAGGAGCAGAGCCAGGTCCTCGAGTACTCGGTGCTGCTGCCCCGTGCGCTCCTCCAGCAGAGCAAGGGCCGCCGAGGGGAGGCCGAGAAGAGACTCCTGCTGGTGGACTTCAGCAGCCAGGCCCTGTTCCAGGTACCCCACCCAGGGTCCTCCCCTGAGGGTCAGCTGGTGTCTGACAGAGAGCTGGAAAGAGCCTGCCATCGGCTCCCTCCTCCAGGAGCCAAAGTCTTTCTTGTCAAGTCCAAAATGAGACGGTTGCGCAGCCTGGAGGAGCTGAAGCACGGTTATTCTCACTATAGTGTGAATGACTGCTGTTCTCACTACAATGTGAATGCATGTGAGGCTCTGGCTTTCAGAGCCACGAGCTGGGACAGGCACTAGTCTACAGAGGCCAGGGGACTTCTAGCCTCCCTTCTCAGCCCTGCTCTCTTCTCCCAACCCACACATCTAGGACCAGAATTCCAGCCAGGTCCTGGGCGAGAAGGTCCTGGGCATCGTGGTGCAGAACACCAAGGTCGCCAACCTCCCGGAGCCGGTGGTGCTCACCTTCCAGCACCAGCCGCAGCCGGTGAGTGCGCCAACCTAGGGCTGGAGGATCCCCGAGGCTGCCGCCTCCTGGCCTCCCCTTCCGACTCTCAGATCGCCTGGCCTGGGCTGCACCTGGCAGGGTGGGCGCGGCCTAACCTCTGTCCGGCCGCAATGGGACCCGCTCTCCTTCTTTCTTGTCCCACAGAAGAACGTGACCCTACAATGTGTATTCTGGGTTGACGACCCCACGAGTGAGTGTGGGGGTGTCCGAGTGGGCGGGGCAAGGGGCCCTGGAGGCTGCGGGGTGGCTCCGGGAGGTGGAGGGGGTGGGCCTTAGCAACGGAGGGGCGGATCTGCCCAGCCGAGCAAAGTCTCCGGGGCAGGCGCTGACCAGAGCCCCTGCTGTCCCCGCCGCAGGGAGCAGCCCTGGGAGCTGGAGCAACGCCGGGTGCGAGACCATCAGCAGGGAGACCCAGACGTCGTGCCTCTGCAACCACCTCACCTACTTCGCGGTGCTGATGGTGGGTGCCCTCCCCACGCCTCCAGCCATTTAGTTCCTGTCATCATCCCATTTTATAGATAAGGAAACTGAGATTCAGAGAGGCTAAGCAACTTACCCAAGATCACACAGCTAATTAAAAATAGAAAAAGAAAAAAGAAAAGATCTGGCCTGTTCAGCCAGTGCTCTTTAGTCCTAAATTTTGGTACATGATCAAAGCATAGATTCCCACTGCTAACCCACAGGGCTGGAGCCAGGAGGGTGTCTCCAGGGAGTCCCTGACTGGAGGCTGAGGCCCAGCATGGAGGTCCCTGAGGCAGGCTTCAGTACTTCCAGGATGTCAGAGGTTTTGCTTCCCAAGTTCATGCTCCTGGAATCCCCTGGGTGTGGGAAGCTCACTCCCTCACAGTCCTCATGTTGCAAGTTGTAGAAAATTACACGTAGCCCTCCGCCCTTACCTTACCATGCGGTCCCATCCCCATAAGCCCACTGTAAACTGATAATGTCCCAAGCTGAAATGCACCCAGCCAGGCACGGGGAAGCACGCCTGGAATCCCAGGGGCTCTGGAGGCTGAGGCAGGAGGATCACAAGGTCAAGGCCTCAGCAACTTAGCGAGGCGCTAAGCAACTCAGTGAGACCCTGTCTCTACATGAAATATAGAAAGGGCTGGGGATGTGGCTCGGTGGTGAAGCGCCCCGGGGTTCGATCCAGTACCAAAACCAAAACAAAGCAAGAGACAGAATCCGCCTGGCCTGCAGAACATTTAGACACACCGCACGGCAGAGGCTGGTGGCTCTCCAGGTGACCTTGGGGCTGCTGCCGCCCAGCACCCCCGGGAGGGTCCTCAGCCCCCCCCCCCCAAGTGCATGTCATTTTCACATCATAAAGTCGGAAAACCCCAAGTTGACCCTGGTAAGTGAGGACCCCCCTGTAGTTCATGCTGGCCTGGAACCGGGTTCCCGCCCTCCGCCTGCCCTGGCGCTGAGCCCCGCCCCGTCCCGCAGGTCTCCGCGGAGGTGGGCGCGACGCACAAGCACTACCTGACGCTGCTGTCCTACGTGGGCTGCGTGGTCTCCGCCCTGGCCTGCATGCTCACCATCGCCGCCTACCTCTGCTCCAGGTAGGGCCCGGGAGGGGTGTCCATCCACACCTGAGGCCAGGACCCCACAGCGGGGACCTGGCCCACCTGCCTGGCCCCGGAGTGTGCGCGTGGCTGGGGGGGCCTGGGGGCCCCGTGCTGACGCCGGGCGCGTTTCGCCGTCACTCCTGGGTGTTTGGATCACAGCATTACAAATTTTAGTTCATTGCCAACATATCAGATTGGGAGAATCTGTCCTTCTGCCTCTGGGTGACCAGGTGGGCGCAGAGGATCTGATGGTGATAAAAACGAAAACAGCTACCACTGGCCTCCAGCCTCCCATGGCCGCGCACCATTCTGAGTGCTTTTCAGGTTCAGACTTTGTTCAGCCTCACCAAGAGGGATCGCTCAGAAAGGGTGATGCACTTGCCTGAGGTCACACAGTGAGGAAGTGGCAGAGGTTTGCAGACTGTCCATGCTTGGCTTACCTGAGCCTGGGGTCCCTTGAAGTCTGGCCCAGGGTTTGGGTAAAGGGGAGGCACCCTGTCCTAGACCAGGAGGAGGGAGAACAGGTGTGTGCGGGGGGCACACGTGCGCACAAATGACCGTGTCACACAGTCCACACCACGTCTGTGACCACGCTGTTCATGTGTAGGGCCGAGCATCCATGAGAAGGGACAGCTGAGGGGCCTGGGGAAGGATGGTGGGCGGCGGGCAGAGCGCCTCACTGAGCACAAACGCGCCCAGCCGCCAAGGGACAGGGACTGTTAGGGGGCCAGACCTTGAGCCCCTGTGACCCTGACCCGACCCTGTGAGACCCACCTGGCGCTTCACAGAGGTACCAACTGGGAGTCCAGGGTGGAAGGGAGGGGCCCAGGGTGGGCCCTGGGTTGGGGACAGTGCAGCCCCGCACGTCCAGCCTGGTGGCGCTGGGCCTGTGGCCTCTGGGGCCACCTGGGACCCTGGGCAGGGGAGGTGCGCGCACTGATCTGTGGACAGACAGGCGCACGGCCTGCGCTGAGGCTCGGGCGGCAGGGAGGGCAGCCGCGGATGGCGGGCGGCCTTGCGTCTCCAGAGTCCTCTTCCTCCTGGGGACTGTCAGGCTGCTGTCTTCCTGCCTGTCTGTCAGGACTGCCGCTGATGTGCACACGGTGCCCGGCACACAGTAGGTGCACAGGGCACGCAGTAGGCGGGTGCCAGGCACACAGATGCAGAGGGACAGAGTGAAACGCCCGGCTGCAGCCTCAGGAGCAGCCTAGGGCGTGTGCGCGCGTGCGTGCAGTGCGCACAGCCTGGAGTCGGGAGGGGAGGGGGAGGGGGAGGAGGGGAAGGGGAGGGGGAGGGAAAATAGGAGGGGGAGGGAAAACGGGAGGGGGAGGAGCCGCCGCGGCCCGGCTCCGCCTTGCCACGCCCACCCACCGAGGTGGCCCCGCCCGCACAGGAAGAAGCCCCGGGACTACACGGTCAAGGTGCACATGAACCTGCTGCTGGCCGTCTTCCTGCTGGACGTGAGCTTCCTGCTCAGCGAGCCGGTGGCGCTGACGGGCTCGCAGGCCGGCTGCCGGGCCAGCGCCGTCCTCCTGCACTTCTCGCTCCTCGCCTGCCTCTCCTGGATGGGCCTCGAGGGCTACAACCTCTACCGGCTCGTGGTCGAGGTCTTCGGCACCTACGTCCCTGGCTACCTGCTCAAGCTGAGCGTCGTGGGCTGGGGTAAGTGTGTGTGTGGGGGGGTGTCGTTGGCCCTCAGAACTGCTGCTCCCACTTTCTTCTAGCAAAACACATAGCTGATTCAGCTTCTCCACCTTTCCCCCTGACTTCCCTTACTGCTTCATTCACCTGCCCTCCTCAGGGTTCCTTCACCTGGTCTGGAACAAGGTTCCCTTTAGGAAGATAGAATGGTGAGCCCTGTCCCCAAGAAATACTTCCAAATTCTCCACATTCATTCTATTCAAAAGGGAATTTGCAGCAAGGGCTGCCATGTATGGATGTACAGGTTGCACACTGCTCAAGGGCAGCCAGCCAGATGAGTGGACTGAAGTCAGGTCTTGTGCCACTTACCTAATTCACTCAGACCACAGTGGCCCTGCCTGTGGATCCTGCTGAACCTCAGGTAACAGATCCTCTGTGGCTTTGGAAATTCGTTCTTGGCCAGAAAGAGCTCATTTCACCCATGGCCCACACCAGTCAAGTCAGACTCAGAACCCTGGGGCTTACACCACGAGCCATTGGACATTGCACAGTCCCTAACCCCACCCTACTGCTCCTCCTGGGTCCTCATTGGGCCACCTCTCCATTCACTCTGGCCAGTTACATGACACTCCTGGAGTTGGCTCTGTGTTGAGACCCAGGTGTGCAGAGGTCAGGGGGCCCCCAGGGAACTTTCAGTCTCCACTTGGAATGGACGAGGTCAGGCCAGTGCAGTCCTCCACTGGGCCAGAGTTCCTCCTGTCCCTCTGAATCCCCCCATCCCTGCCTGCTAATGTCCTGTCCCATCTTCCCATCTCTCCTGCACCATCTGGACCTTAGCAGAGAGCTGTGTCCTTCCTCCCAGGGACCTCAGATATGACTGGGGGGGGGGGCTCTGTGAGCAAAGGCCCAAGGAGGGGCCTCACCCCCAGACCTGCTGAAGCAGGGGAGAGTGGCCTCAGAAGGTGGAGATGGAGCCCCATCTTTCCTGCCCTCAGGCTTCCCCATCTTCTTGGTGACGTTGGTGGCACTAGTGGATGTGAACAACTACGGCCCCATCATCCTGGCTGTGCACAGAACACCATCAAGTGTCATCTACCCTTCCATGTGAGTGGCCAGGTGGGGGGCAGGAAGGTGGACCTCTGGCTGCAGGGAATAGAGAGCGGCCTGGGTGCTCCATGCTGGCCAGGAGACCCTGGGTTCAGGTGACTGGAGGGGTCGGCTCAGCGGTGGCTGACCCTGGGCTAAGGGCCATGGAGGCAGATGACAGACCCGGATCTGCTGCTCACTTGCCAGGTGGCCATGGGAAGGTCCCTGCCCTCTGTGAGCCTCAGCATCCTTGTCTGTGGAGGGGTGTGGACTGGGCCAATGGGCTCCCACTCTCTCCCCAGCAGGGTTGCTCTGCCTCCCACAGAGACAGAGGGACCCACGCTTGGCCACACTGAGGGCCACTGCTCTGCTCAAAGGCTCCAGCAGGGAGACCAGTGAGGCTGGTCCCGTCCTCCTCCACTCACCTGATTCACCCAGGCTGGCGGTGGCCCTGCCGGAGAGTAGCCTGACCCCAGGCTGAAGCCGGAGCTCCTGAGCTCCAGGCTGGGGAGGAATTATTTGCCCTGGCTCAGTGTTTTTGAAACGATCAGCCCTTTACATCATGACCCGTGATTTCTGCCTCGCCCTTTTACCATCTGTATCATTACTTACTTAATATTTTTCTTTAAATCATCGAGCTTGTTAACTTAAATGCGTTTAAAAAATTATGCCAACACTGTAAATAGAAAATAAGCAGCTCTTGCCGTCAAAGTGAGTAATAGGGAAGCAAACGGGTCAGGAGCATGGCAAGCCGTCCAGCCGCTGGGCACTGACCCTGTGCCCTGGCCACAGGTGCTGGATCCGGGACTCCCTGGTCAGCTACGTCACCAACCTCGGCCTCTTCAGCCTGGTGTTCCTGTTCAACATGGCCATGCTGAGCACCATGGTGGTGCAGATCCTGCGGCTCCACCTACACAATCAGAAGTGGCCCCACGTGCTGACGCTGCTGGGCCTCAGTCTGGTCCTCGGCCTGCCCTGGGCCTTGGTCTTCTTCTCCTTTGCTTCCGGCACCTTCCAGCTTGTCATCCTCTACCTCTTCAGCATCCTCACCTCCTTCCAAGGTAGGTCTGGGGAGGATCTCGTCACCTCACCAAGACGGGTGTCCACACAGGGAGCACAGTTCCAAAAGGGATGCCCCAGGGGAAACGAAAGGTGTCCTTCTTTGGGCCTCAGTCTTCCCATTCAAAAAATGGGAGCATCCAGGTCACAGGGGATGAGGTGTGTTAAGCACCTCTCACGTTCACACCCTGTGCCACGCCCCGGGGCCCCGGTGTGAGCCAGCAGGAGGGAGGTCTCATGGGGCTCAGTGCTGGTGGGGAGGCCGAGAACCAGGAACCAGGAACCACATGACGACCTCAGAGGTAGGGAATCAGAGTGCGCGACGTCATGGACAGTGCTGTGGCTGGGGAGGGGGGATGCTTTTGGAAGGCTGGCCTGGGAGGACATTTGAGGACAACAGAGATCCAGCCATAGAGATCTGGAGCCTCCTTACTCCAGGTGTCCCGCACAGACCAGCAACAGCCCTGGGTGCAGAATGTGGCCCGCCCCGCGCTGCTGGTCGTGTGCATTTTAGCAAGATGCCAGGGGATTCACGAGCACGCACAGTTGAGGCCCGAGGAGGAGAGCACTAGGCCCAGGGAGAGGCAGGAACAAAGGCCCTGAGCTGGTGGAGGCTGTGTATTTGGAGAACAGAGAGGGGGCGTGGCCGAGGGCGGGGCGGAGGGCGGGACCCCGGGGACCTCCCCACCCTCCTTCCCCGCCTCCCCATGTCAACCAGACTCACGCTTCTGTTCTTGGCCTTGCTGACCAGGGACCAGGGACGGGGCTGCCCCGCCAGATTCAGGGGCTCCCACACGGGGTCACTGGAGGACGGTAGGGGTGGGTGAGGGTGCAGGGCAGACGTCACCAATTCCACGTAACGTTTGCGTCTTCATTTTCTGGCCTGTGAAATTGAAGGGGGACTCGAGAGCGTTCTGGGTCCAGGGGCAGATCTGAGTAGAGGTGACCCCCGGAGGGGCTGCCCCCGCTGAGCCCTGTCCCCGCGCCCCGCCCCAGGCTTCCTCATCTTCCTCTGGTACTGGTCCATGCGGCTGCAGGCCCGGGGCGGCGCCTCCCCGCTGAAGAGCAGCTCGGACAGCGCTCGGCTCCCCATCAGCTCGGGCAGCACCTCGTCCAGCCGCATCTAGGCCGCAGCCCCACGGCCCAGCGCGAGGGTGCAGAGCCGGGCCTCTGCTCACTCTGCCCGCGGTCCCCAGACTGAGCACGGCCCCTGCCAGCCAGAGGCAGACCTAAGAAGGCTGAGGACCCTGGAGGATGGCCTGTCACCATGGCAGCCAGACATCCACCTGGCCTTGAGGACTACTCGGCTCCCAGGTCCAGCTTCCAAAGGGCTCACTACACTGCCACGGAGGCTGTGGGACTGTCCCCACAGCTGTCCCAAACTGGGACTGAAGCCTTGTCCTTCCTGCCCACCCAAGGACCCGGCCTTCATTGTTGGGTGGGACCTGCAGACCTCAGGCCCCGGCTGTGGTCATGGAGGCCAGGGACACACATCGTAAGCCCTGTGCTCCTGCCCAGGGCAAAAACGTGGCTGAGGCAACTCAGTCCTTGGTGGTCACCATGGTGGCACTTTGAAGCCCCTGTCCCTTTAACCTGAAGGTGGCCAGTGGGTTGGGGCAGTGTCCAGCTGGAGGCCTGGAGGAGAGGCCTCCTCTCTAGAGTGCATGGCAGCACCTACCTCTGAGCCCAGTCCCGCCTCCCTCCCAGCCTCCCAGTCCCCACTCCACCTGTCCTCTGCACGTGTCCCTAGTCCTCCACCCGCTGCCCGGTCCCCAGTTCCAGTGCTGTTATTTGGAGGAGTGGTTTCCCAGAAAGGCCTGGTGCCTGCCTGCACTGGCTGACTTAGCCTGGGGGGGTGGGGGATGCAGGGGCTGGACCAAGTCCATCTGTCCATCTGCCTGGGCCTCTCTGAGCTGCCTCACCCTCGCTCACACCCCAGAGTGGCCCTGCCCTCCTGTGGCAGGAACCATGGAACAAGCAGCCTAGTCTGGTTCCATCCCAGCACTCCAACGGCTGAGATGTCCTGCTCTGGGGACACTGGCCTGAGCCTGTCACCCTCCTAAGGAGTCACCTTAACCCCTGCAAATGGCCCGGACACACATCATGGTGAATTCTCTCCAGTAAAACACACTGGTCCATCGCTGGCCTGTGCTGGGCGGTAGGGACACAGGTGACCAGATCTGGCCTCTGCGAAGTCGCAGCCTGGTAGGCGCAGCCTGCTGACAGCTAAGAGCTGCTGGAGATGCGGGTGAGAATCCAGGAGGCTCCCTGCAGGGGGCGGCGGCCCTTCTCTATCTCGGTCTTACAGATGGGGGGTGTTCTTTGGTGTTTTTCTTTTAGGATGTTCTTTTTAAGTACCAATTTGTGTGTCTTTTGATAATTGAAAAAAAGTGCGTGTCTGTCGTAGAGAATTTGGAAATTGTAGAAGACGGTCAAGAAGAAAATAAAGCTCTGCTGTCTGTTGCCTGACGAACCAGCGTGGGGGTCTTGGAGTGTTTCCTTTGCAGCTTTTTCTTGTGCATTTGTTAAAAGTGTAACTGATATAGACGCTGCGGGGCCACCCGGGGAACAGGGAAGAGAAGAGAGGAGTGTGTGGGAAAATGTCACCCACAGGAAACAGCCTGTGGTGACATCAACCAGGGACAGTGGAGGACAGACAGCAGGTCAAGGTGGTGCTTGGGGGCCCGAGTGAACTGGAGATCGGACACCCCTTGCTGAGGGGCTGCTGAGTGACCGGTCCCAGCTGGTCGCTGCAGGACAAGGACCCATGTGACCAGATCACTCTTTCCAGAGAAATCCAGATTGTGGTGTTAAATCCATTGATTTTTAAATTTTGACAAATCCAAAAATTCTCTGGCCAGAGAGATGACATGCATGGGCTGCCTTCAGCAGGTTGTGGGATGCAGGTGGCCAGGGTGGTGACCAGTCTGAAGCAGGTGAGCTGCAAGAATGAGATGACTGGATCGCATGTCCCACCTGCTGAGCACGCGCCCCACCTGCCTTTGGACGCATTCTGCCAAGTCTCCCCTCCCATCCTGTGACCTAGGAGGTCTCCTAGGCTTCTGTCCCCCTCAGGTCACCTTCGGTCACCACTTGGCAGGGGAGAGATCCCTGGGGCTCTGGGGTGGGACAGCATGGTACCAGGCCACCGTGGTGGCTGTTGCAGACTGGCAGGGCATGGATGTGGGATCTCTGGGGACCTGCGGGCACCTTGTTCATGGGAACCCCTGCCCTGCCTCTCTCCCAACTCCACTCTTTCCTGTGGCTTCTACTCTCACCTTTCTCCAGATGGGGGTTCTTATGCCCCCTTCTCCCAAGAACACCCCCATCCCACCCAACGTCCTGACCGGCAGCCCAGTGGGAGCAGAGCCGACTCCTGTCCCCCCAGGCCACTCTGCCTTGGCAAGAGGGTCTCTGAGTCCCATGGCTGGGCTAGGCTGGGGGGGGCACCTCCTGTCCCCCGAACCCCCCAGGCAGAGAGCTCTGCTCCCCTCAGACCCTTCTCTTTCTTGAACATAGTTCTGAGGCTGGCTCAGGAGTAGGGAGGGGTCTGGAGTCAGGTCCCATCTTCTCTGATGGGCTCCACCTTGCTCCCATGGCCTGAGGATTCTTCCTGGGCTGTGGGCTGCAGATGAGGGACCACCCTTCCCCAGGACGTGACCAGGTAGTTCCCTCTGGCAAGGGAACTGGATGGAGTGACTGAAAGGTGAATGCTGACCAGGTCTGACCAGAGGGCTGGAGGCCTGGCCCTCCGGAGCCTTCTGGACAAGCTGGGGACCGGAGGTAGTGCAGGGAGACCCCACAGTCATGTTGACCTGGGATTTGGGAGGCCCTGGGATTTGGGGGACCCGGGGCTCTGTGAGTGGCTCCAGGCCCATCCCTGGCCCCCAGGGGGTCTTTCAGAGAGGAACTGTAGACCCGGGGGCTCCTCCCGGACCTGTCTGGCCCTCCCTGCCACCTTCCCCGTCCCCTGGTCCTGGCCTCCAGCTGGGCTGGCTGCTCCGTGTCCCAGGCTGCATCTCTCTGGGCATCACAAGCTGGCACTCGTTGGTCCTCTGAGGCGGGGGCTCCAGGTCAGGGCTCCAGGTCAGGACTCTGCGGTGGGCCCAGAACATCAGCACCAAGCCTCACCTCGCCCCTGCCTGTCCGTGGGGGGAGGCGGCAAGGAGAAGGCGAGTCCCAGCTGCCCTGCAGAGGAAGTTCGGGGGCACAGGAACCTCTGGGTTCTGACCTGCTGCATGCTGGGGTCCCACCTGCTTCCCACAGCCCATGAGTGACTCTGAATTTCGTCCCCACCCCTTCCCAGGCCCAGAGGACCCAGCAGAGACCTGTTGGGATGCTCTGTCGGAGGAGGGAGGGCCAGCCTCAGCTCCAGGGGCCTGGGGACACTGGTGACCACACACAGGGGCCCGCTGCCTTTTGGCATCTGAGTGGCCATGGACCACACCACGGGCCTGGCCTCTCCCACAGCTTCCTCAGGCCACGGTGCTGGGGCGCCCCACCCTTCCTCAGCCCAGGCCACTGAGTGTTCACTGCCCCCGCTTCCTGCCTGGGCCAGCGGCGACCAGTTTGGGGAGGATGACTAATTTCACAGAACTGATTACCGTTGAGTGACCATGATGATAATGCCCAGCCCACCAGCAAGTCCACATGCATCAGTCCTTCCCAAGCTCTGTGAGTGGCAGACAGCTCATGCAGGGTCACCTGGTCAGGAAATGGCTAGGACAGACCTCAGCCCAGGTCCAACCACCCTGCCAGGGCCCGAGCCCCTCTGTCCTTCCTGTTACCCTGCTCAGGGCCTGCAGGGCCAGCTCCTCCCTCCCAGGCCCCCCGCAGGTGTGGGCTTGAGTCTGGCTTTGTTCAAATGGCGGGCAGCCTGGTGTCTCTGACTTCGTCCCTAGAGCCAGGCTGTGTGCCGGACTTGGCTCAGCAACTCCTGCCGCCGGTGCTCTGCGAGGAAATGAGGTCCCGGCTTGCAAGAGGGGCAGCTGAGCAGGGGTGCCTGACCCTGGCCCGGGCTCCTCGCCACTCCCCAGGGGTCTGCTCCGGTGCAGAGGCCCTGTGGCCACCACTCCCCAGCAGGCCACAGGAGCAGCCCCAGGGTTCCGTCTGGCTCCCTCTGCAGGGGGTCCCGGGGCGGGGGAAGCTGGGAGCTCGGCCAGTTCCCCATGGTCACCTTTCACAACTCCGCGATGGCGCCACCGAGCAGGAAGGATGAGAAAGAGGCCCCCGGAAGCAGCAGTGGGGTGGGCAGGGGGAGGCAGAGCAGCGGGACAGAGCTGGGGACCCGAGGACCAGATGCTGCAGGGCTCCGCGGGCCACCGATGGCGACACCCTGGGGCGTGGGGGCTCTGCTGCTCCTGCTCCTGGCCGCAGGTGAGTGCTGGCCCCTCAGCCCCCCCTGCCAAGCCTGGGAGACCCTGTGCTGCAAGAGGCGCAGGTCAGGGAAGGGGCGAGCCAGGGCCCGGGGCGGAGGGCAGGGAGTCGGGTGTCTGGAAGCCTCCACGCCCCCTCCAGCCTTGTCCCTCTGGGTGGGTCCTGTGGTCCTGTGGGGCAGGCTCCCCTGGGGTCTCTGCAGAGCCCTGCGGGGCGGGGTGGGGTCGGGGAGATGGAGAATGTCCCCATGTCAGCTGGGGCTCCCTCCCAGGCCTGCTCTGGGACAAGCTGTTCAGCTGGCCTCTGGAGCCCTGGGAGCAGGTGGGGACACTCTGGAAGCCGTGGCCGTCCACCCACCCATCACAGGTCCTGTCTCCCAACTGTCCCATGGTTCTCAGCGACCAGAGCTGGATGCGGGCTCGTCCAGCCTTCTTCTCCCGCCCTTACACACAGACGTGGGGTCTCCAGAGGCATTTGGAGGCCGGGGCCTGGTCCTTGCCGTCCTCTCTCCCCTCAGCCCCCGGCCTGCTCTGTGCCCTCTTGGCGGCTGGTGGTGGCTCTGCAGTCCCCTTAGGTAGAGGGGGCGGAGGTGCTCCCAGCCCAGAGCCTGGGCTCTGCTTGTGAGCAGCCAACTCGCAGGTTTTGTGACTTTGGCCACGCGGATCAGCCTCTTGGGGCTTCAAAGCACCTCTTCAAAGGGTGAGAGTGGGCGACATGCAAATTCGTGCAAATTTCTGTCTCTGCCTCAAAACAGTGCACAATGGCGCGCTGGCCTCAGTGGCTGTTAGACTAACTCAGCGGGGAGAATGGCTGTCACCAGGCCCCCTGAGTGGCCTCAGGACCCTGGTTCCTCACCGAAGCTGGACGTTGCTGTTGGGCCTTCAAGGCTCCCCCGAGGGGCGTTGTGTCCCTGATGGCAGGATGGGTCCCTGGGCTTGGGTGAAAGGTCAGCCATTGGAATGACATAAGGAGCTTGGCAGGTTTATTTCTAGAGGGGACGATTTGGCCACTGTCATTCCCCATATATTTTGTCTTAAAAATAAAAAACAAACTAGTTTAAGTTGAAAGCACTTCAGTGCATGATTGTTTAAAAAAAGTAGCACCCGAGAGGGGTTTTAAAAAATGGCCCCTGCCCGCCTCGCCCAGCACCACCATCCCAGAGGCGGCTCAGCTCCCGGGGGGCTGGTCTGACAGGCATGGAGGAACAGGGTGGAGACCCCCTTCCTGCCCCAGCGTGTGAAGGGGACAGCAAAGCCGACCCCGGAAAGAGCCCCGCGGGCCAGCCCAGACACCACAGAGGCTGCGACTCCTCCTAAACCAGGAGGCTCGAGGCCGCCTCTCAGAGGGGCAAGAATCTGAAAGTTTGGTAAAAGCTGGTGTCATGAGTCTGTGACCAAATAGCCACCCCTGTCCACTTTTGGTGGGAGCACGTATAGAGGCACCTTTCCTTTTCTGAAGGAAAATTCAATAGTACTTAACATTTTCTTTCATTTTTAAATTTCATTTGTTCTAATTAGTAGCACATGACAGTGGCATGCATTTAGACATTTTGATAGATCATTGGGTACTTTTATGTGAAGAGGACTTGCATTTCTTTTGTTATATTTATTCCTGATCATTTAGTTATTATTATTATTTTTATTTTTATGGTCTACATTTTGATTCACAAAGGGGGTACAACTTTTCATTTCTGTGGTTGTACATGATGTCCATTCACACCATTCGCAATCATACATATACATAGGGTGATGACGTCTGTCTCATTCCACCATCTTTCATGCCCCTTCCCCTTCCCTCTCTCATTTCCCTCTACATAATCTAAAGTTCCTCCATTCTTCTCTCACCCTCATCCCCCAAACCTGATTATATATAATCATCCACTTATCAGGGAAAACATTCAGCCTTTGGTTTTTTGGGATTGGCTTATTGCACTTAGCATGATATTCTCCAATTCCATCCATTTAGCTGCAAAAGCCAAATATTATTCTTCTTTATGGCTGAATAGTATTCCATTGTGTATATATACCACAGTTTCTTTATCCATTCACCTGTTGAAGGGCATCTAGGTTGGTTCCACAATCTAGCCATTGTGAATTAATAAGGATATAGAATAACTGGAACATTTATGTACTACCATTAGGAGTTAAAATTGGCACATATATATTGGGAAACAGTTTAGCACTGCCTATTGAAATTAAATATAGACAAATAGTAGTTTAACTTCTAGGTGAGTTTTCAATAGAAATGCTTACATTTTTTCACACCAAATGTGCACCGAACAGTATGTGAAAATTGTTCCTAGAAATATTGCTTATTATAGGCCAGTATGGAGAGAAATGTCAATGCTTATAAACAATAAAAATGAATAAATAATTATATAATACATGCATCTAAGGGGACACTGGACACGGATAAAAATGGGTGGATCATGGCTACATGAAGCAACATAGATGAAGCTCATAACCATGATGTTAAGAGGAGGAAACCAGGGGCAGAAGACTACATTCCGTATGATTCCATTTATATACAAGTTCCAAGACAGGCGAAACTAGTCTATGTGCTTGTTTATTTACGTATTTATTGGTGATTGAACCCAGTCACTTGATTGAACTTGTTTGCTTTGCAACATTGGGGCTCAAACCATGGTGGACATGCTAAGTAAGCAAGGGCTCTACTACTGAGCTATGCCCCAGCCCCCAAATAGTGCAATGCTTTAAAGCACATACATTTTGATCCAGCAATTCCTATGATAGGAATATTTTCTATGAATTCTCAGCACCAGCTAACAAAGATGCACACTCAAGAATTCTCATGGCAGCATTGTTCAAACATGAAAAAGGAAAGAAAAACCCTAAACCAAAACCTTAAATACTATTAATAGGGGACTAGGTAAAAAACTGTCTTTCTATCCATATAATGGAATAGTATGCAACTATATAAAGAATGAGATAAAAAGTTCTTCAAGATATATCACAAAGTGATCCTATTCTTATAAATTTAAAAGTGACCTTCCTCCCTCCCTT
>JAJEJO010004637.1:121500-149268 GCA_020662805.1 Glaucomys volans
TTCTTTCTTTCTTTCTTTCTTTCTTTCTTTCTTTCTTTCTTTATTTCTTTCTTTCTTCTTTCTTTCTTCCTTTCATCTACACTTCCCCCATCTACCCTGACTAGTCCTGTGAGGTGTGGGGGTGCTTCCTCTCATCTTGGAAACTGAGGGTCAGTGTGATGGAGTCCAGCCAAATGCACAGCCACTGTGGAAGAGGAGGATGGGCTCCAGCCCACACCACCAGACTCAGGAGCTTGAGTCCCTCCTGGCCCTCAATGTCCTGCCCACCGGCCCAGTCACTCTCTGCATCCCTCCCTTAGGAGGCAGGACAGCCACTGAGGTGCCAAGCAATGTCTGCCTGGGGCTGAACATCGAGGACCAGTATGACCCCTTCTACTTGAACCGTACAGCCAGGTGCTTTGCCCGCTGCCTGCGGCTGGGGGACGTCTCCTGCAATGTGGAACACCTGGAGAGGTGAGGCCTGCAGAGGAGCCTGGGGTCCTCTGTTGGGGAAGGGGACATATTTGGAAGGAATGGGACCATCTGTCCCCTGGTCCCCAGAAAGTGCAGCTCCCATCTCTTCCCATCTCGTAATTAGCACCCACATTCCCCCTGATGCAGCCCCCACCCCTGATTCTTCTCTGCATATGCTAGTTCGGGAGTCCTACTGACCTAGGGGGTGCAGAAACCATCAGCCTCGTCTGTCCTTGGAAGTTGTAGAGGGACGGACATGAACATGAACCTGACAATCAGTGTGTGATCAGGCAGAAGGGTGGACAGGTGCCAGATTAGTCCAAAGGAGGAAAGTCTGCCAAGCCGTCCCAGAGAGGGCAACCAGGGCAGGGTGTTGAGGAGTACGTAGGAGTTTTCTGGTTGGACCCAGGCAATGGCGGGTGACCAGACTTTCAGACCATGGGGGAAACGACAAGGTTTTGAGCTGTGAAGCATAACGTGCTGGTGATGGAGGTGACAATGACAAGTGGAACAGGTGGGGGATAGGATTGGAAATCAAAGCAGGGACTGAGAAGGAGGGGCTGTGTAAGCTGGTCCAGCCCTTTTTTTTTTTAATTTAGAGACAGGGTCTCACTGAGTTGCTTAGGGCCTCGCTAAGTTGCTGAGGCTGGCTTTGAACTCGCGATCCTCCTGCCTCAGCCTCCCAAGTGCTGGGATTACAGGCGTGCGCCTCCGCGCCCGGCGAACACATGTATTTCTGTAAGATATTTTCCTAGGTATGGAATTGGTGGGTCATGGGATAGACATAGGACCCGGATACTAAATTTAGCAGAACTGCCAAGCAGTTTTCCAAAATGATTGAACCAAATTTCTCTCCTACCAGCAGCTTACAGTAGTTCTAGTTGCTTCACGGTCTTGTTAACACTTGGTATTGTCTGCTTTTCCTCTTTAGCCATTCTGGCAGGTTTGGAGTGTAGCTCGTAACTACTGACACTTCCTTGATGTCTTTAAAGGTCAACACCTTTCATGTATTCCTTGGGCATCTTGATATCCTCTTGGTGAAGTGCCCTTTTAAGCCTCTTGCTCATTGTTCTATGAAGATGTTTGAATTTTTCTGTGTGATTTTTTTTTTTTGGCTTTGAATGTTCTTGACACATGCCTTTACAAATTTGTGCATGGTAATTGCAGTCTTTCTCTTTGTGGGCTTCCTCTTTCTCTCAGTGCTATCTCCTGACTGAGCATAGGAGTTCTTAATTTTAATATAGTGCAGGTTATCAAATTTTTGCTGTCCTGTTTAAGAAAGTCTCACCCATCCCCAGACCATGAAGATGCTCTCCCATGTTTTCTTCTGAAAGCTGCTTTGCTTATCTTTCACATTTATGCATGCAATCCCCGGAATGAAAGTGTCCGAGTGCAGAAGACTCTGCTCTGTTTGCAGAGGGTTTGGGTTTAGCTGGCAGCACTCAGACCCTGCAGTTCTGAACTCTGCAAACTGTCTCGAGGACACACCGGCTGTGGATTTAAGGCTCTTTGGGAGTCTGGGTTTTTTGTTTGTTTGTTTGTTGTTTTTGTTTTCGGAACCAGGGATTGAACCCAGGGGCACTTAACCTCTGAGCCACATCCCAGCCCCTTTTCTATTTTATTCACGGACAGGGTCTCGCTGAGTTGCTGAGACTGACTGAATTCGTGATGCTCCTGGCTCCGCCTCCGTGATACTGGGATGGTTGGTGTGCCCCACCACACCTGGCTCAATCAGTTCCCCTTGTCACCAGCCATGGTCAATGCTGACCTGCTTTCTGCTCTATCAAGGTGTCTGTTCTTGGTATTTTATACAAAGGACACCATGTAACCTGCTCTCTTTTCAGTCTGACTTCCTTTGCTTAGCATATTTTTGAGGTTCGTCCACACTGTGACCAGCAGGACATTTTCTCTGTTTCTGACCCAGGCCAGATTCCTGTCATGTGTAGATGACATTCCCTCTGCAGACTATCAGCCCCTGGTCCTCATGGTCCTAGCAACCCTCTGATACTTTTAAACAAATTGTTTGCATATAGTATCTAATTTCTCTATTTGTTCTTAGTAGAAACATTGATCTAAAAAGAAGTACAGAGCCCTGTTTTCCAAAAATGATATATCAAGGTATAATATAGATAAAACAATAAAATGCACGAATATAAATTGTGCAACTTGATAAATGTTTACGTATTTATATAGACACCCTTTCACCACCACCTACAAAGCTTCCAAGCCTCACCAAAGGGTCCCTTATGCTGCATCCCAGTAATAACACCCCATCATGGTAACCATGGTAACCATAATCCTACCGTGGTTACCATCATTCTACACCCAAATACTCTGTCCTCAAGCAATACATAAGCAGAACCAGGCAGAGCGTACTCATTGGTGTCTGGGTTCTTCTCTTTGTCTGGTGCATCTATGAAATTCATCTCTTTAATTTTTTGAATGCAGCAATAGTTTGTTGTCTTTATAGTCACATAGAATTCCAGAATATGAAGGTACCATCATTTACCATTGCTCGTGCTGTTGATGAGGATTTCAGTTGTCTCTGTGAGGCCCTATTAGGAAGAGAGCTGCCATGAACGTGGGGGTGGGAGTACCAGGGATGGAACTCAGGGATGCTTGACCACTGAGCCACACCCCCAGCCCTTTTTATGTTTTATATTGAGACAGGGTCTCCCTGAGTTGCTCAGGGCCTCGCTGAGTTGCTGAGGCTGGCTTTGAACTTGTGATGCTCCTGCCTCAGCCTCCCCAGCCCCTGGGAGTGAGCACTTTTTGAACATTTCTTTCCAAGGACATATACACTCATTTGTCCTGGGTCAAGACCTGAGAAGCAGTGTTCTGTCGCAGACAGGCATGTGACTTGTTTTAGTAAGTACTGCTATGGTTTTCTGCAGTGGGTGTATCAACTTACACTCCTGCCAGCCTGGGTGACAGTTCCAACCCCTCACACCCTGTGATACTTGGTATTATCAGTCATCTAAATTGTAGCCCCCGCTGGGTATGTGCTTGTGTTTCATTTGCTTCTGTTAATTAATTTTTTAGTTGCCAATGGACATTTATTTGTTCATCATTCATTCATTCATTCATTCATTTATATGTGGTGCTGAGAATCGAACCCAGTGCCTCACACATGCCAGGCAAGCTCTCTACCGCTGAGCCACGACCCCAGCCTGTGCTTCTGTTAATTTTGACAGACGTATTGGGGCATGATGTTTATCCCCCGCCATCTGCACATTGTTAGAGCAGGTCAGTGAGCGCCAGTGTGTTTGCACAGTGTGTGGAGCCAACACCACGATCATCTAGTATACCCCTCCCTCCCTCTCCACCCAGATACTGTGTGTCTCTTCTCCATCAAGTTCAGCTCCCATTCCCAGCCAAGGTCAACCACTGATCTCCTTCCTGCTTGATGGGTTTGCCTTTTCTGGGCCTTGGCCTCAAGGTGTCCATACAACATGTGGTCTTTGGACACTAGCTACCTTCTCTTAGCATGCATTGAGTTCCCATCTTATTTCAAGCATGTGCTAATATACACATCATATAGATATATGGTGTGGTGTTTATTCCTTCACAATTGGGGGTATTTGGATTGGTTTTAGCTCTGAGTTATTATGAATAATGTTGCCATGAACACTGGAATTCAAGTCTTTGTGGATCTGTGTTTTCACTGGGGGGCGGGGTAGACACCGAGGCATAGAAATGTCGAGCTCTATGGTAAAGTATGTTTTGTTCCATAAAAGACGGCCGAACTCTTTCTCAGAGTGACTATCTCCTTGGCATTCCCATAAAGAGTATGAGAAGGCTCTGGTTTCAACACACCCCTGAGTTCTCCTCGTGTTTTCAGGGACAGCCATTCTCGTGAGTGTGCAGTGACGTCTCACCTTGGCTTTAATTTGCATTCATAAATGAGCAATGAGGCTGAGTTGCCTTTCATGAGCTTATTAGTCCTTTGTAGATTTTCTCTGGTGAAATGAATATTTAAATTTTTCCCACTTTTTATGGGTTCATCTTCTTATTATTAACAATCTCATTATTATTAACAAGGCCTTTGTCAGATGTATGATGTGCAAATATTTTTCTCCTGGTGTGTGTCTTCTTCATTTTCTTAATGCTGCAGATCAAAAGCGTTTTTGTGGAAACACAATTTCAATTTGCATATGTGTGTATGATATTATTCACCTAGCCCAAGGTTACACAGATTTTTCTCCTAAGTTTTCTTCTACAAGGCTGTGATTTTAGCTCTTAGGATTGGGTCATCCATTTAGAATTAATTTTTGTGCACCAGGTGAAATAAATGCCTAACTTTATGCTATCATCATGATTGCTATCATTACCATTTTTGCATTCAGATAGCCAGTTCTTTCATCAAAGGATAATTGAAAGACAAAGGATAGTCTCTCCTTGGTCCACTGAATTGCCTTTGAGAGGCACTTCATTGAAGCCTAAATAGAAGGTTCTGGTACCTCCAATCGGGTTAGTAAACCACATCCGTGGGAGAACTGGAGGGATTACTGCCACCATCAAAGACCTGAAAGAAGTGGGGATGGTGACGTCACACTCCTCCACCCCCCATTGCTCAGGTGGTCTTCAAGGAGGACTAAGGGGGAAAGATGAACTTCATCAGCTGGTCAACCAGCAGCAGCTGCCCAGGAGTGTGCTGCCTCCAGCACATGCAGCCAGCCCCCGGTCACCAGTGCGCAGCAGATGCGTGCCTAATGTTTTCTCTCCATGCTGATTTTCAAGTACACAGTTTAATTTAATCTTGCAGCACCAACAGTATACAGCCATAGCGATTACTTGGGCCCTCCCAGTTCTCCTGTTGTCAACAGGAGTTCACAGAGACCTGACATTCTGCACAGCACCTCCCTAGTCTCCTGGGTTCCCCACGGTGTGCTCATCAGATCCGATGGGCAGAGTTTGCATGTTGGGTTTTTTTCCCACTTTGGGTCTGTTTTACCAAAACAAGTAGTGTGAAGGTCAAAGCCTTGTCTTTTACCTTGAAGGGACCTGTTCACATTCTCTGGATCTTTAACTATCCAGAAAATCCACTGAGCTGATGGGCCCCTGAATTTATTCCTTTATGCCTAAAGGAAAGGAAAAACATATCCATGGAGACTGGAACTCTGATGTTCATGGGGACATTGCTCATAACAACCACCATAACGATCCTTAATGTGCCTCAGGAAGACATCCAGGATGGGAGGGAAACCCCACAAGAGTGCAGAGGCCTATGCCTCAGAGAAGTTTCTGGAAATTTAGAGGTCTGGAGAATGTGAGGAGATCCCTTCAAAGTAAAAGACACGTTTTTGGACCTTGTAGCACTTATTTTTAAAAAAACAGGTACAAATGTGAAAAAATACAACCAAAGTAAGCATTAACCAGAAGAAATCCACGTAGCTGTATTAATATCAAAGAAGGTGATGCTTAAATGAGTGCCAATTTTATAATTAATAATTTAAATAGGTTAGGTGTGGTGGTGCATGCCTGTCATCCCAGAGGCTCGGGAGGCTGAGGCAGGAGGATTGAGAGTTCAAAGCCAGCCTCAGCAACTTAGTGAGGCCCTAAGCAACTTAGGGAGACCCTGTCTCTAAATAAAACATAAAAAGGACAGGAGATTTAATCCCCAGTAACAAAATAATAATAATAATAATAATAATAATAATAATAATAATACTTATCATACATCTATGCTTTAAACTTTAGAAATATATACCATATTCACAGCTAAAATAATTTTTTAAAGTAGCCTGATGTTGTGATTTAGGATCTTTAAAATGGAGAGCACACTTCAATAATTAGGAGGGACATGAGATGGAAATAAATATTTTATTACTTACGGATCTTTGGGAGTTTGTGTCACACCTGGAGGCCATGCATGTGCACACACACACACACACACACACACACACACTTCAGGAAGTGCAGCCAGGAGGAGAGAGAGACAGAGAGAGAGAGATCGATGTGCCAAAGATTTTATTGGGGTCCAAGGCATTATTCAAGCATTTCTAAGGGGGAGTTTAATTGTCATGGTTAGGGAAACAGGCATGAATTCTAGGAGGTCTCACCATGACTGGGATGTGGTTACCGTGCACATCTGCCTGGTTCAACCCCCAGGACCAAAAAAGAAAAAAAAGTATGCTGAGGCCACAGAAAATTATAAGAATTCACTACACCTGAGAACCAGATCAGAAAATGGTCCCTCAGAGTGAATTGGGTTGTTTTGCAAAGCAAAGGAATTATTTTTAAGTGCATGACATTAATAAATATATGTATATATACACACATAAAGTATAAACACCACATATCCATACATATACATGCAGATATAGTTGAATACGTGTGCACATATATAGTGAATTGAATATATATGTATATGATTCAGTGTTTTATTTGGCAACAAAACTACAGTACTTCTACAATTTTTTATTTCATTTGGTAACAATAAAAGTCATCATACTTCTTTGTCTAGATATTTTAAAGGTAAATAAAGGCTAGGATCAATTGGCATAGCTCAATCAACGGGTTTGGACCATCTTACCTGACTGGCTGCTTTTCTCATGCCTTCTACATCAAAAGATATTTGCATATATTTGCATGGTTTGCTATTTCTATTGCACAATATATTTTCTGTAGTCTCTGGGTTTTCTTTTTCTTTTTTTCTTTTGTTCTTGGTAACAGTGACTGTTCAAAAATGATGACAAAATAAAAGTCTCCCTTTTTTTCTCCATGGTTGCTCCTTTCCAGAAACTTTAGTCTGGCCACCTCTCCATTCGTTCCCCTTCTGTCCCATTACTACCTCAGCCTGCACCTGTTCAGAATTTCTAGAAAAGTTTGGCAGCAGCTCAGAGGACTCCAAGCCTAGGAACATGATTCCTTGGCGCGCGGTGAGGTTTCAGCACCACGGAGAGCGCCATGAAAATAAATGCCAGTTAACTCGTGTTTTGTGTGGTTCCAACACCAGCTCCGTTCCCAGACGGTCACTTTCCAGACAGCTCAGTTTTCAAAAGCCAAATTTCTAGAGCTCAGTTAGTACTCAATAAACGTGCTGATGTGCTCAGGGGGATTTCTCCAAATAAGTATATAAGGCCAATAAGCATGCAGAAAGATGCTCAGCATCTGCTGGTCATTAGAGAGGTGAAAATAAAAAACACCACAACATGCCACGAGCCTTTTATTTAGCCCATGAGGATGGCAAAATAAAAATAAATAAAACAAAATAAAAGACAAATAAAACAAAATAAAAATGATAAATTTTAAGTGTTGGCAAGGATGTGGGGAAACTCGGACCCTCGTGAGTTGCTAGGGCAAATACAAAATGGCGCAACTGTTGTGGAAACTGGTTTGAAAACTTCTCAAGATGCAGAATTACCATGTGCCCTAGCAATTCTATTCCTGTGTAAGAATTTAGAATGAGTCTTCAGACAAAAGCTTGCACACAGATTTTCAAAAAAGCACTATTCACATTGGCCAAACATGGAAAAGACCCAAATGTGCATCAATGCATAACCAAAACATGGTACATCCATATGATGAAATGAAATTTATTCGTAAAAGGGAATAAAATAATTATGATGATTCTACTTGGGCTAACCTTGGAAACACTGCACTAAGTGAAAGAAGCAAGATGCAAAAGGCCACCTGTTGTATGATTCCGTTTTCCTGAAGTATTCAGAATAGGCAAATTTAAGGAGGCACGAAGGCATATTTAATGGTTGCCAGAGGCTGAGAGGAGGGAGACTGACCACTTAATGGATGTGGGGCTTCCTGTGGAGATGATGAACTCTTCTGGAACTAGATAGTGATGATGGTCACACAACATTTTGAATGTACTTATTTCCACTGAATTGTACATTTTATGATGGCGGCTTCTGTTGTATGTATTTTATCACAGCAAAGATAAACACATAAAATACTCAGAGGGATCCCATAGCTGGGATCCCTCAGGACTGACCTGGTTGTTCCCAAGCCACCCATCACCCCACAGTGACCCCAGAATCTTTGGTATTCTGGGTCAGCCCTCACGCCAAGTGTGATGAGTGGGTGGCTCTGCCTGCAGGATCCCACCTCTCCGTCCCTGGCCCTTTGCAGATACTGGCTACACTACGAGTTCTACCTGGTGGAGAAGAGCCTGGAGGAGACAGTGGATATGCCTTCTGTGAAGGCTTTGGTCCGAAACTTCAGCACCGACATCTCAGAAGATCTGCTTTTCTCCCTGAAACCCTCTCAGGTGAGGAGCTCTCCTGAGCCTCCTTGGCTGGCCTTGACCCTGTTGTCCTTGGGGACATTTCCAAATTCTGAGAGAGCCACATGGGGTGCCAGGTACCCATCAGAGCCTAACCCCCAGGTTGATTCGGTAGAGCTCTTCCGCCTTGTTAACAGGTGCTAGTGAGTTAACTGGGTGAGTGGACTCTGGTGCCAGATGGTCTTGGGTGGGAGGAGGAGAACTCTGGGAGATCATTGAATTGAGAGTCAGGAGAACAGGGTCTGGTCCTGGTCTTCCTACCTCTGCCCTAGATGTCCTCCAGGAAGTCCCTCTCCCTCTCTGGGTCTCAGAATCCTCATCTGTGAGATGAGTTCTCAAGCTCCTCAAACTCCCATGAGCTCTTCTGCTGAGGAAACACATTTGAGAACAGGGAAAGGGTGCACTTGGCAGCAGAAGGGCCAAATGGGAGGTCTCTGGGTTGACCTTGGTTCAGATTCAGATTCCACCTCTGCCCGTCCCAGCCATTACAATCATGGGCAAATGACTTTCCCGAGCCTCAGTGAAATGATGATGGTATTGCCACTCTCTGTGTGATTGGGGGGAGTGTGTGAGATCACACACAGGGTTCCTGCTAAAGGGAGGGCTCCCAAACCTGCAGCCTCCCCAAGGGGGTGCATTTGATGGTGGGGGTCCAGGCAGCCAGGCAAGTGGGTTATCCCTGAGGGATTTTTAGGTCTCTCGGGAGAAAGGGGAAGGAAGTCAGAGAGGGTCTTTCTCAATCCTTTATCATGTCACTCAAGTGACTGAGCCCTCTGCGTGGCATGATCCTTTTACCAGTCTGGACTGAGAAAAAGAAAGTCGGGGCCTTTGGTTCCAACTCTTAGCTCCTCTCTTCCAATGCACCTGGGATGCCTCTGAGGCAGGTGGGAGCAGGTTGCAGCCCCCCGGGGAACCAGAGAGACCAGAGAATGAAGAAAGTGTGCTTTGTAATTACCCCTGAAGTTTATTCTAATGTTTTGACCATTCTCAGTTTTTAAAAAGTTTGTCGTTGGGCAGGAAGGATTTCATTCAGTGAGTCTGTGTGTCCTTCATCTCTGCCGGTTGTCTCCCTTCCTGAACTTCCTTCCTGGTGGCCTGATTCTTTCCACTTATTCCTGAGTCAGAAGCCAGACACTGTCACTGTGGAGCCCTGTGTAAGAACGGGTCTGTTAGGTCCCTGGCCCATGGTACATGACTGCTGGCCTTCCCACCCTTGCAAACAGAGGCCACCCAGGAGTCTTCTCTCAGCAGCGACCTTCAGCCTGGGAAGTGGCCATGTAGGCAGGTGATTGCTTTTTCCATACTGGGGACACTGAGGCTACACAGGTGCCATTGCTTGTCCAGGTGCCCATGGCCTGTGAGGAGTAGAGGCTGGACTATGCCCGGTGCCCTGCCCCTCAGGGCTGGTGCTCTCTAGGTGCCACCCCTCCACCGAGCGTGCCTCAGTTTCCTCTGCCAACTGGGGCAGTGGCGGGACCTGCCATGGGGGCTGAGCTTCTGGGTCTGTGATTGCAGGTTCCTAGGCAGGTGATGCGGGGTGAGGACACGCCCCCTGACAGAGTCCGACTTCCCAGGAGCCTTTTTGCCTCCCTGCCAGGCAACAGGTCTGCCGTCCGGTTGGCCGTGTCTGTTCTGGACATTGGTCCTGGGAACCTCTTCAAGGTGAGGAGTCAGTTTCAGTGCTGGGTTCTCCCTGGTCCCGTGCACCAGCCTGGCCTGCTGGAGATCTTGGGGTTGTGGGGGAGGGAGGGAAGCACCAGCTCTGTGAGTGTCTCTTCGGCAGCCAGATCACCCAGAGCTGTTTCTAGAGGGTGGGGACTGCAGCCTCCACTGCCCCCCAGATAATAACCCTTGGCTCATGTGTCCTGGTGGCAGCTCATGAAAGAGGACAAGCACGCACGTCCTCTTTCATTTCTGCACCCACACAATTGCGTATGCGCACCTGTGACCACATCCACATGAACAGGCGTGCCTGCCCCCTTGCACCTGAGAACCAGGTGTGCATGCCCAGAGGTGTGTGGCCACTTGTGTGCAGAGAAGGGTTCTCCTGGGTGTGGATATGCTCACCCACCTGAAGATAGCCACTACCTCTGGTTTCTTGGCTGATCTCAGTTCTGTGCCCCTCTGGGCAGCAGGGCAGAGGAGCTGGGGCCCGGCAGCAGAGGGCTGCCAGGTGCAGGGCTTTGTGGTCAGCTGGTCTGGAACGCAGGGCCTGCCAGCCTGGCCCATGCAGGGGCCAGTGGAGTAGCAACAAGAAAGTTGCCCAAGTCCTCTTGGCCCTCTGGTGCCCTGGCCTCAGACCTTGCCCCCTAAGGGAGGGCACAGGTCCTGGAGGCTCCAGAATCCCCAGCCAGGCAGGGTTGGGGCAGTCCCTCCTGCAGCCTGGCCTCCCCTCTCCCTCCCAGGGCCCCCAGCTTCACCTGGAAGATGGCAGCAGTGTGTTAAACAACCACGTGGTGGGCTTGAGCATGGGCCGCACCCCTGTCGCCAGGCTGCCAGAGCCTCTGGAGATCGCCTTCTCCCACCAGCCTTTGCCCTCTGTGAGTCCCTACCTGGGGCCTAGCAGTCACTGTCAGACAGAAAGGTGGGTGGGCACACACGGGCATGGGGGCTCTGAGCAGACACACATGGGACCTTGCATCCTGTCCTTCCCATCTGCCCGGGGGAAGCCATTAGGGATGTAGCCGTTAGGGCCTTTGGGATGCATAGACCTGCTCTCCAACTGATTTGTCCTTGTCATCCAAGTGTCCCAGAGACACCTGCTCATTGTGCACCCAAGTGCCTCCAGGCACCCTCCCACTTCTGTGCTCACAGAGGTGCAGGTGAGGACCAGGCAAGCCTACCTGCATGCACAGCCACCCACGCCATGCTCCCTAAAGGCACAGGTGCAGACTCGCAGACCCTCTCCCCACAGCCCCATGCCACCCCCGCGCCCCTCCCATGCTGGCCTAGGCTCATCCAAGGATGCAGGCAGTTTTCCTGTAACCCACAGGGGTGGCTCTTTACCCAATGCATGCCCAGGCTGGACCCCTGGGGACATGTGCCTCTCCCCGCTCCCCTCACCCCTGCCCTGTCCTTCCTCTCTCTTGACGACCACCCGCTGGTTTCAGAACGCAACCCTCACCTGTGTATTCTGGGATGTGAATAAAGGTAAGGCCTGGAGGACCCTGTGGGGTGAGAGAGAAGGAGGCTGTGGGCTCCCATGGGGTGAGGCCGGATCCCCCCTCAGGACCCTCCCTTCCCTTCCTCCATGTTCCCCTCTCCTCTCCTCCAGGGCCTGCAGGGGACTGGAATTCCCAGGGCTGCTCCACCAGACTCGGGACTGAAGGGACCGTCTGCCACTGTGACCACCTGACCTTCTTCGCCTTGCTCTTGGTAACAGCCCACTCCACTCTGACCCCCAGGAGTCCTGCCCCAGGGAGGGACCTCCTGGCGGGGCCAGGGCCTTTGGGGTGCATAGACCTGCTCTCCAACTGATGTTGTCCTTGTCATCCGCAGAGGCCCGTCTTGGACCGGGCCACCGTGCAGGCCCTCACTCACATCTCCCAGGCAGGGTGTGGGGTCTCCATGGTCTTCCTGGCCTTCACCATTGTTCTCTACGTGTCCCTGAGGTGGGTGGCCCCGGCCCCAGCCCACATCTCCCTCCCGCCCTCAGGGAGGTGGCAGGGCAGGGTAGGAGCATCCTGCAGTGCAGCCTTGGGAGGATGTCCTCGCCGCTCCTTGCTCTCCTGGCCAGCTGAGCACAGTGGAGGTGGAAGGGTGTCGGGGCTGCTTCAGTGTCACGTGGCAGTAACTCAGATTGTAATCAACTAGGATAGGGCATATGCAGGCCACTTGTATGGGCTTCAGGCAGGGTTAGATCCAGGGGCTCAAGAGGTCCCCATGTCTTGGTCCCGTGTGCCCCTGGTAGATTTTCTCATCTCATTCATCAGTGTGGCAGACAGCCTCATACTGGGGCTCTGGGAGTCCAGACTCCCGTCACAGCCCCCTAAGGGCTCAGGCAAAAACAGAACCCCAGAACTGAGGTCTTTGGTAAAAACACATTTTATTTTGAAATAATTATAGAGTAACTGGAAATTGCAAAAATAGCTCAGAGTCTGCAATTCCTCCCCACAACGTTCCCCGATGGTGACATCTTATGTAACTGTAAGGTATCCAAGCCAGGAAGCTGACGGTGGGGCAGGACTTGGAGTGGAACACAGATCACCTTGCACGTCTATCATTTTAAACACACGTGGGCATGCGCGCAGGAGTGGGTATATAATTTGCAGGATCTGCTCCCAAATGAGAGGACAGGGCTCCTTACCCAGACGTTATTCAGCAGGTCATGCTGGTGTCAGGAGAGCGTTACCCACTCGTGGGGCCTGGGTGAGCCCAGGGCTCTGCAGAGGCCACATCACGCCGTCTGTCTAGCCCGTGCAACTGCAGAGCCATCTCACCAGTCCAACCTGGACCTGGGCCCACAGGGTCACTGTGGTCAGGGGCCGGAGTGTGCTGGCTGGCCAGGCCAGGCCATGTACCTGCTCCTGAATTGGAGCTGACGAAGGACCAGCCACCAGGTGTCCCCCACATGCCATGGTTGAGTGCCACAAAGGGTGTTCTTCAGGGACACCTGGGGCTGTCTCCAGAAAGGGATGAGGGTGCAGGAAAAGCACAGAGAGTAGAGTATGGCCACCTTGCTCTCCTGTTCCCAGCCCTGGTGACTGGAAGGAGCCTGCAGGAGCAGCCTGCACCCCAGCCTTCCCTGTCCCCCACTCTGGAGAGGCCTTGTCCACGCTCACCATGACCCACCTGGGAAGCCTCTGGGTCTCCTGTCTGCCTTCCCACAGCCTTTGCCTCCATCACCAAGTGGCCCTAGACTGCAGCCCCTGTGAACTCCACCCATTCCATCGCCACCCACCCCTCATTGTGGCCACCCATCCCCATCCCAACTAGCTGAGCATCACTGTGTTGCTAGAAACATCCAAATCAGCTGAGCTGGGGTTGGCAGAGTGTGGGACAACTCCCCAGGGGAGCTTGGGAGGTAGAGCAGGAGTCTGGGAGGCTGCAGAGGGCAGAGCTGAGGATCAGGGAAGGGCATTGAGAGCAGGGCTGAGTGTGGCAGAGTCTGGGAGGCTTGGGAAAGCAACTCACACTCAGGATGGCAAGTTACGCAGTTTAGTTGAAGCACAGAGCCAAGGAATGAGGCTGGCAGGATCCAGAATACACAGCGCCCTGTGGGTTGAAGCAGGGCTCCTGGGTCCGAGGGAGCTCACCCTCTGGCTGGGGGCACAGATGGCAGGAGCTGATCATGGGGCTGAGATCCATGGGCTGTTGGGGTGGAACCTAGACCATGGATGGGCCTGGGAAACCCATGGGAGCTGCACCCTGGGGACCTCTCACTGGTCCTTCTTGCCCCAGGCTGTCTCTGCAGAGATTCAAGTCAGAAGATCCCCCCAAGATCCACGTGGCTCTGAGTAGTAGCTTGTTCTTCCTGAATCTGGCCTTCCTGATCAGCATGGGCAGTGGCTCGGGTGGGTCCCATGCTGCCTGCTGGGTCCAAGGTGCCATCTTCCACTACTTCCTGCTCTGCACCTTTACCTGGATGGGTCTGGAAGCCTTCCACCTCTACCTGCTAGCCATCAGGGTCTTCAACACCTACTTCAGCCATTATTTCCTGAAGCTGAGCCTGGTGGGCTGGGGTAGGTGCTGCCTGGATGGGCAGAGAGATGGTGGCCCTGAGGCAGCAGAGGGAGGCAACCCTGCGGAGCGGGAAGGGTGTTCCTGCTCCTCCAGGACTGGAGGGATGGGCAGCTGGGGGGATTTGGAGGAGGACATGCTAAGGGAGCCCTGGAAATGCCACACCTCCCGCCCTCATGCCTAGGCCTGCCTGCCCTCATGGTCATTGGCACGGGAAGTACCAACAGCTATGGCCTGTACACCATCCGGGACCAGGAGAACCGCACCTCTCTGGAGCTGTGAGTGGTGGCTGTGGAGACCGGGTGACCACATGCCGTAGGGAGGTGGGGGAGGAGGCATCCTAGGAAGATAGACCCAGAGTGTCTAGCCTAGAAGGATCCTCAGGTCCAGCTGGCTCCTGGTACAGGGGTAAACTGAGATCTGGACAAAGGAAGCGAAGTGAGAGTGGGGCTCCCTCAGGAAGGGAGAGGGAGAACTGGACCAGGAGGCAGGATGCCCCCTTCTGGCCTGGGCTACCACCAGTCGCCATGGCAATGCCCTCCCCAGGCCTGGTTCTCAGCCTGGTGAGTGCTGGGCATGCTGGATTTCAGCCCCTGCCTGACCCTTGTCCAGGAGCCCTCATGCAGGACATGGCCTGCCCAACCTTTCCCAGCAGCCCTGGGTCTAGCCAACCTCTGCCCCTGACTGCTGTGGGTGTGACTGTGGGAAAACCTGTCCTGGCCCGGGGCCCCAGTCTCCTCTCCTGTACCCTGGGGAGCTGAGGGACATGCCCTTCAGGCCTCTTGCCCTGAAGTGCAGGGAGCAGTGCAGGGAGCAGCACAACTAGCTGAGCCTCCAGACTTCCCCCCAGGGGTCTCCAGGGGGCCCTGGCCCCATGGCTCTGTGCTAGGAGGGGTTGAGGGAGCCTTGGGCCTGTCCAAATGCAGGGTCCATGGAGGCCCAATAGGTCATACAAGTCACATGGTGGCCAGGGGAGGGCTGCAGTGGATGGGGAGTCACCTGTCCATCTAAGGGGCTGCCCGCCGTTATCCTCCAAGGAGGGCCTCCACAGGGCTGCCTGTGTGTGGTTTTCTAGGCTAAGCAAAACTGTGGGCGTTTATGCCAAATTGGCTACAAATTTGTATTTTACAACATAACGTGGAACAAACGCAACACGCCTTTGGAGTTGATTTGGTCCTTTTGCACCACTGTGGAAAGAGACACCAAGCCGAGCTACGCAGTGGTGCACACCTGTAATCCCAGCAGCTGGGAAGGCTGAGGTGGGAGGATGGCAAGGTCAAGGCCAGCCTGGGCAACTTAGAGAGACCCTGTCTCAAAATAAAAAAATAAAAAGGACTGGGGATGTGGCTCAGTGTTTAAGCACCCCTGGGTTCAATTCTGTGTATGAAAAAACTAAACAACTAAAGAGACACCAGGGGGAACCTGTGGGTGCCCCATACCCAGTAGAATAGAAAGGTGTGGATGGTGGAGATGGGGGAGGTGTCTTCCAGGCCACAAAAGGTCAGTGGGGGGAGGAGTCCTGGGGTTTGCTGGCCAGGGCTCTCCTCTCCCAGTTCCAGTACCATCCACGTCCTCCAGGTGCTGGTTCCGGAAAGAGCCTGCCCTCTACGTCACCGTCCATGGCTACTTTCTCATCACCTTCCTCTTTGGTGCCGTGGTGCTGGCCCTGGTGGCCTGGAAGATCTGCACCCTGTCCAGCATCACAGCAGGCAAGGAGCAGGGGCAGAACTGGAAGGCCGTCCTCACCATCCTGGGCCTCTCGAGCCTGGTGGGCATGACCTGGGGGCTGGCCATCCTCACACCCCTGGGCCTGTCCACCATCTATATCTTCGCCCTCTTCAATTCCCTGCAAGGTGAGCCTCCTGGGCCACAGTCCTGTCTGCACCAAGAGTGCTGGGAGTCAGGGGGAGGGTGGTTTGCAAAATAGGACTCCTCTCTGGCCCGCGCACATCAAAAGTATTGATTTTAAATCTCCAGGGCTCTCTTACAATCAAGAGCATCAAGGGTGGCTGACGTCACAGGACCTGCTGCCAGGTTCAGGAAAACCACCCAAATCAAAGCAGAGATGCTCCCCATCTTTTCTCTGGAGCTCCGTGTTGTCTGTCATCTAGCATTTGTGCAAGCACCTTCATTCTTCTCTCTCTGCTTGCCCGTTACTACCCATGGCCCACCTCAACCCTATGTGACTTTCCAAGTCGCGTGACCATCTCTGGTCCAATCAGCTGTGAAGGGAGGGCAGGGTCATGTGAATTGGTGTCCACATGTTGGGGCAGGTCGCAGGGAGTCTCTAAGGAGCTGTTGAGGTGGGAAGGAAGTGGTTGCTATGTCTACTCCCCACCCTGGCTGGGTCCTTCCCTGAGACCCCAGCACAGGAGCAGAAGCCCAGGGCTTGAGTCACACTTTCCTTCCCACACTTGATCTCTTTGCTCCTCAGTTTCCAATTCTTCAGGCACAGAGCCTGATTGTGAGGAAACAGGCAAGGGTGTGACGAGACTCACCCTTTCCAGGGGAGTCACTGGGGACCCAGACATCCCAGATGCAGCAGACGCAAACCTACATGACCAGGGCTGGTTCCAGTGCCCAATGAGACTATGTGGCATGGTGGTTGGGTCCACGCCAACCTGGATTCAATCCCAGCTTCACCAGCCTCTCGGGAAAGTCATTCAATGCTTCTGATCCTCATCCCTAAAGTCAGGACAGTCCCAGCATGCTCTCCCCAGATTCCCTGTTAAGCAACTGTGATCCTGCCCTGTGAGACACAGCAGGCCTTCAGCATGTGGAACTGTATTAATAGCATAGCAATGATTACTCGAGGGTCATCTGAGGATGAAAAATGAAAGATGAAAAATCATTGAGTCCATCTCTGGAAAACTCTAGAGGTTAAGAGTCAGGGAGAGATATGTCTTGAAATTATAGATTGTGTCATTATTCTTGCACAAATTACTTTAATGTTTACGCCTACATGCCTCACTCTACTGAGTTCAGTTTCACCTGAGTCTGAGTTATTTGGTATTTCTCTCTTCCTCCCAAACACACCAAGCCCTCGGTGCAGTTTGATTGCCATTGAGTCATCTCGGTGTTATTATTGCTCTGTAGCATTTTTACAAATTCCTTTAAAACATGAAGTCTTTGCTTCTCATTCAATATTCTACACCTACCCCTTCCTTCTTCTTGCAGAAGTGCATCCTGCAGTAATCCTTTATAGGAGGATGGTAGGAGACCCCCCGGCAGTAGGTTTGTGTGTCTGAAAATTCTTTTTATTTTGCTCTCTCTTCTGTGACAGATGTGTGAGGTTTTCTGTTTGTTTTGTTTTGTTTTTTTAATTTCAAGATCTTTGTTTTTCATTTTCAACATTTCTGTTTGGTTCTTTTTCAGGAGTAGGCTTCATTTTTGCCTGATATTTTCACAAGTCTGGAAGGTTTGCAGTGGAGCCCTTCTGCCCTGGGTAGCCACCAGCCCAGGCTGCCCTGTCCCCTGCAGACACTCCCGGGCTCACCGACTCTTTCTCCCTACAACAGGTGTCTTCATCTTCTGCTGGTTCACCATCCTCTACCTCCCGGCTCAGATCTCCATGCCTTCCTCCTCGGGGGGCACTGCCCGGCTGGACCAGGCCCCCTCTGTGTCACATGAGTAGACAGTCACAGCCCGGCACCCAGACTCAGCTCCCACCTGCTCTGTGACCTGGGTACCTCCCCGCGTCCCCAGGAGCCTCAGTTGCTTCCTCTGTCCAGTGTGGCTACAGAGGGAAAGAATGGAAATGCTTGGATCCCGTGGCCTCAAACGTCCCATCCAGCTATGTCCATGGATCCAAGAGTCCACAGATACAGACTTGCAGGAGACGGAGGTCCTACAGTCCTGAGACCCCCCGCCAAGAGCAAAGAGCGTGCCTTCACCCACTGCCCGGCCTCCCTAGCAGAGCAGCCTTCTCGCCATTGCTCACTGCTGGTCTCAGCAGGTCCTGAGCCCAGAGAGTGGAGTCTTGACTGGGCAGCACCTAGAAGGAGCCCCAGCCTCCCTGCTCCTCCCTTTGTGCCTGCCCCCCAGCTCTGCTTTCCAGCTGCCTGTCCCCGTGAGGGGCATTCAGGAGGGAGGTTTGTTTTGGGGGTGGATCAATCCTCCAGCCAAGCTTGCCTTGGCCTCTGCCTGCCCCACCAGGGAACTGGCCCCACCATGCAGGGGACTGCCAGCCCTCCAGGGGACACTGGATTTCAGAGGCCACGGAGTGTGTGTGTAACCTGGACCAAGTCCCTTCCCCCCTCAGGACTGCCTGGTGGGTGGGCCGACCACCTCTGATCTGCTGTCACTGGGGGGCCGAGGTCATGGGTCCAGGGCTCCACACACCTATTTCTTCAGTGTGTGAGAGCCATGGAAGCGGGGAGAGGTTCGCTGGGCAGAGGTGGGCATTTCCTGCAGCATCTGAACTCCTTAGGGCAGGGACCATGACCACCTCACTCCCTAAATCAGCCCAGCTGGGGCACAGGGTCTGGCCCGTGTGAAGCCAAATATTGGCACAAGAGTTCAATACATTATCTGTTGGCTGGGCAGATGGATATATTTGCAGGGCTCTGAGCCAAGGGGGACCCGGGGTGGGTAAGTCACTTCCCGCCATTTCCCAACATGGGCAGGTCTCCTCAGTAGGAAGTGCAGGTGGCAGAAGTAACAGAGGCACAGGGCAGAGACACAGAGAGACAGAGACTCAAGGGACAGGCTGACACAGAGGACAGAGGCAGAGGTGGCCCTAGAGAGACACAGCCCCCTGCCTGCCCCAGCCAGGGGAGCTCCAGCCCTACTGACCAGCCCCCTCCCAGCCCCACCTGGCCCCCAGCTGGGCTCGCTGCAGGTGGGGAGTCAGTGTCATGACCAGATGCTCCCTGCAGTCCCCAAACTGTGGGCCCTGACCCCTCTCTCCCACCAGCAGTGGGTGCTGGTGTCCACCTGAGGAGCCTCCTGGCTTCTCCTCCCACCCAGCAAACAAGGCCACCAATGACAGGAAGTGGGGGCCGCGCTAGTGCAAGTCACCCTATTATGGAAAGGAAATCCTGGGGTGTGGACACTGGGGCAGCTGAACCACAGTGCGTTTTTGTGGACAAATTTGGTATCCTGGGGGCTTATCTTCACCATGTCTGTTTCTCCAGCTGAAGGTCTCGGCTCTTTGCCCCAAGGTCTCTGCAGTGGGAATCTGAGAATCCCGGGGAGCAGCTGTTGCAGGGTAGGTTGGTGCAGGGCTTAAACCCTGCCTCAGCTGCTCAGGAGCTGTGTGACCCTGGCATGCCACCTCACCTCTCTGAGCCTCAGCCTCCCTTGCATAAAATGGGGATTATCAAGTCCTTGCCTCAACCCTGAGGGGCAAAAGAAAGTGCCCAGCAGCAATTAACTGGCTCCCTCCTCCCCCATCCTTCCTTCGACTTAAGGAAAGATCAGTGCAGGGTGTTGCAAGAGGCATGGAGGCCCAGAGAGGCCCAGCAACCTCCCAGCTAAAGCCCCTCTGCAGGCGGGGCCCAAACCAGGGCAGGCCTCTCTGGGCTGCTGACTCTTCCTGGGACATTCCCTGGGTTCTGGAAACATCGCCCTGCCCAACCCGAGCCTCACGGGAACCCTGAGCTGCTGATTTCTGATGTGCTCAGGGGAGTGTGGCACCAACCACACCAAGGCCCTGGCCCTGGCTCCCTGGGGCAGAGGGGAGGTGTGGCCAACATGGGGGTGCCCTCCTTTTCTGGCTGGCTCCCCACCCCAGGGCCAGGCAGGGGCTGAGGGATTGCAGTGCCTTCGGTCACTGCAAAAGGGTCTCCCAGGGCCAAGCTGAGAGGCGTTAACCTCCCCATGGCCAGAACTGAGGGACAAAGTCCCTGGCACTGAACTGTAGCACCAGCAACCTAGGAGGGGCCAGGTCACGTTGAGAGCACACCTCTGAGGTCGCTGCCTCGGTGACTTGACTGGGGCAGGTTCTTAGCCTCCTGGTCTACAAAGCAGGGGGCCCAGCAGCTGCCCCCAGGGCGGGTGCAGGGGATGATCACCTGGGGCTGCAAGGACTGCCAGCACCTGTCCCTCTGGCCCAGCAGGAAGGGGTCCCTGAGCCTCTCCTCCCTGTGGTCATGGTGTGCTGCCCGGAGGGTCCACTCTGCCCAGCTTCTTGCCCAGCTCTCTTTTCTGCCCAAGTTTTTTGATTTTTTCATTTTATTAGAACAACCATACAGAAAATAAGAAGGCTTATGTACTCTTTGCTGTCAGGTGGACAATCTAAGATGAAAGATATGACATTCTTCACAAATTCATCTATCAGTTCAATGCCAGGCCACTCACAGTTCCAATTGATATTATTCTTTAGAATCTCCAAGAATGAATCCTAAGATTTTTTATGGTGGTGTATAAAACTGCGAATCATTGAGTCAACCTTACTGAAAGAGGACTTGGCCTCCAGATGTAAAGATGTCAGGAGGCCAAAGAGGTAAAACCAGCCTGGAGACCACGCGGGGACAGGAAGGCAGGCCAGTGGAACAGAAGAGAGTGCTCAGTGGCAGATCCACGTGCCCCGGGGACTTCGTACCTGACCAAGAGGCAGGAGTCAGGAGTCGGGTGGGTTGCTGGTGGTGTTGGGAAACTGGTTCATTATGTGGAGGAAAGAATGAGGCAAGATCCCTACAAACCTCTTCCATGGAGATGATGGCAGGTGGGTTAGGTCTCAGTGGGGTGGGTGACACTTTAAAGAAGTACTTTTGTGAACTGGGTGTTGTGGGTAACCGACCCAGGCCTGGATGTAAAATAAACTAAGGACGCAGGTCAGTGAGAGTCAGTGCCTGGGAAGGGAGAGTTCCCCTCCCGTCCAGCCAGCTGGTTTTCAGGGAACCTACTAAGCACCCTTCACTCCTTCCTTCTGGGTTGTAAAGGACTTTCCCGGGGATCTATCTCCTTTGAAGTGTAAATGCCCCTGCGAAGGCCCAGGCCCCAGGCAAAGAGGAGTCCTCTCCCTTACCCACTCTGCTTCTGTAAACCTGCTTCTGCTTGAAAACCCTCACACACAATCAGACACCGTTTTTTGAAACCTTGTGCACAACTATGTATCGTTTTAGACTGGAAAATTTTGGATGTCAGTTAGCCTAGAAATGTTGTGGAAAACTCGTAAGGGGCGCTCAGAATCTGGAGTGCGATCTCCTCTGGGCCAGCCAGCCTAAAATAAAGTGGTTTCTCCTACTGTGTACAGCTTCTTGCCTGATTCCCACAACACAGGGACAAGGAACGACTTCTCAAAGAAAAGTTCGCCAATCATCAGACACCAGACTGATGCATTTCACTACATTAAAACTGAGGTTTTCCTCTGGGTGCATGGCGCATGCCTGTAATCCCAGCGGCTTAGGAGGCTGAGGCAGGAGGATCTCGAGTACAAAGCCAGCCTCAGCAGCTTAGCAAGGCCCTAAACAACTTAGCAAGACCCTGTCTCTGAATAAAATATTAAAAAGGACTGGGGATGTGGCTCAGTGGTTAAGTGGGTTCAATTGTTATAGCAACAGAAAACAGATTAAAATGTGCTCCCCAGGGAGATTCTCCAGTGCCATCAGGAGAGTCAGCCCCACCCCAATTCCAAATTCCCTCCCCATAGGCCACCCCAAGCCCTTCCCTTCCCTATAGCACCACCCTAATCCCTTCCCACACCCTGTAAAAGTTGGCAACAAAAGAACTAACTCGCGATTTCCCAGGACACCGCTTTTAGGTGTAAGGGTGGTCGTCGCTGGCCAGCTAAAATAAAGGCTTCTTTTAGCTTTACGTGATCGGCTTGGATGATCTTATCTTCGTCGGGTACAACACAATCCCCAGTACTGAAAAAGGGAGACAGAGAGAGAGAGAAAAGAAAAGAAAGGAAAGAAAAGAAAGAAAGGAAAGAAAGAGAAAGAAAGAAAGAAAGAAAGAAAGAAAGAAAGAAAGAAAGAAGAGAAGAGAAGAGAAGAGAAGAGAAAAGAAAAGAAAAGAAAAAGAAAAATTGAGGTTTTTCTGTTTAATAAAGGACACCAGGGCCAATGTTAATATACAGGGACGGAACAGGGGAAGGTATTTGCAGCATCTAAAACCAAGGACTGACATCTCGAAGTCTTGCAAACCAAAGCAAGAACACTTCCCTAATAGAGAGGAATGGGCTGAGGCTTCCAGAGCGGGACACCAATGACTTAGACACAGACACACTTCAGAGCATCACTCATCGACTGCATGTTAAAATGACAGTGGGATCTTGTGTCCCTGTTCAACTGGCAAACCTTAGAAATCTAGACAACACCAGCTGGCAGGGTGGGGGACCAGGACCCCCACCACCGCAGAGGCAGGAGGGCCCAGACTGTTCGCCTGTTTGCAGAGAGGCAGGGCTACGCTGGGGCGGAACCTGCTCATGGCGTCTCTCCCAAAGAAGTGTTCCCTCAGGTGGAGAAGGGACGCCACCCACGATGTGTGCAGCATTGTCCATGGTGGCAAATTAGAGCGTTCTGTCTGGCCCTGCCCATGGCTGGAGCTGCCCCAGAAGCAGAGGCAAGGGAATTCTGTAAGGGACGGTGCCAAACCATCCAGAGGTAGGGCCAGTTGCCATTCCAAAGATAGAGGCACTCATGTCAAGGTGACCAGTTCCAAGCATCTGTGAGGAGGTTGCTGTGGTTTGGGAAAAGTTTGAGGGTCCTCCAAGGGCTCATGAGTCGAGATCAGGTCCCCACTGTGGGGGATTAAGAGGTAGAAACTCAGTTGACTACGGTGTTGAGAGGCGGGATTTGGAAGAGGTTAGGATTCCATAAGACCATGAGGTGGGGTCCCCAGGACTGGATCCTGGTGGCTTGCACAGCACTCCCTGCTCTTGATGTGTGATGCCCTGGGCTGTCTTGGGATTCTGCTCTCATGACAGCCATCACTACCTGTGAGCCCTTGAACCTCCAGAGCTGTGAGCTAAATAAACCTCTTTTCTTTATAAAATTACCCAGCCCCAGATATTTCGTCATAGCCATACAATACAGTCAGGGGAACTTGTGTCCAGGGGGCCGCAGGAGGAGGTGTTCTCCCCAGGTGTGTCTGCAACCCGGGCCAGGAATTTACTGGGAATTTACTGGAATTTACTGGGAGGTTGAAGGATACTGGCTCAGGGCTGCAGCTAGTTCCTACGTGTTTAGCGACAAGTTTGATCTGTCAGTGTTTCCACAACAACCTAAGCAGCTTTATACTGGTGTCTGGGAAGCTTCCAGGCCTTGCTGGGGCTCAAGCCCACAGGGAAAACAGGGTGCTCTGTTTCTAAGTCAGGACAGAGAAAGTGGAGTGAGCTGGGGGCCCTTCACTGGGCAACCATCTCTGGAAGGATGAAGGAGTGATTAGTGTGGATGGATGGATCTTAAACCCACAGCTCTTAGCCAAAGTATGAAACGGAAGGATATAGAAACAATATCATTTACAGACATTAAAAATACTACCATTGGGCTGGGAATATATCTCAGTTGGTAGAGTGCTTGCCTTGCAAGCACAAGGCCCTGGGTTCAATCCCCAGCACCGCAAAAAAAAAAAAAAAAAAAAAACCACCATGCAAGCCAGGAGTGGTGGCGCACGCCTGTAACCCAGCAGCTCAGGAGGCTGAGGCAGGAGGATCGTGAGTTCAAAGCCAGCCTCAGCAACAGCGAGGCCCCAAGCAACTCAGTGAGACCCTGTCTCTAAATAAAATACAAAATAGGGCTGGGGATGTGGCTCAGTGGTCGAGTGTCCCGAATTCAAATCCCTGGTACAAAAAAAGAAAAAATAATAATTAAACCACCATGCAAAACAATGCTCATTTTGGAAAAATAGCACATATCAGAATGGTTGCCTGTAGAGGTGGGCGCGGTGGCCACACCTGTGATCCCAGTGATGGGAGGCTGAAACAGAAGGGTCGAGAGTTACAGGCCAGCCTCAGTAACTTAGTGAGATTCTGTCTCAAAACAAAAAGGGCTGGGGATGTAGCTCCATGGTAGACCACCCCTGGGTTCGATCCCTAGTACCATAACAATAAAAAACGTTTGCTTATACCGGATGGGGAAAGGGAGTAGATAAATAGAGAAAAGGCAAAAAATAAATATGTAGAAGGAATGAGATGTCATGGAAAAAAACCAGAAAAACGAGGCTGCCTTCCATTCTGCCAGCCCCACACGTCCCCTGATCTCCATTACCCTCTTCCTTTCCTGACTTCACCCCATGCAAGTTCCTCCTCTCAGGTGTGTCACTGCCACCATGTACCAAGACTGACCCTCGCAGGCTGTGTCATGAGCTCCCTCGCCCTGTCTCAGTTAGCCCGTGCCATAGTTTGCTTCTGAAATGCCCCACCAAGGCCCCTGTGTCAAAGGGGAGGTCCCAGTCACTGGTTCTATTGAGAGGGGCGGAACCTTTAAGAGGCGGAGCCTGGTGGGAGGTCTTAGGTCATTGGGGGCATGCCCTGAAAGGAATGGTGGGGCCCTGGTTTCTTCCTCTTTCTCTTTTGTTTCCCAACCATGGGGTGAACAGGATCCCTCTGCCGTATGCCGCCACCATGATACACTGTGCCCCGACAGGCCCCAAAGCAACAGGGCCAACTGACCATGGACAGAAATATCCCAAATCCTGAGACAAATAAGTCTTTCCTCTTTTGAAGTTGATTATCTCAAGTATTTTGATACAGTAACAGAAAACTGACTACTATAGGCATCACACATTATTTTCATGATTGCATAATATTCCAGTTAGAAAGGGGGAAGTCATACTTTTTTATGGAGAAGTGAGATGATTCTTAACTTTCCACTAATAACATCACTATACAGCTTTGTAAGGATATTGGCAGTAGTTCTCTCTCAGCCCCACATAGGGCAATATTATGCCTTTTTGGGGTCCCTTTCTTCAAAAACAAAAGAGCAAATATTATATTTCTGATGGCATTGGTACAAAGACAAATATAGTCCAGGGTGAACTCATAAGTATAATTATAATTATACATTCATTATTATTCTAGTTGGGTTCTTTCCTTCTGATTTGTATGCATAGGGCTGGGGATTGAACTCAGGGCCTTGTACATGCTAGGCAAGTGCTCTATAGCTGAGCTACAACCCCAGCCCCTCTTCTGAATTTTGGAAGAAATTCATGGGCTTCCAATCTAACAGATGAGCTTTCCTTGTCCCAGGAGATAATCCACCAAGTCAGAGACCCATTCTAGACTAGAACCTGGGACTCAGGTGGCATGCTCTGTCCCCCACAGCAGGCCCCCACCCCAGACACTCGCTGCGTCCCATCTGTCTTGGTGAAGGCCACAACCCCCTGTGGTGGGGCAGAGGAAGTTTGAGAAATGTTTAACAATTGGCTTCCTGGGAGAAAAAGTCCTGGTCTGTAGCATTTGCCAATTTACGGGGTGCAATAACCCCACAACCAGTTTTAAGCAATTGCTCTGACATGGCTGAGCAGAAGTTGGGAAGGGATGCAAAATACTTCGCCATTGTGTAGTTTTTCCGTTGTACTGAAACAATAAGTATAAACCACCTCAAGAACACTGATAAAGTGAAATAGAGGAAAATAATTAGGGAGTGATGGGTTTTATGTATTTATTGCTTTGTAAAAATATAATTAGTTCCTCGTAGGTTTTTATCGTTTTACTTGTAATAATGCTGTTTGATGATGGCTCATAAGGTTCCTCAAAGCTTACCAATCAGCACTCACACCCTGGCATCCGCTGTACCAGCAGCACCATGGCTGACAGACCTGGGCAATCCCAGAAGACTACATTTCCCAGAAGGCCCCTCTTCCAGGACCTGCCCTCAGCTGTTACCCCGGAGACCACTAACAGTAAGGCTGCCCTAAAGACAGGGTAAGGAGGGAGCAGGGTGCTGGGGTGGCTGCACCTTACCTGGCTGGGAGAGTAGGGAGATGGGGTAGAGGGCTTCTTCTGCCTGGAGCCTCCAGCTTGATCATTCTGGGGAAGTTTTGGGGGTATGTGTATGTTTGGTGGGGAGCGGGAGGTTGCTGCTGGGGCTGGGTGCAGGGAAGGGCCTGTGGGTGGGGCAGAGCCCAGGGAACTGTGAAGCAGGCGGGCCCTCCCCACCCTGGGCTGTAGCTGAGGGTCATCTCATTAGGTCCTTGAAATGCATGGGTTTCACAGCCAGAAATATGTGGGTTCAAATCCCAGACCTGCCACCTCTAGTTGTGACCTTGTGCAATTCCACTGAGCCTCTCTGAGTCTCAGTCTGGTCATCGGAAGAGTAGGTCTCATAAAAGTGTCTGCCTCAAGGAGTCATTTGAGAATAAATGAGATTGTCTCCATTCGACCCATAGTACAGGGCCTGGTATATAAAAGGTTCGGTAAACCGTAAGTGCCCCCCGACCCGGCTCATCTGCTCTGTCCCCAAGAGGCTGGCAGATGAATCTGATGACCTGGACAGGCTGTTTGACTGGAGGTTTGTCCCTAGAGAACTGGGGTCCTGACAGCCCTGCTGGACAGGAGGCCTCCACTCTATTGACCCACCTGGGGCTCAGGCAGGATACCCCCCAGCGACAGGAGCGTTTGGACCTCCTGAGTCCAGGGGCACAGGACGTCAGAATTGGACAGAAAATATCTCTCTCCTCTTTTTATTGCAGAAGGGGACACTGAGGTCCAGAAAGGGCAGGGAGTGTCCCAAGGGCCCAGCAGGAGCTGTCAGCAGGATCAGGTCACCAGGCAGGCTCAGTCCTGGCTGGCAGTCAGTGATCCACTTCTGCAGGGGGTGGCCTGGGTGGGGTGCAGAGCAAGAGGCAGGGCAGCCTTCACCTCCGAGTCCCCCTCTTCACTGTGGTGCTGGATTGAATCCAGAGCCTCCTGCATGCGAGGCAAGCGTTCTACCGCCCAGCCACGGCTCAGCCGGCAACGTTGGCCCTCACATGGGCCCCTCCTGGCGTGGGCGGACCCTCACCTCCTGCTCCGCCTGCAGGGTCCAGGCAAGTGGCGAGGACCACAGTGTCTGCGCCCGTTTGGCCCTCTACCCTCCCCGCAGTGGCTTGTGCTCACACCTCCTGTCCAGACCTGGGTCACATCCCAGGCCACTGATAGGCCCCCGAGAGCCTGGGGAGCTGGACTTTTCAATGCAGGCGCTTGGTTTGAAATTGAGGTTCTGACATTTGGAAGCTGGGACTGGGTCTTTGGAGAGTGACCAGCAGTCCACATTAACCACAGGCAAGGCTCCCCGAGGGCACACGGGCACGCCGGGCCTCTCAGTGTGGATCCCAGAAGGAGTGTCCTCTGGGCTGCGTCACCCACCTCCCAACCTCGTGTCTTGGTGGCCGCCCTGCCCTGGAACTGTCCTGCCTCAGTGTCCAGCGTGGTGAGACAAATGAAGGCTCATTCACCTGCGACCTTCTTTCACTTGGTCGTGATCTGCGTCACCTTCCTATTATGGCTTATTTTTTTTCCTTTTTTTTTT
>JAJEJO010004637.1:149368-170741 GCA_020662805.1 Glaucomys volans
AACACAAATGGAGTACAGCTATTGTTTCACTGGTTGTACACAAAGTAGAGTCACACCATCTGTGCGTTCATGCATGTACACAGGGCAATGGTATCTGTCACAATTTCTGTTATTATTTTCACCCCCCCCCCCCGCCCCCACCCCTCCCTTCCCTCTATGCTATCTATCTTTCCTCCATTCTTGCCATCTTTCCCCCCCACATTATGCATCATCATTCATTTATCAGAGAGACCATTCGGCTTTTGGATTTATGTGATTGGCTGATCTCACTTAGCATAACAGTTTCCAACATCATCCATTTACCTACAAATGCCACTATTATGGCTTTTTTTCAAGCCAACTCACTTACTGGACTTGACAAGTATATATTTAAACAGGAAACTATAAAATGCAATAATCCCTCAGCAGCAGCATTGCTTGCTTCAAAGGGAAAGTGTCGACATAAACATACCAAGAGCAGCAAGGCCAGGTTAGGAACTCCCCCCACCCCCCTCCTGCCGGAACCATGGCTCCCAACCTGAGGCCTGCCTTGTCTCTGTTTTAAGGGGGATTTGCAAGTGTTAGGAGTTGTTACCAATGTACTAGCACCGGGACTCTCCTTGATTGAAAGGAAGTCTAAGAGGGAATCACTTCCTCCCTGAGTGATTAAGACCACCTCCCAGGCTCCTGGGCCTCCTGGGCCTCCAGGGTCTCCTAGACATGCACCTGGTCCGATCCAGATGCATCCTTCCCCTCTCCAGCCAGCCAGAGACCACCAGAATGGAGGTCCTGAGGGAGAAAGTAGAGGAGGAGGAAGCAGCGGAGCGGGAGGAGGCTGCTGAGCGGTCTGAGAAAATGAGGTCAGCTGAGCTCTGGAAGGGGGAGACCCCCATGACTCAGGAGGACAGCCCCATGACTCAGGAGGACAGCCCCATGACTCAGGAGATGCTCAGAGATCTGGAGAAGAAGCTGTCACAGATCGAGATCCCAACCCCAGTGGATTCCCTGTGAGTGTATTGTGGTGGGGACTTCTGACCCAGCGGCCTGGGCATGGACAGACTGGGACTAGACACAGGAAGAGCCAGGCAGAACGGTGGCACCTGGGCTGGGAGGAGGACAAGGACACAGGGGGAGCTGTTTAAGAGTGGGGGCTCTGCTTTCAGATTGCCTGGTCTGAGTCCCCACTCTGCCCCTACCTGGCTGTGTGACCTTGGACAAGTCGCTCAGTCTCTCTGTGCCTCAGTCTTTTATCTTTTTAAAAGTGCAGGGGCTGATAGTGGCGCCTGCCCTGGGTAGTTGTGAGGTATAAATGAGGAAGGGGTAAAGCCCATGGCAGCTCGCAGGGATCACCACCCCTGTTGTGACACAGGACCTTCCCCGAGGACACTATTGACATCTCCACGCTGCCCCTGTCCTACAAAACCAACACCCCCAAGGAGGAGCTCATGCTGCAGGTGGCAGAAAACTTCTCCTGCCAGTACAGCCACCTGTGTCCGGACCGCATGCCCCTCTTCCTGAGCCCACGGAATGAGTGTGAAGTGCCCGTAAGGCGGGGCCGCGGTGGGGCGGAGCCGCGGTGGGCGGGGCCGCGGTGGGCGGGGCCGCGGTGGGGCGGAGCCGCCGTGGGCACAGGGGGCCGAGGGAGGTGGGCGGGTTCTCCAAGGCCCAATCACAGAGCTCCTGTGGCTTGGTTTCTAGCCCTTGGGGGCTTAAACCCAAATGCCAGGAGCGTGAGGGGAAGGGTGGGCCCTGGAGTGCGGTGGGGCTGCAGCCCGCAGACCCGCCCAAGGCAGCCTCTGAGGCCTGGGGTAAGCAGATCCTGACAAGAGGGGCGTCAGGATCTGGATGGAATTTCTGATTTCTAAATGCTGACAGCTAAGAGGATGGTAAAATCACCAGGGGTCTGTGGGACCCGGCAGCCTGCGGGCTGCTGCTTTGTGGCCTCTGGATTGATCCCAGGCCACTCTGTCTGCAGACGCAGAAAGTGAGGCTGAGAGAGTAGGGGAGGTGCCTGGGGTCACAGAGCCTAAAGGAAGAAGCTGTTGTTTGGGTCCTGGGGCCTGTCCTGGTCCTCTTTGTCTTATTTCTCTGCCTTTCCCTAAGTGGAGACAGCCTCTGGGACTGGAGACTCCTGGCCATGAGCTGCCCAGCCCAGAACCTCTGTAGGCCCTGGGAGGAGACTGTTGTCTCCCTTCAGCCCTACTTGCTGGGTCACTTCAGGCTGCTCACTTGGCCTCTCTGGGCCTCAGGCTCCCTATTGGTGCCCTGGGGTTGGAGGAAGGGATTCCCTCAGCCTTCCCAGCTCAGATGCAGGCTAAGCTTGTGCCACCCCGGTGCCACCAACGTGATGGGCTCCTCCCAGCCGTGCCTGCCACTCCACTGGGTGCTGGCACGGGCCAGCCTGGGCATTGCTTCCCAGCAGGCCATTTGCCATGACTTGCCATCTCGGGGCTGTAGGCCTGGCCTCCTGTGTGCTCTGGCCTCTGGGGTCTCCCTGTGGATTTGAGGAAGGACCTCATCCCCTTCGCTGCACAGATCTCATGGGCCCACTGTGCCTGGTCCTCTGAAATGGTGCTTCCACTTGCAGAAATTCGTGAGCACGACCATCCGGCCCACGCTGATGCCCTACCCTGAACTCTACAATTGGGATGGCTGTGCCCAGTTTGTCTCCGACTTCCTTACCATGGTGCCGCTGTCTGACCCCCTCAAGCCGGTAAGTGCCACTTGCCGGCTGCTTCCAGAGGCCCAGGAGGGGAAGCCAGGCAGGGTGTGGGAGAAGGAGGCTCAGTCAGTCTCAGGCCACAGCTCCTCAGAGATTCCCTGGCAGGGAAGCAGTCCCAGGGAGGGAGAGCCACTTTCCTGAGGGTACACAGCAAGCGGGGTCTCCTGGCTTTGCCTTTGCATCCTTTACCTCTTTCTGGGTCAGTCTCCCTTTGCATGACTTTAGAGGCACAGAGAGGCGTTGGGGTGCCCAGCTTTCCATGACCCTCAGCCCCATCTTTGCCTAGCCAGGTCAGCTTCTCCTTGGGATGGAAGGAGGCGGGAGGAAGGGGACCGTGAACCCATCAGGGAGGAGAGGAAAGGCTGGGGGCCAGGAGGAGAGGGGAGCGTGGAGGAAGCGATGCAGCCACCCATTCAAGGCCGTGGAGCAGGGGCTTCTGCCGTCCAGCGATTCTCCTGTCAGGGTCTTCAGGCGCCAGGCCGCACCGCAGGGGTCTGCGCTCACCCCGCCCCAAGGGTCTCCAGCCTGCACGACAGGGGGCTTGGCAGTGGGAGGCAGGGGGCTGCGGGCCTGGCCGTGCCGACCATGCTGACCGGCCACCCTGGCCCTGGCCAGCCCTCCCACCTGCCCTCCTCCACCACGGTGCTCCGGCGGCGGCGGGGGAACTGCTTCGACTCCAGCACGCTGCTCTGCTCCCTGCTCCTGGGCGCCGGCTACGACGCCTACTGTGTCAACGGCTACGGCGCCTGGGACCTGTGCCACATGGACCTGACGCGCGAGGTGTGCCCGCTCACCATGAAGCCCCAGGAGGTAGGCCGCGGTGCCGGGTCCAGCAGCCCCAGCCCGGGAGCCACTCGCCATTTCTCTGTCCCTAACACCCCGTTCTCCAAGCCAGCTGTCCTTCCCACTGCCTTACTCCGCGTGTCAGCTACCGTGTCCCTCTGGGAAACCTTTGGAATGCCACCTGGTTTCCATCTTGAGTCACGGAAATCTAGCCAGTCGTTGGCACAGGAGGAAAAGGGAGGTGGGAACAGACCCCTGGCTCTCACCACCACCCCGCCTCAGCTCAGAGGCCTCTACCCGCCCAAGCAACTAACACACAACAACAACGACAACCACACACAGCCCCTCTCCAGGGGCCACTGCTTCTGTTGGCTGAGCTCCACGATGACCAGAGCTGCTGTGGACACACACACACTAAAGCATCTCGTCACATTGGAAAGGAGTCGTGTACAGACAGAAAGTGCCTTTGGTAGACTAGATGACTCTGTGACCAGGGTTGAGTCCCCAAGGGCGTCTGCAGCTCAGGGATGTGACCCAGGAGCCCGAGGAGTCCAGCAGGACGCTGGGCACCTGGGCCACACCTGAGTGAGCCTCTGGAGTCCTGGCTGCTTGGGCCCTGCTCCCCAAGGGAAGATGGAGTGAAGGGCAACATGGATTTTGACTTCAAAGGCCTCTGAGCTCACATGGGGCCTCTTGTCTCGGCCAAAATCTTCCTAATCAAAATTACATCAGTGAGTAACCCAGACACAGAACTTTCCCGTCTATGAACCACTTTCCTGTCACCGATGCTCCTCTCAGCCCGTGTGGTGCTGTCACTCTTCCTTCACAGATGCGTCTGTTGAGATGGACAGGAAGTGACGCAACGTGGGGGAGTCACACCCCTGGTGGGTGGAGACCCAGGGCCCGCCAGCTCTCTGCCTCCAAACCCTGGACCTTCCCTCTTTATTCCTCACACTGTCACAGCCCACTTCCGCAGCCCCTGCATTGGGGTTACTAGGAACGCTTCTTGCCTCCCAGCACATGCTTACACAGACACACGTGTTCACACGTGTTCATACACACATGCATAAGCGCACCCCCACGCTCTCACACCTGCAGGCACACATATAGCTTCACACAGGCATGCACACACGCATGCACACAGTCACTCACATACCCATGTGCGCGCGCGTGTGCGCGCGCGCACACACACACACACACACACACACACGGGCTTCTTTTCCTTCTTGGGAAACTCGTGCTTATGAGACCTGTGAAACCCTCCATTGATAAGATCTGACAAGCCCCACCCCCAGCCATTTGCCCCACCTTCCAGACCAGATCCAGGTCATCCTCAGGCGGGCAGGGGGACTGAGGAGGAGACGCTCCCGCCTCCTCAGCTCCTGCCCTGATGGCAGCAGGGTTGCAAGCTCCAGGCCAGCGTGGCAGCTTGGCAAGACTCTGGCTTGAAATGAAAACTGGAAAGGGCCAGGACGTAGCTCAGTGGTAGAGCGCGCCTGCGTTCAATCCCCAGCACAGAGAGAGAGAGAGAGAGAGAGAGAGAGAGAGAGAGAGGAAAGAGGAAACAAAGCAGGGAAGTGAGAGGGACAGGTGGGGCTACATCCCTCTCCAGGGCACCCCAGTGACCTGACTTCCTTCCACAGGGCCCCACCTCCCAGTGGTCCCACCATGTCCCAAAAGTACCACAGGTTGGAGACCAAGCCTTTAACACATGAGGCATTGGGGGACATTCCAGATCCAAACTAGAGACCCATCGACAACCATTATGATACAATTATCACCTCCCTGTGATGTGCGTGTCCTTTCAAAATGTAGATTGTTGGTTTGAGTGATTAGTTTTCTTTTCTTTATTTGTGTGTGTGTGTGTGTGTGTGTGTGTGCGCGCGCGCGCGCGCGCGCTGGGGATTGAACCCAGGGACATGCACACGCTCAGCATATGATTTACCACTGAGCTACATCCTCAGCCTCTGAATTCTTTTTTCAAAACTTGGCCAAGCAGAGCAGAAAATGCGCTCATCTTAAACATGTAGCTCCCTGAATCCCCCTGGTCCCTGCACCCAGGTCAAGGCAGAGAACGCTGCCCACACCCAGGAAGCCCTGTGTCCAGTCACTCCTCTCCTCGGGCACTTTCCTATCTCATTCTCCCAGGGAACCTGGGGAGGAGGTTCCTGGGACTCTCACCCCATTTTACAGATAAGCCTGAGATTGACAGAGGTGAGGAGACCCTCCTCAAGTTCCCAGGGCTGGAGCTGTGGCTCGCTCTGCTATTAGGGCCACAGGACCCCCAGCTGGAGGGGCAGCTGTGAGCCCTGGTTACAGGACCAGGAATTGGGGAGGCTGCAGCTGGAGCCAGAGCAATGTGTGTGCATGTGTGTATGTGTGTGTGTGTGTGTGTGTGTCAGAGAGAGAAAGAGAGAGAGAGAGCCAGAGAGAGAGAAGGATGCAGACCAGGGCAGATCAGGGCTGCTGACTCCTCTCTTGCCTGATGACAGAAAGTCCAGAAGGAGGAGAAGGCACCACCTAAGAAGTACGCCATCAAACCTCCCCGGGACCTGACCAGCAGGTTTGAACAGGAGCAAGAGGCCAAGAGGCAGGAGGAGATCAGAGCCCAGGAGGAGAAGCTGCGGAGAGAGGCCGAGGAGCGGCTCCTGGTGGGTCCCCCTCCATCATGGCAGAGGCCCTGCCAGGGCCACCATAGTGAACATGAGGGTCACCATTCTCCTGGGGTGGCAGGGTGAGAAAAGCAAGTCAGACAGTCTGTTTCTTTGGAATCACCAAAGAATTCCTTACCAAAGGAAATCATCACCTTTCAGTGGATGAAATCACACCCAGAATCCTAAGATACACAACTGGTAAACCCCTGACGGAGCCACGGAGTCCAGCCTGTGAACCACAGATTTAGAGGGAGTCTTCCGTCTTACCATTAAACACTGGGCGTGGTGGCGCACGCCTGTAATCCCAGCAGCTCAGGAGGCTGAGGCAGAAGGATCGCGAGTTCAAAACCAGCCTCAGCAACTTAGTGAGGCCCTAAGCAACTCAGCGAGACCCTGTCTCTAAGTAAAATGCAAAGAAGGGCTGCAGATGTGGCTCAGTGGTTAAGTGCTCCTGGGTTCAATCCCCGGTACCAAAGGGGGGAAAAAAAAAACCCAAAACCAAAACACTGGGCTCAGAGGTAGGGTGATGGAGGGTGAGATGCCAGTGGAGGCTTCTGGATCAGAACCCAACTCTCCTGCCAGTTCCCCAGCCCAGGGAGAGGTCTAGAGCCCCAGCTCCCTTTCCCACCCCGCGGGTCTGTGGCCACCCATCTTTCCCATGCAGGAGGCAGCCAAGATGAAGCCTGACCCCCTGCACGGCCTGCGGGTGCACTCCTGGGTGCTGGTGCTCTCGGGGAAGCGCGAGGTGCCTGAGACCTTCTTCATCGACGCGCTCTCGGGGCGCAGCTACAGCCCCCAGGATGAACACTTCCTGGGCATTGAGAGCCTCTGGAATCACAAGAACTACTGGGTGAACATGCAGGACTGCTGGAACTGCTGCAAGGTGTCCCCGGGGCAGGGTCCGGGTGTGGCAGCCTGGGGGAGAGCTTTCCCACCACTGGGTTCCCACAGCTCATGCTCTTGCCCATTGTGTCAGTCAGTTTTCCATCACTGTGACAAAATACGTGGGATAAAAACAATTTCAAGGAGGAAAGGTTTATTTTGGCTCATGGTTTCAGAAGTTTCAGTTGATGGTGGCTAGGCCCAGCTCTGGGCCCGTGGTGGCACAGCACACAATGGCAGGAGCGTGTGGCAGAGATCTATTCTCCTGAAGGAGGCAGGGAGGTGCTGGGAGTGGTGGCACAGACCTGTAGTCCCAGAGACTCTGGAGGCTCAGGCAGGAGGATTGCAAGTTTGAGGCCAGCCTCAGCAACTTGGCAAGACCCTGCCTCAAAATAACAAATACAAAGGGCTGAAGATGAAGCTCAGTGGAGAAGAGCTTATGGGTTCGATCCCAGTACCAAAAACAACAACAAAAAGCCCTGAGGATGTAGGTCAAGAGGGGTAGGTCACATGCTTGGCATGTGTGTGGCCCTGGGTTCAATCCCCAGCAACACACACAGACGCAGAGGAGGCAGGGAGGCAAAGAGAGAGGGGGCCAGGTCCCTTTCCAGGGCTCGCCCCCAGCCACCTCACTTCCTCCCACTAGGCCCAACCTTCTAACAGTCCCTCCAGCAGGGGCACAGGTGGGTGGCCAAGCCTTTACCAGGAGGTGTTGGGGGACATTCCAGATCCAAACCAGAGCAGCCAGCAACAGCCATTCTGATAAGATGATCACCTCCCTGTGATGTGTGCATCCTTTTGAAATGTGGTTGTTGGTTTGTGTGATTTATTTTCTTTTTTCATGTGCATGTGGTGCTGGGGATTGAACCCACTGAGCGACATTCCCAGCCCTGAATATTTTTATAAACTCTGCTGAAGTAGAGCAGAATGTGTGCTCATCTTAAACTGGAGCTCACTGAGTCCCCATGGACCCAGTGTGCCCTGGTCCCCTGCACCCAGATCAAGAAAGAGAACACCGCCCACACTCAGGAAGCCCTGTGCCCAGTTACTACGTTCCCACGAATGAATGCATGTGTTACGTCAGTGGCACGGACACACACACATGCACGAGTGAACAGAGGAGTGCATCTGAGGTGGACACGTCACCGAATTATGCAGCTGAACACACCTGCATAATCGGGACCAGCACCTCAGAAGCCCCCTTCTCTCCTCTCCTGGTCACGAATCCTTCTACCCCCAGCTCAATGGCAGAGCGCTTGCTTAACATCTGAGAGGCCCTGGTTTCCATCCCCAGCAATGGAAAGAAGTTCATGCAAACCAACAACCCACCTTCCGAAAGGAGGGACAAATCCAAAGGGAGACGATGATTGCACAGGCGCGGTTATTGATGGGCTTGTGGCTTGTGGGGACTCAGCCACGGGGGGTTGGGGCAGATGAAGCCCCACCCTGATCTTGGACGGTGCGTCAGTGGAGTCACGCGGTGCCTGCTCTTTGTGCCTGGGTTCCTTCACTCATTGTAGGCTGTGACAGTCACTCTTCATTTGTGTGTCACTGTGGTTCATTAGTTTTCATTGTTTTCTTAGTGTCTCATGACCCGGCACACCAGATCTTATTTTTCCATTTAGATCATTTCCGGTTTGGAAGTCTTTTAGAGTGTTGCTATGAATATTTCCCTACGCGTATTTCAGTGAACATACGTGTCACTTCAGTGGGCTAAATACATGGGAGTGGAACTGCTGGGTGACAGGGCAGGCACGTGTTCGGTTTTAGTCGATTCTGCACATTTTCTACGGCCTACCCTGCAGCGAGGAGGTTCCCACCTTCGAGCTGATCGCGGGCTTTCTCTAGGCTGCTCACTTCACCCGTTCCTAATGGCATTGCATTTAGCAAATGCATTTGTTTTTTTCCAAGCTGTCCTCATATCCAGCAAGGATGAAACTGCTTATAAATTTAACATTAGTCTGTGAAGCCTACAATGAAGCCGTGGAAACTGGAGCGGGTGGCCTGGCGGAGGGAAGTCGGTCACCAGGACGTGCCCTAGAGGGCATTTCTTGTCCCTAGCTTCCCCCAGACTCCTTCCTACTCCCTCCCTTTCTCACACTCCTCCTGCTTCGGAGCCTCTGCTGTGGAGGAGTCCCCCAGGGACTGGCCCCTCTGGAACCACAAGCCAAGCCTACCGAGTCCTTCCTCCTCCAAGTTGCTTTTCTCAGGTCTTTGTCATGGCAGTGGACACCTGACTCATACAGCAGGCTGGCACAATTCCCCAGCCCCCTTTGGCAGAAGTGGACCTCCGTGTCTCACTTTCTCTGTTTTCCGCTCAGCGTTGTGGTTTAAAGTTTGAATCAAATGCTGCCGCCTGCTTATGATGCCCCACCATCCACCCCACCTCACAGGCCCACATCCCCAGGAACACGTGTTCCCTTGGGGGACCCACATGAGGGGTCTATGGTCTATCTCCCCAGGGCGAGTGGCTCAGTCCTGGGTTTGTTTACGTACAATTTAGCTGGGATCTGAGGCCAGGCCGACAGGCCTGCCCCACTCCAGGGTATTTCCCTCCAACAGTGCAAGAGGATCCCGGGGTCCTCCCTTCTGGCCCTGGGTGTCACCCACACCCTGTTTCTGCCGGCTGAGTAAGGATAAAAGGACAGCTGTGTTCCTTTGCATTCCTCTGTTGACCAGAGTTTGAGGTCTCCCTATATTTGAACTTTTTTGTTCTCTTCTGTGAAGAGTTGTTTCCATCCACTCTTTCCCGTTTTTCTATTGCTATTCTTCATCATTGATGATGGTGAGTTTCTTGCACAATCTGGATACTAATCACAGGTCACTTTGAGACACTACCAATGCCATCTTCCATCCTGCCACCTGTCCGTCAACGTTGGGCATGGCTTCCTTCACGGAACACGTCTTTGGTTCTGATACAGTGGGGAGATGAGGAGTGTGGTCCAGGCCCGCACCCGTCCTCTGGGAGCAGCTGTTTTCCATGTCCCCAGGGAGCAGGGGAGGCTTGGGGACTGCATGGCTCACTCAGCTGATTTCCCTCCCTCATCAGGATTTGGTCTTTGACCTGGGTGACCCTGTGAAGTGGGAGTTCATGCTTTTGGGGACTGATAAGCCTTACCTGTCCTTGACTGAGGAAGAGGATGAGGACTTGAATGATGACGAGGATGTGGAAGCGCTGGTGAGTCTCCATGGCTCCAGGGACTGGGAGGGAGGGGAAGATTTGGCACCCTTTTGCTCCAGGGGTCCTCACAGCTTTCCCTGAGGGCATGTGTCCGCGTGGGGTGGGGTGGGGGCATCTTCAAAGCAGAAGGGCCTGGGCAGGGCTCTCATTTCAAGATGGACCAACTGAGGCCCAGACACAGTCAGTGAGCCTTCCTGGGACCCTCCAGAGCGTTGGGGGAGGCTGGGACTTGAACCCAGGTCTCCCGCCCCTACAGTCTGCCCTGTTCAGGGGTAGTCCTCCTCCCTAGAGAGCAGGCCCCTTGGTACGGTGCCGTAAGACCTCTCCACAGCCCCATGAGCCCCAGGGCCAGCCATTCTTCACTTTCCTCCCCAGAAGCCACTATGGTTCCATCCCCTGTCAGGCCTTCCTGTCTGTCCTCTCAAGGTCATTGCCCCCAGACCTTCTCCAAGTCATCAGCCTCACCTCTCTGATCTTCCCTTCAGGGGTCTTCCAGGAAGGTGTGCCTGAGCCCTGTGCTTAGAGCTCAGGGGCTCAGGGCCTTAGTATTGACTGTGTGACCTTGGGCTAAGCTCCAAGGTCAATAAAACTATTTACTAAAGAACCCAGTTTCCTCACAGTACATTAAATGGGAGGGTGAGTCAGCCACATCCAGGGAACAAGAACAGGTGCCTTGGTCTGCTAGGGCTGCCAGAGCACAGTGGCCCAGACCAAGTGGCTTCAACAACAGACACTGTCTCATGTTCTAGAGGCTGGAAGTCCAAGGTCAAGGTGCCAGACCAGGTGGTTTCTTCTCAGGTCTCCCTCCTGGGTTGGAAGATGGCTATCTTCTCTCTCTGTCCTCATGTGACCTTCCCTGTGTATGAATCTGTCCTAATCTCTTCTTGTAAGGACACCAATCATATTGGATTAGGGCCGCCCAATGAATGACTTCATTCGAGGGCTGGGTATGTAGCTCAGTTGGTAGAGTGTTTGCCTCACCAGATATAGGCCCTGGGTTCAATCCCCAGCAACAGAAAAAGACTTCATTCAAATATCTTTTTTTTTTTTTTCCTGTACCCAGGATTGAACCCAGGGGTGCTTAACCACTGAGCCACATCCCCAGCCCTTTTTTGTATTTCATTTAGAGACAGGGTCTCACTGAGTTTTAGCCTCAACTTGGCCTCACTAGTTGTTGAGGCTGGCTTTGAATCTGAGATCCTCCTGCCTCAGCCTCCTGAGCTGCTGGGATTACAGGCATGCACCACCGTGCCTGGTTATCATTTAAACTCGATCACCTCTTTAAAGACCTCATCTCCAAATACCATCCTATTCTGAGGTGCTGGGGTTAGGACTTCAGCTTATGTGTTTTGGAGGGACACAGAGCAGCACCCACAGCCACAGGCAGTGCTCAGGCCTCACTGAGTGCATAGCAGGCTCTGTTGCAGGTGAGGAACTGGAATTCACTCATCTAAACCTCCACGTCACCCAGCAAGGTGGGGACGGGTTTCATTCTCCACACCCTTGTCCCCATTACAGAAGGGTAGATTCACACACAGAGAGGTGCAGGAACTTTCCCCCAGGGACACAGCCAGTAAGTGACAGAGCTGGATTTGAACCTAAACAATCTGACGTCAAAGTCAGAGTCTACCAATGACTCTCCTACTGCCTGGGACTGCTTGAGAAGGAAATGAGCCATGGTGTGACGCGTCTGGCCCTGTGCAGAGTCACCCCAGGGCCCTCTCTCTGGAGATGGGGGCGTGGGAGACTCCCTGGTGCAGTAAATTCTGGGCACAAGCGCCCCCTGCTGGCCACGAATGGTGCTCTGCTCCTGCCCTGGGAGCCCTGCCCCGGGGGCGGTGTCATGAGACCCGTTTATCCCTGGACAGGGAACCCGTTTATCCCAAGCCTGACGGATGGCTCAGCTGTGGGTCCCCAGGAACAATCAGAGCCTCCAGCCACTCACCTAGTCCCTCAGAGACTCCGGCTAATTCTCACTGCTGAGGATTCTCCTACCATGTCCCCTGTAGAAAGTCACAATGAGATGACAAGGTGTTGGGTCTGAGCAATGTTTGTAGGAGAAGAGTTATAAACAGAAAATCTTATCCGGGTTTCTGTGGTCACCTGAGGGCCATTGTCTGGCCAGGCCTTACTTCACAGATGGGGAAATGAAAGCTCAGAGACAAAAATGATCAGGCCAGCGGAGTGGCACCCAGGTTCTTTATATACATCTGTCACTTGGTCCTCCCGGGGGCCCAGTTTACAGTGAAGGACGCTGAGGCTCAGAGGGGCTAAAGGACTTGCCCAGGACCCCTTAGCTGGTGTTAGACTGCAGTGGGTGTGTGCATGGGGGTCTCGTGTCCTCCTGAGTCTGAGGAGGGGCCGGGGGCTGCCTGGACCTTGACCAGGTCAGGGAGGCCTACAGGGCCCAGCGTTGCTATCCTAAGCCAGGCAGGTGCGGGGAGGGCTCTGTCCCCACATCTGAGTCCTCCTCAGCTTCTGTATCTTGGGTCGTGCTCCTGGCCTCTGGCTCCCAGGGGAGGTGAGGGACCACCCTGGCGTGGCTGTGGTGGGGGACAGGGACAGTCTTTGCCAGGACCTCTGCTGCAAGGCCTTGGCCAGCACCACCCACCTGCCCCCTCCTCTCCCTGCAGGGCAAGGAGGATGAAGATAAGAGCTTCGATATGCCGCCCTCGTGGGTGGAGCAGATTGAGATCAGCCCAGAAGGTCTCTGCTCTTTTCGGGTTCCCACGCCCTCTCCAGAACCAGCCCCTGGGCCTCTGGGGAGGTCTGAGCAACAGCAGGGCAGGGGCTCTCTGCAGGGGCTGCCCTGGCCCCGCCTTCTTCCTTCCCAGCACACACACCAGCTCTGTAGCCCCAGGCCTGACACCACTGGGCCCTCAGACCCCAGCTGGAGACCGTGGGCAGCGGTGTGGGCAGGTGGTGCAGGAGGCGTCAGACCCCGGAGAGGGCGGGAGGTGCCCTGCATCCACATCTGTGACTGCTGAGGTGCCGCCTAGGGGAGGACATAGGCCATTCCAGCAGGTGGCAATGCTGGGGAGGTTGTCATGGGAACCAGGGCAGGACCAGGGCAGGACCAGGGCAGGAGCACCCAGCCAAGCCCAGGGCAATGGACTGGAGGCGGGTAGACAGAACAGGGTTCCAGAAACAGGGATCAGCTGGGCTATGTTGTGAAGGCTCTGGAGCAAGCCCAGCAAGGGCGGGAGGGGACGGGGTTTCTGCAGAGGACCTGCCTGGGCAAAGGCCTGGCAGAGAGTGTGGCGCGGCAGGGATGCAGACCCCACCTTCCATGGATCTGTGCTTCTGCCTGGCCTGGGGACCACCTCGGGGCTGCAGCCAGGGCTGGTGACAGTCTCCTCTGCCTCCTGGAGTGGGCTGGGGGCTGGAGGAGCCCGCCTACAGTGCGAAGGAGGAGGAGTGCCCGGTGGGGGGCCTCCTGCTCTCAGTCTGGAATGCTGCATCCACAGAGTTCGAGACCCGCTGTCCCAACGGGATGAAGGTGCTGCACTACCAGAGGGCGCAGCTGGAGAAGTGGGCCCCGTACCTCAACCCCAACGGCCTCGTGTGTCGCCTCACCACCTACCAGGACCTGGAGTGTAAGTGGCAACTCCAGGTGTGGGGTGGGCTGTGAGGTGTCCTGGCTGCGGGGAGCAAGAGAGCTGGGCCCCCAACATGCTGTGTGACCTGGGGCTCGTCCCCTCTATGCTGTCAGTGTGTGGGGGCACTGCTGGCCTCTCTGCACTGGGAATGGTGGGTTGGCAGTGTGGGGGACTGGCCTGGCTGCAGCCAGCGTCCATTGGCCCCATAGGTACCCAGGTGCTGGAGATAAAGGAGTGGTACCGGAACCGGGAGGACATGCTGGAGCTGAAGCACATTAACACCACCACGGGCCTGATCGTCGACTACTTCAAGCCTGGTCACCCCCAGGCTCTGCGTGGTATGTGGACCCCACTGCTGGGAGCTGGGGCTTTGGGGAGGGGGTTGTGCATGCCCTGGAACACCTCCAGGACAGGTGGCATATGGTGGGAGAAGCCAGCATCCAGGCATCAACAAGGTTCTCTGGTGGCAAGCAATAGACCCGCCTCTCCATCCCTAAGAAACCAGGAGTGTGAGTGGTTGGGGACGCTCAGAGTCCAAGGGAGCACGGCCGATGCTCCCCCAGGAAGGTCAAAGCCAGGGCCATGCATCCAGTCAGCGGCTGGGACTGAGCAGAAATCCTGCCAAGAGAACACACAGTGGGGCCACATTTAAAGGCGCTAAAGATGCTGAGCAATAAAGCCAAGTTCAACTTTTCTGGAGGATAGTGGGAAAAATATATTAATAATATATATTAATTAATATACAGCTGGGCTGAGTTACAGTGTAACTCAGTGGTAGCACATGAGCAAGGCCCTAGGTCCAATCCTGAGCACCAAAACAACAACCAGAATAGTCAAAAAGAGTACTTTTTTTTTTTTGTGGTGCTGGGGATTGAACCCAGGGCCTTGCACATGCGAGATAAGCACTCTACCCACTGAGCTATATCCCCAGCCCAAGTACACTTCTTGACCCAACAATTCTACTACTGAGGATTTGTTCTTAGCAAATAATGGAAAGCACAAAAACTGCAGGATGCAGATGTGCACTATGGTATTGTTTATAATTACAAAAAGTTGGACCCAGCCTAACTACCCAGCAATAGGGGATCGGTGACATAACTAACATCCACAATGGAGAGCCATCTTCTCCCTGGGCCTGGGGTCGGGTTGCTGAACCTAAGCGAGTTCCTGCACTCACCCAGGCATCTCCCCGCCCCAACCCACCCCAGTGCACTCGTACAAGTCCATGGAACCTGAGATGGACCGTGTCATGGAGTTTTACGTAGTGGCCCGCGTGGATGGCCTGATAAAGCGTGAGGAGACACCCAAGACGATGACAGAATACTATCAAGGACGCCCAGACCATCTCGCCTACCGCCACATCATCTTTGGGCCCAGGGTCAAGAAGGTCACTCTGAACAGTTCAGATTCAAACCCCCGGCCCCCAGTGGTAAGAGCTCCCTGAGCCTGGGACAGGTGGCTTGCCCCTGGCAGACAGAGGCCGCCCCAGGACGGGGCAGCATGGACTCTGGAGTGGCATCAGGCTGAGTCCGTTCCAGGGCACCATGAGCCAAGCATTTTACCAAATGCGCAATCCCCAAGCTGTCTGGGTCAGACTGTGCCTCAAGCACTGGACCAAGAAGGTGTTTCTTTCCTCCTTTTTACAAAAAACGCATTCATGACTAAACACCTGGAAAATACCGAAACATACAAACAGAACTGCAGAGATAATAGCTCATGACGGGCCCTCAGATGTTACTGTAGATCAGTGGGTTTGGTCTGGAGAGCCTCTATATTTGATTGAGATCTGGGTGGGGCTGGGGGTGGGAATCTTGGGATGCCCGCTTCACACTGAACTCTGCACTTTCCCTCCAAGTCATTACAGTGTATTCGGCACCTGAGCCTACTGTCTGCCTGCCAAAGGAGCTGCTTCTAGCAGTAAGGGGGCTGGTGATGGAGGAGGCGCCCAGAGGTGGTGCGCTCCCCATCTCCGAGGGAGCTGGAGGAGGGGTCCAGCCCCACCCTGAGAGCCATGCGGACCATGGAACACCCTGTCTGGCTAGCGGGGGCAGGTCCCCGAGAACCTCAAGGCCTCCACCCCATGGAGCACCCTCAGAATCCCTTCCTCACATCCCGCGCGTTCTGGCTTCATAGAAAATCACGGAGCGGTTCTACCGCAACCCCGAGAAGCCTGCGGACGAGGACGTGGCAGAGCGCGTGTTCCTGCCCTTGGAGGAGCGCATCCAGCTGCGCTACCACTGCCGCAGCGACCACATCACCGCCAACAAGCGCGAGTTCCTGCGGCGCACCGAGGTGGACAGCAAGGGCAACAAAATCATCATGACCCCGGACATGTGCGTCAGCTTCGAGGTGGGCTGCGGAGCCCTTCCAGCCCCTGGAGAACCGGGTGGGCGCTGTCCAAGCCCAGCCAGGAAATTCATCTCTGCCCTTGAGAAAATCTAAAGCTTCCATCTGGGGACCTTTGTCCTTGCAGCTCCTCTGAAAATCTTCTCTTTTCTACCAAAATAAGAACCCAGGAGGCTGAGAACACTCCTCGTGGTCCCGCCCCAACTCACACCCCCAGGCAGAACAGATCCCAGGATGACTCCTGCCGCCCATGCTGGAGGGGAGGAGATTCTCATCTCCTCTGAGGATTTCACTTTCTGTAGCGAAGTCCACATCCTCCTAGCAATTCCTTAGTCCCCTGCAACTTCAGTTCCTCTTCTATTACAATCTGTATATTTATAAGTGAGGAAACAGACCCAGAGACGTCAATTAACTTGCTTGAGGTCACACAGCTACAAAAAAGCAGGAGTAGATTTAAACCAAGTGGTCCCATAATCCTGACTATTGGAGCCTCTTTCTCACTGTGGTGGTTCTGGTCCCAGGTGGAGCCCATGGAGCACACCAAGAAGCTTCTCTACCAGTATGAGATGATGATGCAGCTAAAGAATGAGGAGAAGCTGTCCAAACATCAGGCCTGGGAGTCCGAGCTGGAGGTGAGTTCCCACGGGAGAGCGGGCAGGTGGGAGGCAGAAGGGGTCTTGATTATGCCCTCCATCACTTCCCTTCCCAGGTACTGGAGATCCTGAAGCTTCGAGAGGAAGAGGAAGAGGCGCACAGGCTGACCATCTCCATCTACGACACCAAACGCAACGAGAAGAGCAAGGAGTATCGGGAGGCCATGGTGAGCTGCCTCCCTTGCCCAGATCTGGGCTTTTCTTGGACTCTCTGCCTCCAGGGTGGCGAGGCCCACAGTTCTGCCAGGAAACACTCCAGGAGGGACGGAGCTCCTGATGGGGTGAGATCATCTTGCTGCTGAGCTGCAGCTCCTGAGAGCATGAGATCACCCTTGCTGCTCAGCTTACCATTTCGATGATTCACCTCAAAGGACATTTGGGATCCAGGCCAGATCTCCTCCCCAGCGGCTGTGGCCAAAAGGCCTGGGTGCATGGGGAAAGGGTTAAGACTGCATGCCCTCCTCCACCAGGGTTTCTCTCGTGGTTGTGGCCTGAGCTGGTAGCCCCAGCTGGTGGCCTCTGGCCCAGCTCTCATGGCTATGCTCTAAGGCCCAGCTTGGTTTTCAAGGTCGCTTCTGAATGTCCGTCACTACCCAAGTGCAGATTTCTAAAAATAATGGGGTTGGCCAGGCAGGACAGGGCATCAGTTGACTGTTCTCAGACCCCCCAAGGAGGGCATTGATGGCAGGGCATGAGGCCGAGGGTGAAAGAGAAAGATGAAGGGGGCGCTGGCCATCTTCAGCGTCATCACTAAGCACTGCCACTCACTGAATAAGCATCTACTGTGGCTCACGGGCCCCAGGCCTCGTGCTTCACAGGTGTGATCCTATCTGCATCCTCAAGGAGGACCTGAGGCTCAGGTAGAGGCATGAATTCACATCAGGGGTAAGAACTGGAACAGGTTACCATTAAACACAGCTGCTCCAGAGGGGCAGGCCCTGGGACCTGGATATGGGGCCCGGCATGATGCAGAGCTGGTCAGGTCTTGGAAGGCCCTGCTGATCCAGCGGCCTCTCCTCCTACACAGGAGCGTGTGATGCATGAGGAGCACCTGCGGCAGATGGAGACCCAGCTGGACTACCTGGCCCCATTCCTGGTCCAGCTGCCCCCAGGAGAGAAGCTGACGCGCTGGCAGGCCATGCGCCTCAAGGACGAGTGCCTCAGCGATTTCAAGCAGAGGCTCATTGACAAGGCCAACCTCATCCAGGCCCGCTTCGAGAAGGTGGGCCAGGCCACAGCAGGGGAGGGGCCTTGGCATCCTCATCCAGAAAACAGGCCCAGGGCTCTCTGCCCAGACCTCACAGATCTGTGGCAAACTGACAGAGCAACCATGTCAGTGCCACATTTCTGGATGACTGAGTTGTTCTTCTCACTGGTTTACTGGATGGATGGATGGACAGCTGGCAGGCAGATGGGTGGGTGCACATGATCACAACCGGTCCTTGACCCATCTGTTACAGGGTTGTACACATGCAGCATCTCACTTAGTCCCCACACAAAGTTCCACAAGGAGCAGGGAGGTTGCCCTCATTTTGGAGACAGGAAATCAGAGGCTCTGTCCAGAGCCACGTGACTGTCCTTGCCCTGCTCTGACCTCGTGGATGTGAAAACCTGTAAACATGACCCCAGTACTTCCACCCAAGACATTTTTTATGATCTCTGTCTCTGCCTCTTGGACTTTGTGGGCAGGGACAGTGGGGCCACCACCCATGGGGCTGCCTGCTGACCACTGGGATGTCAGTCTGGGTGATCATCCCTCCTACTCTTCTTCCTGTTGCCCCAGGAGACCCAGGAACTGCAGAAGAAGCAGCAGTGGTACCAGGAGAACCAGGTGGCCTTGTCGCCAGAGGATGAAGACTTGTACCTGAGTTACTGCTCTCAGGCCATGTTCCGCATCCGCATCCTGGAGCAGCGACTCAACCGGTGAGGGGGCAGGGCCTGAGGGGGCCACTAGGCGCCGGCCCATCAGCCCTGTCATCCCTCACCTCCTCCTCCCTCTGTCTTCAGACACAAGGAACTGGCCCCACTGAAGTACCTGGCGCTGGAGGAAAAGCTCCACAAGGACCCTCGCCTGGCGGAGTTGCTCAAAGTCTTTGTTTGACATCCTCAGGGGGCTCGGTGCAAGCTGCCAGAGGATGGGCATGACTACCACAGTGAGACCCCCGCGCTTCCTGCACAGGCTAATGCCTGTCTACTCAGGGGCCTGGCCTCACTACTGCAACCGCCCCTCCTCATGGTTTTCCCATGAATAAACATATTTTGAATTTGCCATTTGTACTTCAGGCTTCAAAAGGTCCTTCTGTCCTTTCCTTTGGTGTTAGTGTTTCATTGCTGTAACAAAATACCTGAGAAAACAACTTAGAGGAGGAAAAATTTATTTTGGCTCATGGTTTCAGGCTGTGGTCGGCAGGCTCCATTCATTGTGGGCCTGAGATGAGGGAGGACATCATGGCAGACGGGCAGGTCAGCGCAAAGCTGCCCACCTCACAGCAGCCAGGGAGAGAAGGGAGAGGACGGCCCGGGACAGGGTATTGTACTCAAGGGCACTCCCTTAAAGGCCCACTCTCTCTAAGTAGGTCCCGCCTTCTACAGTTTCTGCCATCTTCTGATTATCCGTTCAGCCATGAATCTTTCAGTGGATTAATCCACTGTGAGATCAGAGCCCTCATGACGCAACCACTCCCAAAGCCCCACCTCTGAACATTCCTGCACTGGGGGCCAAGCCTTCGAAACATGAGCCTCTGGGGGACATTCCAGACCCTGAGGCTGCCTTCGTCCCCACTGGGGCCACTTTCCTCATCTGCTTCCTGTCCTGGTGGAGGACCAAGGGTCCCACAGCCACCTGCACACAGCTGGGTGGATCTCAACACCGAGGGTGGACTGGCTCACAACGCAGGAGTGGCAAGGCCGGGCCACGTCCAAGAACCAAGAACTTGTGGACCCGACATTAGAGCACAAAGGACTGAACCCTCCTCCTCTCACCCTTCACCCATCTGTGAAATAGGGATGGCACCCTAAATAAAGACCTGCAGAGCAGAGGACGGAAGTGGCACTCAGCAGGCACTCACTGGGTTGACTTAAAAAGTGGCCCATGCCAAAAAACAAGAAAACACCACACTGGTCAACAGGAAAATGAAATGCCACCACGTACCCACCAGGAGGGGTGACAGAGTGCTGCTGGACCTCCCACAGAAACCCCTTTCCTAGTGAAGTGCAAATCGGTAGGACACTTTGGGAAACCATTGGCATGACCCACTGAAGCTAAACGCGGCCCACATTCCCACTGGAGGGTCCATTCCAGGCGCCTGTTGTATTTCGGATCATGTGTTCAAGGCCTGGTCCCGGGGCCGCATTCCTGGAAGGTGATGAAAGCTTGAGGCAGGACCTGGTGGGAGGTCTGCTCTCTGTCAGGGGATGTTCAGTTTATGAAACTCAGGGACCTTGTGACACTGTCCATGTCCTTTGGGGTATGTGTACTGTAAGAAATGTTTTTAAATGCTTGGCATGAATCTAACCCAGTCTTTAGAACTAACTTCCAGTTCACAAGAAATTCAGGGGAAGATGGAGTGTGTGAATGGCAGTTGAAGGAAAAAGACAACGAATTCAACTGTGAGGCCACATGTACAAGGCAAGTGACTTCATTTCTTCAAGGGATGCTATTAAAAATAAATAAAAGGGCCGGGCTTGGTGGCGCACGCCTGTAATCCAAGTGACTTGGGAGGCTGAGTCAGGAGGATTGAGTTCAAAGCCAGCCTCAGCAACTCAGTGAGACCCTGTCTCTACATAAAATACAAAATAGGGCTGGGGATGTGGCTCAGTGACCGAGTGTCCCTGAGTTCAATCCCTGGTTCCAAAAAAAAAAAAAAAAAAAAAAAAAAAAATTAAAATAAATAAATAAAAGGTTGGGGGATAGAAATAGAAGGAACTTAAAAGAGCCAAGTGTGCTGAATCTTGACTGGTTCCTGGTTAAGATGTATTTTTCTTTTTTTTTTTTTTTTCCGTTTTGCAGTGCTGCCGACAGAACCCAGGGCCTCTTACATGCTAGAAAGCACACTGCCAATGAGCCACACCCCAGCCTGGTTCCTACAATAAAGAAAAAAGTTATTAACTGTATTTGGGGAACAACTGAGGGCACTGAGTATGGGCTGAATGTTAGACAAAAGTTTTCTTAGGCGTGGTGATAACAATGGTTATGTTAGAATAACGGCCGGTTTTTAAAGAGCTACGTGCTCGCTCAGTATTTTAAGTGTCAGGATTGAAATGTCCCAATAGTTACAATTTTCAACTGGTTCAGGAAAAAATAAAGCAAACATGGCAAGATGTTAACAAGTGTCCCAATCTACCTGGGGAATACCATATACTATGCTTTCACGTTTTCAGCTAGGAAAAAAATTATTTTTAAAAAATTCTATTAAGTTTTGCCAGGTGCAGCGGTGCATGCCTATAATCCCAGCAGCTCAGGAGGCTGAGGTAGGGGGACCATGAGTTCAAAGCCAGCCTCAGCAATTTACTGAAGCCCTAAGCAACGCAGGAAGTCCCTGTCTTAAAATATAAAAAAAAAAAGGCTGGGGATG